>CM030181.1:13530888-13535888 GCA_017639675.1 Aplochiton taeniatus | reverse complement strand
GAACGTCAACATGTTGTTCTCGTAGTTACGGCTCCGACTCCGACGGACGGACAGGGGGGGGAGGGGTTGTGCTGCAGTGGAGGGTGTGAAGGAGGGGTGTGAGGACACAAGGCAAGGTAGAACTTGCGCTGCGAGTGCAGCTGTTACCCGAAGCTTGCTCGAGGCTTAGGGAGGGGAGGTAGTTGCTGTGCGCCGTGTGTGCGTCTGCTAGAGACAGAGAGAGGAAGAGAGTGAGAGAAGGAGTGGAAGAGAGAGAGAGAGTGTTTTGTTGTATTGCTTACTGTGAACCCCAAAACACTTCTAATTCCTTTACGCATTTTTCTGAGTCATGTTGGGGTTGCCATGGCTGTCCTTCCAGCAACAGTAACCCTGGAGATAGGTGTGTATGTCAGTTGCAACACACACACACACACACACACACACACACACACACACACACACACACACACACACACACACACACACAGACACACACTCACAGATACACTTATTCACATTCATGTAACTTTTTATTAAACTGTCTGCTGCATTGGAAAATAGACATCACCATTTCTAACAAGGTCAATGATTTGTGGGCCCAGTAATTGTGTGTCTCTGTGTGGGCCTGCACCCTGCTCTGACACAGCAAACTGGTACATCAGTATTCTCCGAGCCCTCAGTGTTCCATTAGCATTCCTGTCGCGTCTCACCTGCCCTGGGTAGACCTGACACCACAAGGCCAGACGCAACGAGCCCAGAGAGAGAGAGATATCCGAGCCTCTGAAGCTGCTACTATGGCAACAGCGGGCGGTGGAGCCACAGGTATAGCAACAATGCGTGACGATATCTGGCCACTTGACACGCGTGGAGATAACGTTCGCCTTTTCCTGTCACCCTGGTTCGAATCTCTCAGGAGGAATCATGAAGTTGTTATTGTGACCTCTGTGTTGATCTTTAGGGTTCATTAGTGTCTCTTTAAGTTGAGACTCAAACCTCTGACCTCAGAACAGGGGAACACAATCAGAGGAAGGCCTGAAACAACCACTTGTCCCGACGCCCACACCCCTTACTCAGTGAACATACACACACACTGACACACACACACACCTCTGCAGGACCACCCTTACACCCCTCAAGCAGAGGTTTGGGAACCTCCCTCAGGCAACTCAAGCCCCCCTTTGTAACTTTCCCGGCAGGAGTCTTTGATGACTCCCCTGGATGACCAATTGGTACGGTCCGCAGTGGAGTGGTTTATTGAGCGAGGGAGAGGGAACTTTATTGAGGGAGGGAGGGTCAGAGTGTTAGCCTGGCAGGATCAGGGTATTCCTGGCTCATTAATCCGTTTCCTCCATTGCTGTTAATGAGATATCCAGACCCAGACAACTGGCACACATACACACACAATTAGGAAGGGGGGGGGCTGAAGAAAGCGGGTTATTGTATTATTGTCTCATGAATGCGTTCCAAAATGAACAGCCTGAGGGTGTTTTTTTTTCTCCTCCCCTGCCTCTTTTCCCCCCTCACGTCTTGAGCCAGCAGGTATTTCCTGAGAGCACCCTTTTTAGTTTTTTTCATTTCAACGCTTCAGCACCGCTGCAGGTCTGCTTTCCTCCCGTGGCCCCTCTCTGTTTTGTATCTCCTCCTCCCCGTTTGTCTGTCCTAGCCTGTTTCATGTCAAACGGACGAAGCTGTTTTCTTCCCTCGAGCCGCCGTTTTGTCTGCCGTCTCCAACGCCTCCTGCGCCGCCGACCGTTCGCTGAGGTAACAACGGACATGTTTTTATGGACCGGCACATACACGGCACGGCTTTATGTGTCGTTGTTCAGCCCTGGTATGTTGGTTTTGGGAGCTACACCTTCACGAGAAAAACTCTCTCTCTTACTCTCTCGCTCTCTCTCTCTCTCTCTCTCTCTCTCTCTCTCTCTCTCTCTCTCTCTCTCTCTCTCTCTCTCTCTCTCGCTCTCTCTCTCGCTGGCTCTTTCTCTCCCCCCGGCGCGAGACCGCAGCCTGTGTTGACACATTCCCACATCAGCCTGTGAATAATGTCAACTCAACAGCCCCCGGTCACACATTTCTCCGGGGGCCCGCCCGGCGTCCAGGGCCACCGTGTCCAGTGCTGTGCTGCAGCCGTGTCTCCGAGCCATGCTTGCTCACCTTGCCGTTTGCTCTCGTGCCGGTGGCGTGGGTAATCGTTCTTGAGGCAAGGGAGCTCAGACCGACATGTTGTGTGTCCCTCTCCCCTGTTGTTCCCTCTTTCTCCCGTTCCTTCTCTTCCCTCTCCTCTCGGTGAAAGGCAGGATATCCTGGGAAGGCGGGAGGGGGGCGGGAAGGAGGAAGGGGGGGTATAGGATACACCACGTGCAGGTGGTCGAGTCCCCCACACAGCACTGTTATCGTTCATCCAGAGAGTGGATTCTATTGTCTGCAACATTGATTTGATACGACATGATAAAACGCCCCCCTGCAGAGCGGATGTGTCCTACCAAGCCATAGGACCCGCGCACGTGAGCTGTGCACGGGTTACGTCGTGCACATGTCAGAGAATGTGTGTGATTGCGTCACACCCGAATGCCTGTGCAGCCCGGTCATGTAAAGATTGTGTTATTGTAACACCATGTCTGATTCACCCTAATCTGGGTGTGTTTGTGTTTGTTTCTTCTTAATCCCGGATGAGGAATGGCTGAGGGATTTCAGGCCTCCCGCCACCAGGGGGCTGTTTGTCTAGCTGTCTCTCTCCCCCTCTTCTGGGATATGAGTCAGAGACATGCCTGACAGGTCAAATCATCCAGACACACTAGTAACGGCTAACTCTCTTCATTTCTTTCTTTCTCTATCTGTTTCTGTGTGTGTGTATGTGTGTGTGTGTGTGTGTGTGCGCGCGCATTCGTGCATGTGTGTGTGTGTGTGTGTGTGTGTCTGTGTGTGTTTTCCTGGACACCGCTAGTGTATTTTGGGTTTGATAAGCTGTGCACACTCAATCAAATCACGGTATTTGGAAGCAAGTTATTTCTTCAATTCATAATCCCAAGTGATTGCCAAAAGCATTTCTGCAGCGGGATTCAATTGTTTGTGTCCTACTTTCCACCGTCAAGCTGACTCCCACCCCGCCACTCACTCCCCCAGCATATTAATCACACACTGAGGATAACAGGATCACGACAGGTAGGCAGATTTCCACCATGGATGTATTTCCCAAGCCCTTCTCTCCCTCGCTCCCCTGATCCCCGGGCCAAAAAAACAGGGTCATAGGATTTGTAGTTCCGATTCCAGACTGTGGAATTCCGATCTCTAACCGTTTCTGGATTCCAGCTCCCTCCCTCCGCCCGGGCCAAAAGCGGCGTTTCCATGTGAGAAAAATATTTTCCCAGAACAAGCCGTGAGAGATTCCGTCGCGCCGATGGGAGGGGCCGTGGGGGTGTCGGACATAAACAGCCTCCATTCGGAATCCTTCACTATTTACTTTTCGAACACTTTCTCATTTGTTTACAGCTCGCTGGAGGCATGTTTATGTTTAATATCTACAGTGCACCCACGCACACACACACACACACACACACACATAGAGACGTCCGTGATTCCATTGCCAGTTGAAACCGTTTACAATGTTTCCCAGGGGAAGAGGTCTTATTTGCATAGTGCGCCTGGAAAACATTTCCACCGCTTCGTTCCCAGGTTGATCAGATACTCTAGTTGTTGGCTAGGCTGGGTGTGTTTGTGTGTGTGTGTGTGTGTGTGTGTGTGCGTGCGTGTGTGTGTGTGTGTGTGTGTGTGTGTGTGTGTGTGTGTGTGTGTGTGTGTGTGTGTTTATTTATGTGTGTGTGTGTGTGTGTGTGTGTGTGTGTGTGTGTGTGTGTGTGTCTGTGCATGCGTCAGCACAAGGGACAGATCTGGCTGGTATTCGTGTGAGATTAACCACAGAGACCGCTGCAGGCGTGCGGCCTGGGGACGAGTCCGTCCATTGTCCCACTGGCACTAAGCACAGCTCCCGTGACGGCAAGCGGGCTTCTGTTGACACTGCCAATAACCTTCGTGTGCATCTGTCATTTAAGGTGATAGACAAAGACACGCGTTTCAACCTCTCTCTGTTTTTCTCTCTTTGAACTTGCCGTGACTTGTTTGCCCTCCCTCGCTGTGTAGGCTGTCTGTCATTTTGGTGAGCCCTGGGGCTCTGTTGTGGGAGCAGCCTTCAGCACCCGTTTCTTGGTGCCAGGCTATGTGCACACACGCTGGCCCCTGGGGCCCTGAAGCCTTTAGTTAAGGCCCGGCGTCAGCGTTAGGGGGGTCAGAGCTAAGCGGACGTCACCACCCTGACGTCGACTGTGGTCTGACAGGGGAGACGGCCGGGTACCTCTGTCGTGAGAAACAGACGTGTGTTTATGTGTGTATTGTATATGTAATTATATAATGATATGCTGTTGCTGCCTCCTGGGGTTTGCGTTACAGTTGCCGAGTAAATCAGGCAACCCCCCCCCCCCCCCCCTCTCGGTCGCGGGTTGCCACGCTGGAGATGTGATGATGATAATGATGAGAAGATTGCCGAGTCCATTTGGTACGCCGGTGTACACACACACACACACAAGCGCGGGTTGCGAGGGCTGTCCGGTTTGCTCTAATGGGCCTAGGTTGCCAGGTCCTCTCGGTAAATCCATCTGGTATCCTCCTAAGTCCCCTGAGTCTGTCTGAGCTGTGGGGGAGCCAGGCCGACATGATAGGGACTTTATCCGGGGGTGGTCCTCGTCCACGTGCTCCCCAGTGTAACGTAACGCACTGTCCTAGAGGTTTAAAGGCCTGATATTAGGACTGGGACTATGGTGTTATGTCGTGTGTTAGGTGAAGAGGTGAAGGCTTTGTTGTAGGAAGATAATCCTGGCGAGATTAAAAGAGGAATCCAGGGAATATCGGAGTGAATCCCTCTCAGGGTTACTTATATCCGATTTATTTGAATACCGATCCCATGTCTGCCCACGTGTGAACCATTTAGATGGAGCTGTCTTCCTGAAGAAGGAATACTTGGGGTATTA
>CM030181.1:13510888-13525888 GCA_017639675.1 Aplochiton taeniatus | reverse complement strand
ACACACACACACACACACACACACACAAAGGCAAACACACACACACACACACACACACACACACGCTCACGTGCAAACATTATGTACCCACGCACACACACACACACACACACACACACACACACACAACGGCAAACACACACACGCACACTGCACAAACAAAATAGATCTCTCCTGTTCAGACATTGCTCCAGACATTCCAGGCTGCCTTTCGGTGACCCTCCCTGCTCTGGCTCACACAACTCGGGAATAACAAACGTCTTCCCGCACTCTCTGATTTGAGGTCAGCTTTGCCTCGCCCCCCATCTCGCGGGAACGGGACGCGTCTCAGGGCTAATCTGATTCCAGGTCTGCGCGTGAGTCAGAACCTGGAGAGCTGAGGTGGAGACGGAAAGCCGAGACTGTAACTCTCCGTGGATCAGCGTTCGTTCATAATAATCTGGGGCTTGTAAATCTGCACGGGCTTGCTAGCGTCGGTCCCTGCTCCCTGCCAAGAAGATGTATCTAGACCTTTGTGTTTGTGTAGTCTTCCTAAACCCGAGAGTAGAAGGAGAGGCGCTGAGCATGTGTGTGTGTGTTTGTGTGGGTGTGTGTGCGTGTGTGTATGTGTGTGTGTGCGTGCACGTCTGTCGCCGCTGCCTACCGCAGCGCAGCAGAGTCAGGGTCGAAGACTTTCCCCATCTTGGTTCAATTAACCGCTGGGCACTGTTTAGATCCCATTCCAGCTCTGTAGGTTACCCCCACCCCCCGCCCGCCTCCCAAACCACCAACCCTCTACCCCTGCCCGACCCTAGAATCGGACTCCAACGCCCCGCTGCTCTCCAGCGACCCCTCCTCGCCCCTCTCCAACCGGCCCTGCCCTTCCCCTAAGCCTCGCCGCACCCCTGGAAACAGTTCTGACCCAGCACCTTGTAACAGCCCCACCTCTGGCCAGGCCCAGGCTCTAACAAGACCTGGTCTGAGCCCAGATATGTCACACCTTGTCTGGGAGCTCACCTTGTTCTCGCTGCTAATAGACCCTTGGAGGTCATGGACGTGGTTCTCCCGTTTGGAGTCGGCCCATTGCTCTCCAGCCATTCTCTGCCTGTCCTCTTTTCTCAGGGGGTTCTTTCTTTGTGTCCTTCAATCCTTACTTCTTTCCCTTGGTCTTCCTTTATACTTTATGTTTGGTTTCCCGGTGTCTACCAATGGGGATCTCGGAAGGCAAATGATTCCCATCCAGTCGGAACTGGACAATTACAAGTTCCCTCAGTGCCAGCATTATGGGTGCTCTTAGTTCCAGCTTTCCTCCCCCTCGGTTTCCATTCCTGTAATATTCCCTCATCCTCCCCCTTCCTCTTGTCTGACAAGTGTCCAAACCCAGCGCCCCGCCCCCTCGGCCCCCATCCTCTCTTTCCCTCCCTTGTCCTGGCCAAACAACAGGACCCTTGTGATAGCTCACTGAGGAAGCTGCCAATAAAAGGCAGATATAAATTTGGCCAGATGAAAATAGGGGGTTGGGTACGTCCCGTGGCCAGCGACGGAGTCATCTGGAGATGTTTAAGTTGGACAGGCCAGCTTCCCGTGGCTGGAGCGGCCCAAAAATATCCAGCAGCCGAGGGATTGAACAGGGGAGAATGGATGACTCTCTTGTGGTCACGCTCCCAAAACCTGTGCCACTTCCAGCCAGCCATCCGTAACTGTGCCCGTATCACTGCAGCTCCACTCCCAAAAATACACAGGATTGTAAAACTATTTAAAAATAGGGCCAACATGGGAAGCGGTTCCATACCGTTTTACAGTTTGAGGCAGCTTTTTTTTTTTTTTTCACAGACTAGGGGTGTATCGTGTTACAAATATGGTACAAGTGGTGTTTCCTTTGGCACATCCACAAGACCGAACAGTCACTCGTGGCAGAAGGTCACCGAGGCCATCCGTCTTTGATCCGAGCGGATCTTTTTCCACGTCGTCCGCGTTCATCTCTGGCGTCCCTCCGTGACCATGAGCCCCCGGGATACAGACAGCTGTGTTTGGCTACGGTTCTATGGCCTCACTCTGAGGCTGGGTGGATGGTGGATCCAGTTCCACAACAAACACGAGAGCAACCCATGCACACACGTCTGGCACACTTGTTATAACACAAGTGGCCCAATGTCAGTATAACAACATTGCAGGATTCTACTATTACTTTATGGCGTTAGCCTAAGGTTTCGTTTGTTTTAATCTAAATGTTAGGCTTACTACTTGATTAACGCATTCTAAAGGCAGGGAGGCTCTGGGAACTTGATTTTGTTATGTTTACCTGTTGTGTTTTTTGAAACAGTGCTCAAGTTTGGTCGTTCCTAAATACAACTGCAGTCCCATGCATGCGATCCCCAACAGTCATCCATGCATGCCAAACCTGAGCAAGGAGATCTGAATTTGGAATCAGTCAGGAACAGAGAGAGAGAGGGAGAGAGAGAGAGAGAGAGAGAGAGAGAGAGAGAGAGAGAGAGAGAGAGAGAGAGAGAGAGAGAGAGAGAGAGAGAGAGAGAGAGAGAGAGAGAGAGAGAGAGAGAGAGAGAGAGAGAGAGAGAGAGAGAGAGAAAGAGACTACACCAATACCGCTTGATTGTATTATTGGCCTGTGTGAATCCAGATGTATGGGTAGACACCCACACATAAACAAACACGCACATACAGGCACACACACCCGCACACGCGCACACACACACACACACACACACACACACACACACACACACACAATCGTCTGCAGTTTCTCATGGCTGTGAGCTGCAGAAAATTCCCCCCTTACTCCCCGCCCCCACATCTTGCCTCCATTATTCCCGTGTTTTCGAAGTAAGCACCGATGACAGCGAAAAAGACGGACAGCGAAAGCATTTGCAGCGTGTGCGCATTTTTAAAACGTGTTATTTAAAAAAACGAATCCATCTCTCCCCTCGCTTGTTCACGGTTGGTACGTTCTGCTCTCTGTATCTGCATGTTAGCACAGTCTGTGTACGGCGCCGGTTAAAGGCTACGCTATAGAAGGGGGCTCGAGACAACCAGCTCTGTAAGGAAGCCACCGCTTCAGGAGGAGGATAGAGAGGCATTGGAGGAGCAAGGCACAACCTCCTGCTTTCTATTTGAACAATCATTTTGGATACTCCACCTTCTAATTTCGGATTATATAAGATTTGAAGGAAACTGGGAAATGTAGAGCGGCGCTGCTTCTCCCGCGAGTGGCACCGGTCACTAACATGGATGACGATGTACCTCTACTAAGAAAAGGGGATTTTACCGATCTAGTTTTAATGCCTTTCATATTTGAAATTGGGGCTCGAGAAATCTAACCCTTGCTTGGATTTGAATGTGGCAACGTCACTGATATTTGAAAGGTAATGACTGTCAATATTTACTCTTAATGTAGGCTTTCGACCCTCAACGTTTATAGGCTATGAGGCAGATTTGAATCCCAAAGCAAAACAATACATTTTGCCTCCGTTTGAGTATTCCACGGTAATGACACACCAACGATTTAAAACCTGTTTGGTAATTAGGGTCGGTTAGCTTATTCAAAGGCTTTCGTTTCCCTGTCTCACTCTCACCATACGGACGAGTGAGTCAGGCAGCTAGACTCCCTTCATGCTTAGTAATGGGTCAAACATGTTAGTCTATTGTGAATCACTGCAACATGATACGCCACGAAATATCTTGAAAGGGTGAGACTTAAAAAAGGGGGACCATTGCACGGACGCTTTATCCCTCATCAGTGTTTTACAGTACACCTGAAATCGCTACTGTTCCGTGTTGCACATGTCTTTGTGTGAGCCAATGTAATGGCTGTGGGCCTTGGGTTAGTTTACTGACGATTGAATGGACTTGATTTTTGTTATGAAAAACAGGCCTCTCCACTTCCAAACAATGGGACCTCTTGTGAGCTCTAAACGCTGTCTCATGATGCTCCAGTGATGGTGATTTGATAACAACATTAGACAGGATCTATTTCAATTATTATAATTGGCCTGCTATTCATAGAATGTGAGTTTTCGAAACTTAACAGCGCGTTCCTTGGCCGTGAGTTGGTGATGAAATTCCTTAGCCTAGTTACTTTTACTTCTGTTGTTCTGCCATCTGCGTGTTTGTCGTACTGATCTAACCCAAGGGCTGCACCTGCACGCGCTAACCTTGATACTAAGGTGTGTTCCCGGCCCAGGTGCCCAGAGCACGCTGTCTCACTCTGCATTGCAGCTCTCACGGGTCAGCAGGTTTCTGTTATACTTATCGTTGTAAGGAGTCTCTACCAGCCTACTTTCTTATCGAGCCAACCTCTTCTCTTAATTCTAAAAAGTAACGTGGATCTGTAAGGATTTAACGCATATTTTGGGGGATGTTGCAAAAAAAAAAAAAAACTTTAGTGGACATCATAGACTTAATTTGAGAACATGTTTTGCCCAGTTAGAGATGTATTACTATTTAATGTCCCAGTTACAGTAAGCTAGAGCTAGGTGTCATATGTGTAATCTGTAAAGAGGAAAGGTTGTTGTTTCTACAGATTCTGACAGAGACATTGCATGTAGTGCTGGTGTGGTATCATTGGATTATATTAGGGGTGTGTGTGTGCAGGTGCACCCACGCCAAAGCCCAAACCACTGGCCATGAATCGTTAGGGGGAGGGATAAGTAAACTCCTTCAAAGGGACAACACACACACACACACACACACACACACACACACACACACACACACACACATACACACACACACAGCAATACTAGCCAGCCTTTGGGCAGGACTCGCATAGGGGTGTGTATAAATGTCTCCCGTCTTCCCCCCTCCTACCGCTCTGACCCTCTGTCTTCAGCTACGTGCCACCTCTCACCTCCCCGCTTGTCACCCCACTGCTAGGTGACCACACAGAGCTGGAGGGCTGGAGGTCTACGAGAGAGGGGCCTCACACACTTAGAATACATGTCTGGAGCCTGAGACCATCCTTAAACCGGAGCTGGTCTCCCCTGTTTGCTTTGAGGAGAACAACTTATGTGTCCTTGGTACTTTCATTGAATGTTTAAAACTCAGTAGCCCCCTCCAGCTCCCTCTGTCTAAGCCCCCCCCACCCCCCCACCACCACCACCACCACTCCCCAACAGCCCCCCGGCCCTCGTCCCCTCTCCTCCTCCTCTGCCCCAGATGTGAAGGGCGTGTGGGCGGAGCCACCAGTGTTTTTGTTCCTCAGGGTCTCCACTTCCTGTTCGAAAGCCAAAGCAACTGCACATGTGCTGAGCGCTCTCTCTCTCTCTCTCTCTCTCTCTCTCTCTCTCTCTCTCACACACACACACTCTGGACACCCTGGCAAGGTTTGTGGCTCTGTTGAGAGCGCTAAGATGTTTTCATAGTGCTTTTGAAAACCCAAGCGATCTATACCAGTGAGTGAACTCTGGCGTTGTGTTTATTAAAAGTCCCCATGTCAGCTTTTGAGAGCCGACAGTGTGTCCATCTCATGGAAGGTTTGGCTCTGTGACTCACTGGGCGTGTGCATGTGTGTGTGTGTGTTTGTGTGTGTGAGAGCACCTGCTGCAATGTTTATCCCTGAACTTGGCAGTGGAATATCATCAGCACTTGGCAGTGGTACAATGCAAACAGTGATGTGACTGACACACACACTTTCGCAAACTTTCATACACACACACACACACACACACACACACCATGAGCAGGATGGGGACACTAATAGTGGCGATTCCTGCACCGGGTGTGAATGGACATCCCTTTCAGGCAGGAATGCCAGCTATGTCTGAGAGGAAGAGCGGAGGGGAGGAAGCAGCCTCTGTCAGCCCATTGTGTCTCGTTAGCCCATGCTAACCTCGTTAAAACTAGGAGAGTTGACATGAGAGCAGCGGACACATATGCAACATTGTCCCCTGCATATAGGCGGCGGTGGCGGTAGCTTGTGGTGGAAATGATCCCATACGGCCAGCTTGGAGACAGGCTCCCAACAGGCCCATGGCTCCGTGTGAGCTCCCTAGAGCTCAGTTTTTTTTTCTCCACTGGTCAGTGCACTAACCGAGGTCTCTCCCTTCTTCTTCTCCTCTCTCAGATGGCGGAGGGGAGGCGATGTCAGGTCCATCTCCTGGACGACAGGAAGCTGGAGCTCCTTGTGCAGGTACACACACTCACACTCACTCACTCACTCACTCACTCACACAGACATACATTCTGGTCTCTCTCTCTCTCTCTCTCTCTCTCTCTCTCTCTCTCTCCTCTTCTGGGGGGACTTATTACTGCTGACTGAAGGGAAATTGGCGGTACTGCTCTGTCTTACCCTTCAGCTGAGCTTTTTTCACACACACACACGCACACGCACTCACTGACCCCCCTATCCCCCCTCAGCCATGGGACGAGTAGTCCTAATGACGTTCTAAAGAGCGTCCCCCTCCTCTCGTTTGTCATCCCCTCACCCGCCCCTCTCCCCCTCAACTGTCCCTGTAATGAGGCTTAGATGCAGGCAAACATCCCTCCATCCTTCCTCCACCCCTCCTCCTCCCCTGCCTGCCCAGGCTCCCTCTCTTCCATCCCTCCTCTACCCCTACATCCCTCCTCCATTCCTCCTCTTCCTCTACCTGCCCAGGCTCCCTCTCTTCCACCCCTCCTCCTCCTCCCTCCCAGGCTCCCTCTGTTCTGTGGATATCCCAGAGACCCCATCCATCCATTTGTCCCTCCTCTCTGTTCTCTTCCTTATCTCTCTCCCTGAGCCTCTGGTTGGGGCTCAATGGGAGAGATGGCTGCGTTGCAATCACTCTCTCCTTCGCTTGGCTTGCTCTCTCTCTCTCTCTCTCTCTCTCTCTCTTTGTGTGTGTCGGCGTGACAGTAGATGACATTGGCGTGTCCCTCCTCCGGCTTGGCAGCGTGGAGTAGACCGTTCGACTGTAAAGCCCCCTCCCCAACTCCCTCCATTCATCCCCATCTCCCTCTCCTGGGCCGGGCCCGTTATCCCATTCCAGTGGAAGCAGCGAATGAAAGAAAGACAGAATAATTGTTCTGGTGGAAAGAAAAGGGTAACAGAGAGAGAGAGGCGTGTGAGTAGCCTCTGGAGTCGGAGAGGAAGGAGGGAATGGAGAGATGAGTGTGCCGGTCAGTTTTGGACAGGAGGAGAAGAAAGGAATGGAGAGAAAAGGGGGAGAAGAGGGGTAGAGAGGAGAGCTGGGGCTAGGTCTGCCGGCAGTCTGATTTGATTAGTCTGGCAGAACTGATCCTCTCTCTCCAAACAGGCCCTTGTATTTTCTCCTTCTCTCCTCCTTCACGTCTCACTCTCTGTCTCTCTATTTCGCGTGGTCTCTGGGTCGTACCTCGCTGCGCTAACACACTCCCTCTCTCTCTCTCTCGCTCTCTCTCTCATACACAGACACACATAGAGACAGACACACCACATACATTACAGACTCTCTTCCCCTCTCGGAGCCATGCATTGCACCAAAGCGCAATCACATCTGCTTTTTATCCTCTCCTCTGCTCGTCCCTGCCTCCCTTCATCCCTCCGTCCTCTCCTCCTCCCTGCTAGCAAATGTGGAGATGAAACAGCAGAAAAGGCGATATGGAGGGGATGGGGAGGGGTAGAGGGATGGAGAGAGGAGATTCTTTCATCCCACAATCTTTCATCTGGCTAACTTGTATTTAGCGCGTTTCAGTGGGCCTGCCTGAGCCTTAAGTTACTTAGGATTTGGATCTTACTCTTTGTTCGGCTTTTGAAACAGAACGTCCGACTGTCAGCTTGGGGAGGCTATGCTTAGGGTCTGCTCCTGATGTTTTGAGTGTCTGCTGTGTGCTAGTTTATCGTTTAGGAAAAAGGGAAGCATGAGGGGGGGAGGGGGGGGCGGATGAGAGAAAGGGACGGAGAGAGGATGTTATTAACAGACATTTGTCATATATAAATCTGGATAGGGCTTTTCTTTTTCTCTCTCCCTCCCTCTCTTTTTTTCCCCTCCGAGGGCGGATGTTCTGAGGGCCATTTAGGGGTTAGTGGTACCGTTGAGTATTCCAGTGTTATTCCGAGTTTTCCTGTGCACCGTGGAGAAGAGACGAGCACCCCTCATTTAGAAACTCGTATTCGGACGACGACGACCAAGTAGGGACTCAAAGCTAGCAGGCTGTAACCGCCATGATTACCTTTTTAATGGTTCATTTTAGTTTCATAATAATTCCATACATGCGGACACTGACAGTGTTTTGGCCGTGTGAGCCTCCGTTAGCAGAACCGCTAACAGTAATGCATCCAGGCTACAGCGCTAGCGTAGCATGCTGACTCGGCAGCCGATGACTGCGCTCCGATCGCATCTCAATCATCGCCTCCAAACGCAGACCGACCCCTTGGGGGTCGACCCCCTTCTTCCTCTTCCGCATCCCCCTCTTCCTCCCGGCCTGGCTGGCTGGTTTGTGGAGGCACGCCTCATTTAGAGAGCCCAGGAGTTCACCAGGTGGAGGCCAGAGGCCAAACGCGAGACACGGTCGACAGAAACCACCGGATCGGAACCGGCTAAACAAACCTTCAGGCTGGCTCCTTCCCGCTTCAGTTTCATAGTTTATGTTCCGTTCAGGTCGGTTTTAGTAACAGTCTTCCCATTCTGGATCATCGTTCGTAACGCACTGCGTTTTGGAGGCCAGTTGCTGAGTGTCCAGCTAGCTTTGAGGCGACTGTTGATTAACAGTGTGGGGTTAGCACTGAGCCGGCTGTGTTTAAAGCGGTCTCTCAATTGTACATCTCTCCACCCTGCTCCCCCACACTGTCTCTCTACCTGGCCATGCTCGTCATTTAGCCCGTGCTTAATGACCTGTAGTGCTGCTGAGGAAGCATGCCGATACTGGCCGTTAGCACTAATGCTGCCTGAACCGCGGAGGCCAACCCGACTCGCTCCGTCGGCGTCTTAAAGATGTGCCTGCTGGTGTAAAGGGGTGTTTTTTAGTGTGTATATATTCTCTGTGTGTGTTTGGCTTATAACACGTGCATTGATATGCATTTTTCGAATATATTTTTTTCCTGACCCTGATGCAGACCCTACCACTACCCTATGCATTTGCTATTGAACATTCGTAACACAGTGTGCGAGCGTGTCTCGACAAGTTCCAAGAAAAAAGCGAGATTCCGCAAGCGCGCGTGCTGTTGAGGAGTGTCATTGTGGGCGTGACGGATGGCCTGATATTGTTTATAGTTCTTTCTTAAAGTGGCCACTGTCTGTACAGCTCTCCGCTGACTGGCTGCCCGCCTCTGCGAGGAGGAGGAGGAGGGGGGGGGGGTCTCGCCCCGCTCCTTATCGTTGCTTGGGGTGACTGACGACTGTTTGTGTTAATGCGAGATCACAGGGTCTGCATCGGAACCAAAACACTCATTACTGCAATTACTAGCGCTGCACGCGCACACACAGGAGTGAGGAAGACGGCTCCCAAGGAGAGGGAGGTGGCATGGTGGACAACGCAGCCCAGAATGAGCTACGGTATTAAGACTTGAAGCTAATGAAGCCTCAGCGTCCCTCACCACCTCTGCTGCCTTTTCCTCTCCTCTGTTCTCTCTCCATTCTCTCCATCCCTCTCTTCCTCTCCAGAGTCTTTTTGTGTAGCAGGATCTGAGGGTAGGCGTAGTTACTCCATTGGATCTAGGTCAGTGGAGATTTAATTGTGTGCTTGTGCGTGTGTCTTTGTGTGTGTGTGTGTGTGTGTGTGTGCGAGTCCGTAGCCCATGTGTGCATGACATCACCACCTTCTCTTTAAATAGCTGTGTGTAGCTTCTGTCAGTGTGGCGCTGCACTGAGTGGGGGCTGATTGAGCCTGTGGGGCTCTTCTACTTTACTTGATGCAGAACCATTCACAGGCCAGGGATAGTGGGTTAGCAATGCATGGTGAGCTTGCACATGCGGTGTGTACGGGGCAAGCAGGCACTCTCCATCTGTAGTGTTGTGGTGTGTGTATGTGTCTGTGTGCGTGCGTGCGTGCGTGCGTACGTGCGTGCGTGCATGCGTGCGTGTGTGTGGAGGCAGAGGGAGAGAGACACACCCATGGTTAACCTCAGGGTGGGGCGTCCTCTCTCAGAATGTCCCAGGCAGTAACACATGGCAGCAGGCCCTGCCCTCTGCTGCAGTGGGCTCTGCCGGGCACGCTCACTGGGCCTCTGTGAATACCGGGCGTCACAGCGACCTAGTGGAGGTTTGGAACGCAGCACGCCGTTGGTCCCGTCCCCGTCCCCCCCCCCCCTCCCCCCCTCTCTGTGGCAGCGCAGTGGTTCAGTCTGCATCCAGCTATGACTCTGCAGCAGAGGTGTGGGTCACAGGGGAGAGGAGAGGAGAGGAGGAGAGGGGGGGGGCACCTGCGCTGTCAGCACCATTTGCATGCCCCATCCATCTCTCTCCCTCTCTCTCTCTCTCTCTCTCTCTCTCTCTCTCTCTCTCTCTCTCTCTCTCTCTCTCTCTCTCTCTCTCTCTCTCTCTCACCCAGGGCTCTCTCTGTCTCTTCCTTCTCTCCGCTCTTTGTCTTATTCTCAGTCTGTCCGCCCCACTCTCCATCCCCACCACACACACACACACACACACACACACACACACACACCAGCGCACAAGCACACACACAAACACAAGACGGCCAGACACCAAAAGCGCGTCCGTTTCAGTCGAAGTGCTGAGTCACTGCAGTAAATCAATGGCCGTTAGGATACACATTCGCGCTCCTCACACTAACACGCGGACGATATATTTATACAGCCCCCCCCCCACTCCCCCCCCCCCCCCCCCCCCCCCCCCCCCTCATCCTCAAGTACACATAGGCCCTGCTGTGAAAGGCCTCCCCAATGACAGCCTGTCCCTGTGTCTCTCCCTGCAGCCCAAGCTGATGGCCAAGGACCTGCTGGACCTGGTGGCCTCTCACTTCAACCTCAAGGAGAAGGAGTACTTTGGGATCTCCTACATGGACGAGACGTAAGGCGCCCGGCCGTTGAAGCCCCTCTCACCCGGGGAGGAGGAGGAGGAGGAGGAGGGGGAGGAGCAGAGTTTCTTTTCCCCCCAGAAACATCTATAGACTACAATGTCTCGTGCAGACAGCCTCAATTCATTCAAGGGATCAACACATGGGTCTACCGTTCAGATCCCAGTAACAGTGCATGAATAAGCTGCATGCTAAAGCAATATACCTAAAGAGACGAGTTCCTAATACAAAGGCACATTTTCACGCCCGTGTGGTTTGGCCAAAGAGCCCAGCGACAAACAGATTTGTTTTACTATGCAAACATACAGCCCCAGACCCGCAGCGCACAAGATGGCCTTATTTGAATTCTGTCCGAGGGCATTTTACATACGGCCAAACAATGCCGTGTTCTCTGCGCCCTCCTCCTCAGCTCGCTCCTTGTATTATTTGATGGCTTGCCAGATGATATGTTTGTATAAGCTTTCAATATGTAAATCCGCCTTTTCCACCTCCCGCTGTGAAATGTCATTTTTAGGGCAGCGTCAGCTTAAGAAAATAGAGCATATAGGCACACTAGCTTTCCCTGTAGGAACTGTTTCTGCAGCTCTTCCTTTGCTGTGAAGACTGGAGACGGATACACATAGAGACCATGAGAGAGAGAGAGAGAGAGAGAGAGAGAGAGAGAGAGAGAGAGAGAGAGAGAGAGAGAGAGAGAGAGAGAGAGAGAGAGAGAGAGAGAGAGAGAGAGAGAGAGAGAGAGAGAGAGAGAGAGAGAGAGAGAGAGAGAGAGAGAGAGAGAGAGAGAGAGAGAGAGAGAGAGAGAGAGAGATACACAGGAGTCCAAATAGGGTTACCAGGGTGACAAGCTGCCTTTGCGGTTTTGCTTCCCTGTTGGAGTGGGAGAACGTTGAGAGGAGGGGTGGAGAGAGAGAGAGGGAGGCTAGCAGGATAGCATGGAAACAGACAGCATTCTCGTATGAATTAAGGTTTGTTATTACAAAGGTTCTACTGCTTCCTTATTTATCGATAAGGGATTGAAGTCAAGTCAAATCCAATTTAATACACGTTTCATACACGTTGGCGAATTCAATGTCCTCTACTTAAAGCAGACAGGCACATACAAAACAAGGATGATAAGACGATACAAAATAAGAGAAATACAATTGTTAAGAAGGAACAATTCAAGGAAGTCGAAAGGCTTTTCGACCTCATGACTTCCTGCTTGAGGAAAAAACCTGCGCTCTATTGGACGGTGAAGACGGTATGGCCCGTGCTTATTGGTTGTTTTCCATCCTTGTCCTCAGGGGCCATTTTAGCTGGCTGCAGTTGGACCGGAGGGTGCTGGAACACGAGTTCCCCAAAAAGTCTGGACCCATTGTTGTCTACTTCTGTGTCAGGTGAGTTATCCCTCTGCTCTGTGTCGGAGCGCACACACACCTGCACACAGACACACACACACATGCAGGCACACACTCTGGCATGCATATGAGCATGTTTGTGGGTCTTAGGGTTTGGATGAGAAATCGCAAGGTTGAGAGATGTGTGAGAACCCACTCCACAGCAATGCGGGTACGGCAGGGGGGATACACCAGTGTGTGAGTGTGTGTGTGAGCGATAGCGTCTGTGCATGGGCGCGTGTGATAATGGGCACAAATTTGCGGGGTCACTTATGACAGGTACCTCCGAAATTGCTTTGACCTCAGTGTATAACTCCCGCCATGGGGCCTCACAGCCAATCACAAGCCCCTGAGAATTCATTAGCATGCGCTGCATGCAAATCCCATCAAACAGCATCACCATGACTACAAAGTGCCGTTCTCAGGACAAAAGCACGGACCGCTTTTTTGTCAATCCTTTCCCTATTTGGACTGGAGCCTGAAATTCGGACGCACTGCTATAAGGAGGAGGTGATCAGCAGGAAAATAAATGCTTAGGTTTACCGAGCCGTACAAAACAAACAGAAAAGCCCCGTCTTAGTGTTAAGCCACTATAACCTCTCACGCTCAAAACCGCCACCACCTTCCCCGTCTCCGTTTTGTACGTGTTTTGAAACGTTTCGCCGACTCATCTCCCTGGCTCTCTGTGGTGGAGGTGGCATAGTGACGTCGTGTGAGGTGGCGTGATGAGGCATGGCCCCCTGACACAGGGTGGCTACTCCTCCACCGCTAGCCCTTTGTGGTGGAGGTGGCATAGTGACGTCGTGTGAGGTGGCGTGATGAGGCATGGCCCCCTGACACAGGGGGGCTACTCCTCCACCGCTAGCCCTTTGTGCGGCTCCCACAATGGCTGCTCTCTTACGTGAAGCAGCTCCCACCTCCTGACTCACACTGGCACAGTCGGCACGTTGTCTGTGTGTGTGTGTGTGTGTGTGTGTGTGTGTGTGTGTGTGTGTGTGTGTGTGTGTGTGTGTGTGTGTGTGTGTGTGTGTGTGTGTGTGTCTTCACGTGATGCCATTGTGAAGGAAAGAAAAGGTACATGATCTGAGGGGAACTCTTGTCTGACCTCTCTTTGAGTCTAAGGAAAGTATGCACTCCGCCAAACACACACACGCACACACACACAGATACACATACACACATACACACACACACACACACACACACACACACACACACACACAGTCATAGAAAGCAAGGCACAGCCCGTGCTTTGAGTGTGGCTTAGCGCTTTGTCCAATGATGTCATCCGTTCTCTGGGGACCGGACGTTTGTTAGCAACGTACATAGCAACACGACCCCCGGGTAGCCAGGCTGAACAATGACCTGTTCCAGGTGACACTCCTGATAAGGGTCAAGTCACAATGGCCATGCATGACATTAGCGTGGTCAACGTGCAGGCCGAGGTATTGTTCCAACCGGCCCACGTTTAGAAACGTTTTGGACGAGGCCGACTCGGCACTTCATTTATGTTTTTTTAGCTCCTACCCCTTCCCTCAAGAGGCTGTGCCTTTTGCCAGGCCGCCATTGCAAATTAGAATTTGTTCTTAATGACTTGCCTGGTTAAAATGAAGGTTAGATTTAAAAAATACTAATACAAACAGCCTGCTGGTGTGTTCTGCTGTTGCTATGGCCACCCGGTTTACCTGGGGAAATGGCTCTTTCTGTGGTCTGGGAATGAAGATACACAACTCCTAGAATTTTGCTGTGTGTGTGTGTGTGTGTTTGTGTGTGTGTGTGTGTGTGTGTGTGTGTGTGTGTGTGTGTGTGTGTGTCTTGACAAACCCTAATTGGTGTTTGAGGCAGTGTGACCTCCAGAACTATGACACCATTTGGAGCCTTTGCTCCTCCATCATTCTTCTCCGGCTCACTCTAATCTCCAACTTCCGTTAATCCAGATGTCTCCCTCTCCCTTTCCCTCTCCCTCTCTTTCTGTCTCTCTCCCTCTCCCTCTGCCTCTCCCTCTCCCACTCCCTCTCTCTCTTCCTCTCTCTCTCTCCCTCTCCCTCTCCCACTCCCTCTCTCTCTTCCTCTCTCTCTCTCTCCCTCTCCCTCTTCCCCTCTCTCTCTCTCTCTCTCTCTCTCTCTCTCTCTCTCTCTCTCTCTCTCTCTCTCTCTCTCCTTCTCCCACTCCCTCTCTCTTTCTTCCTCTTCCTCTCCCTCCCTCTCTCTCCCTCTCTACCTGGTTATCTGCCGCCCACACCCCACAGCCGTACTCACACAGTGTGCTGATGCTCAACCAAATGTCACAAACAGAATCTGTTATCAGCCTACCCTATCTACGGCAGTGGGGCCTTTCAGACTCTCATCTGTTAAAGTAGTATATGTGTGTGTGTGTGTGTGTGTGTGTGTGTGTGTGTGTGTGTGTGTGTGTGTGTGTGTGTGTGTGTGTGTGTGTGCGCGCGCGCATGTAGCATAATCAAGTCTCAGCTGTTGGCTTAGTGCTCCAGTATTGCTGGTTCAGTGGCTGGCTTTGTAAATGTGAGCTGCTGTGTCGGCCATGTGTGTGTGTGTGTGTGTGTGTGTATGTGTGTGTGTGTGTGTGTGTGTGTGTGTGTGTCATCAGGAGTGTGCTTTTAATTAAATGTCCAGGTTGAATATTGACAGGCCTCCTCTCATTGTCTCGACCGGCTCAGTGGATAACAAGATTTAAGCCCTACCC
>CM030181.1:13458388-13505888 GCA_017639675.1 Aplochiton taeniatus | reverse complement strand
CCAGCTCACCCTCTCTGTCTGTCCCCATCTGTCAGCCGCTCTGTCCGCCCCCGTCCGCTCTTCAGGCTCCTTCTCGCTCCGCACACCACACGGCCGTTTGAACCCCTCGGCGTTCGTAAAGGGCCCTGACACAATATTCCGGCGTGCCGTACGAGCAGGGCTCTCTCACGTTACGACCAAACTGTGGACGCAGAAGCACGAGAGCGCCCGCCGCACTATCCCACCCGTATGTGACAGAACAACCACCTTCACTTAGGTTCACCACGTTATTTCATCTCTATTGTGGTTGCAGACTCATTATCAAATAATGAATATCTCTCTCTCTCTCTCTCTCTCTCTCTCTCTCTCTCTCTCTCTCTCTCTCTCTCTCTCTCTCTCTCTCTCTCTCTCTCTCTCTCTCTCTCTCTCTCTCTCTCTCTCTCTCTCTCTCTCTCTCTCTCTCTCTCTCCCTCCCCCTCTCTCTCTCTCTCGGTGTGTAGTTCTGCGTGTGTGCAGCTGTTCACTGCCAGACAACGCCCAGTAGCCAGTTGTGTAATCTCCTCATCATCTGTCTTAGTGAAACACAGACAGGCAACATTAGTTCCACCCTCCCCAACAATCCTATCCCCTCTCGCCGCTTAACACTTGGTCACTTCTAGTTTTCCCAGCATTGTTTGGAGCGCCGCCCGCCCAGCACTTTGTGCCTCGAAATACACGGTTCACCTCCTGACGCTCCCTCAGCTGAGGCTGGCTCTGTAGTTCTTAAAGGCTTTGTTTTGCACGTTGGTGTTGTGGGACGTGTTGAGGACTCCTGGTAGTTGTAGTCCTCACCGTTTCTTGTTTTGTGCTCTTCTCCATCCCAGTAATGAGGTCACCAGGGGCGACCTGAAGAAGCTTCCTGCTCTGCCCACCCAGGCCCTGAAAGAACACCCCTCTCTGGCCTACTGGTGAGAGACTAGTCGGACCGGAGCGACATGCCCACTCTATTTCTCGGCCTCTCCCCTCCCTCTATCGTCTCTAAACCACTGTGTGTGTGTGTGTGTGTGTGTGTGTGTGTGTGTGTGTGTGTGTGTGTGTGTGTTTACCTTTGCAGTGAGGACCGGGTCATTGAACACTACAAGAAGCTTAGTGGACAGTCCAGAGGCCAGGCTATTGTCAAGTGAGTGTGTATTATCTATTTTTCATAAGTGTGTGTGTATGTGTGTGTGTGCGTCAGATCCTCACGTCTTTCTCTGTCTCTTTCCCCCTACAGTTATATGAGCATCGTTGAGTCTCTGCCTACATATGGAGTACATTACTACGCTGTGAAGGTACATCTTAAACACACTGTGGACTTCTTACTCACACTGAGGGAAGGGCGGAGGCAGCCTTAGAAGGGGCCTTAGGGGGCCCTTAACTATTCCTTACTTTCTTACAAGACCGCAAATCGCTGATATCCTGCTCTCTTTCTGTGTGTGTGTGTGTGTGTGTGTGTGTGCGTGCGTGCATACGTGTGTGCGTGCGTGCGTGTGTGTGTGTTTATCAGGACAAGCAGGGCATCCCATGGTGGCTGGGCCTGAGCTACAAAGGCATCTTCCAGTATGACTACCAGGACAAGGTCAAACCCAGGAAGGTGAGACACGGCTCTCTCCACCCGCCCACACCCCCTCCGTCTGTGTCTCTGTCCATCCATTGTCTGTCCTTTGGTCTTGGGGAGTAGGGGGTTGTACTTTAATCTGTATCCTCAGAGGGACGGGAGAAGTCGTCCAGTCACAGGAGATGTCTTCATGCCGTTTCGCGTTCTGTCTGTGAAGGACGGCTTTTCTTTCTCGATGCCTTTGACCTCTCAGCCCTGACCCCTGCCTTGGGTTAGGGCCTTGATCTCTGGGTCCTGACCATGTTCCTTACTAAGTTAACGCTCCCTACGACGTCCTTGACTGGCTGTCAACACACTCACTTGGTGTCACCTCACACCCACATTCAACCTCAGCCCGTAATGCTGGCCCCTTCTGAACTCTGACCCCTTTATCCTGACAAATTCTCTCTAACTTCCCGTCCGCATTAGACTTCCTTTTTCCTGTTTGCCCCTTTTGTGTGTGTGTGTGTGTGTGTGTGTGTGTGTGTGTGTGTGTGAGAGAGTGTGTGTAGTGTCGTTTCCTGATTACTGCATTCCAGACTCAACGTCCGTCTCACCAAGGAGTCCCTTTAGCTCTGCGTTCTAAAGTATTCCTGAGCCAGAAGTTTCTTCGGTGTTGGGTCGTCATGGAGACAATTTGGCCAGACGCAGTCCCCTGCCCCCCCACCCTCCAGCTGAAACACACTAGCAAATCAAATGCAGGCTCTGTGTACTACTGCTATTTCCTTAAAGGTCATAGAATGTCATGGTTTGATCTCCATAAAGCCATTGGAGATAGCATCAAAGGGTACATTTCAGTGCCACGCTCACACACACACGGCGAAAAGGAGAGGATTTATTCACGTTCCCGCACTTTGAACTATCTGGCATTTCCGCTGCCATGGCAACAGTCGATGTGTTGATGTTCTATCGCCACGGACACACACACACACGCACGCACGCACGCACCCAGCCAGGGAGGCAGTGGGCCGTATCAGAGAGACTTAAGAGGTGTCCTGACTACAATGGAGAGATTGTGTTTACCCCGGGAACTTGACCAAATAGGAGGTTACGGGCCTCACGTCCAGTTAGTTGCGACACCACGAGACGGACTCTCCCTCCACGCTGCGTCCCTCATGAGAGTTCCCCCGGTGTCTGTTATGGCTAGCCCAGCGTTAGAACAGGAAGAGGGCTTGACTGGAGCCGCTGGTCAGACAGCCGGTCTTCCACCGGTCCCCAGTGAGTCAGAGACGACGAGATATGCGTTTATTAGCACGAACCTTGCGTGTGTGTGTGTGTGTGTGTGTGTTGTGTTTTATTAGTGGGCTTTCTTTTAATAGGGAGACATCCTGTAGTTAGTCAACGCAGGCGGTCCATTGCTATCTCAATGTTTATTTGGGGGATGTTGAAACACTTTCCCTGCGAACCGTTCCTCTGCCTACCGCAGACACCGCACACACACACACACACACACACACACAGACACAGGGGGAGACAGGCCTCTGCAGCTGAACCACAGACACACACGTGCCTTGTTAGTGCGTTCTAACTCACTTAGCCAGAGATTGGGGCCTTATGTGTTGACCGAGGGACTCTGAGAGCGTGAGAGAGTGACAGGGGCCCCGAACCAATGGCTGGACAGCTGAGCCACCAATCCACCGCTCACCCGGCCCCGCCGGCACAGGCCCCCCCGGGGTTTGAGTCAGCTTCCTGTAAACAGAGGGACCCGTGCCCTCGCTCCGAAAGACCACTAGGAACACAAACAATAAAGAATGTCCCCCGGGAGCTGGGACAATGCTGCCAGGACAAACGGCCTGCCCGCTGACCACAGAAGAGCCCCACCCGATGGGAGACACAATGGCCGTGAAGGAGGCCCTGGACCGGAGTAGACCTTGACCTCTCCCCTGACTCCGTTAGTTCACTGGTCATGCTGCCCCCCCCCCCCCCCCTCCAGGATCCCTCGGGGGCCTTTGTAGTTCCTCCCATCTCGGCCTTGTTTTGACTCGTGTGGGTGACTATGGACAGGGATGTTGACGGGTTATTGTGGCCAGTCACATCCTTTCCCCATTTGTGTGTCCCCCCCCCCGTGCCGTTGTGTGGCCGAGGAAGAGAGATAACACACACACACACACACACACACACGGTCGTGGTCCATACAAGTGACCCACCCTGTGGCATTCACGTAGCTCCTTTTGAAATGCCCTGTCAGCGTGTCTCTATCTGATATCAGCGTTACAATGACCCTTGGTTATATAACTCGGCCATTGTCTGACACATTGAGGCTAGTCGCCGCGTCACGGCGTTCTCCTAATATTAGGATCAAATAAGAGGGTTTTGCGCCAGCCCTCGGAATAGAACCGTGTGCGGTTGTGTTCCTCGACAGAGTTCCCAAATGAGTCCCAAGGGAAACGGATCAGGAGACAAACGCGCCGGCTCGAACTTTCGATGCTCAGCAACCAACGGCGGCGGTAGAAGTTTCCACGTCGGTTCCCACGGCGCGTTTCGGAGCGCCTAGTGTACGGCCCGAGCTAGCCCCCCAGATCCAGAGGGTGCGGACAGCTTTAGTGGTCTCGTGCCTCGAAGCTGTTCCAGACACCCCCCCTATCTCCACGGCCGCGCTCCGTCTCCCCTCAGACTCACACCCTGCCTATCTCCACAGCCACGGCCCGCGGCCCGTGTCCGCTCCAGCACACGCCCTCCCTATCTGCACGGTGCCCCGTGTGGCTATTTTTAGCGCCCACGGCCCATTAGCACGTCCCCCTCCATTGAGCACGCTAGGCGTGTTGACCAGGCCGCGGATTTTGCCCCGTGCTCAGGCCACTAACCAACACGGAAACGAGCACAGTGCCAAAAAGAGAAGGCACACGTTGTGTGCGCGTCATGTTTCGGAGGAATATTTTGCCCGCCTCCATTCCTCGTTCCCGTACGTTAACCCTCTCTCCATTGTTGTCCCAGGCTGTTCACATTCCGGGGTGGGGGGGGCGTGTGTGCCCTCCCTCCTTCTCCTTTCCCTCTCTCCTCTCGTCAAAACCCCCGTCATCCTCCATAGTACTCCCACGCTGGTTTTAAAGTACAGTCGAGGCAGAGCTCTATTTTTCAGATTTTGGTAAAAGCCGGTTGTTTGAATCCTCTACTACTAATGAGTGTGTGTGTGTGTGTGTGTGTGTGTGTGTGTGTGTGTGTGTGTGTGCGTGTGCGTGTACGACCCAGCTGAGGCAGGATCTCCAGTGTAACAGTAACTGCTGAGACCGTGCTCTCCTTCGGTAACGAGAACCAGACTCAGACCTCATGAGATTGTGTGTGTGTGTGTGTGGAGAGGGATCTGACTAAACAAAGCAAAAGCACTCGTTTGGAGGGGCCACAGAAAACCTTTCCCCCCCACTTCATCACTCCTCCCCTGACCCCCCTCTGTACGCACGCACACACACACACACACACACACACACACACACACATACCTCCCAGCCACAGAGCCCAGAGCAGAGAGCATACTCCCCGAGGGAGGGAGGGAGGAGGGGTCAGGGGGATGGGAGGTACAAAACGCCCCCTCCCCTCCCAGCTGTCCTCGCAGGGCTGCAGGAGTACAGGAAACTTTAATTCACACACACTCTCTCTTCCAGCACACACACACACGCCCTCACTCACTCGCGCTTGCCTACAGACAGTGAACACCCGCCAACTCAGAACTTTCTGTTCCACTGCGCCTGGAAGGATTTAACACGCACACACACACACACACGGACACACGGACAAACACACACAGAGGAGTACGTCTTGGGGGAACCGTAGTGGCCCAGCTGTGCTTGGCTTTTTAAAAAAAACAAAGAGGAGGGGATGGTTCACAAAGAGAACGGAAAAGAAAAAAGGAAGAGAGGGAACGTTTGAGGGGAGGAAAGGAAGCCTCCTCCCTCTCTCTCTGGGGTGAGGTCATCCAGTCCAGGGAAGGGCTCCGGACGGCTCTGGATCCAATCACAACACCCTCACCCTAGGTCTCATTTTTTGGGGGGCTTCGGGTCGCGCTCCTCGTCTTCCCACCACTACTCCTCACTCTGGTGGGCTTTCGTGTTTTGAGGGAAAACAAAGCGACGCTCGGCCAGGACGCATCCGAGACGGTTCTCTCTGGACTGTGTGTGCTGTTAAGTGTGTGGTGTGCGTTCATCAGAGTGTGCTTTGGTGTGTGCGTCTTGCTCCCCAGGTGTTCCAATGGCGCCAGTTGGAGAACCTCTACTTCAGAGAGAAGAAGTTTTCGGTGGAGGTCCACGACCCTAGAAGGTACGTTTGTTTCAGATCTCTGTTTGTCGCTGCTGCCTTTCCCAAAAGCCCCACTCTGGCTTTTTGTAGCTCGCTCCTCCAGTCTTCCCGTTCGGAGACGTGTCAGCCGGGATAGTTCCCGCATTTACAGTAGAGGGAGGCTAAGATTAGGGTTAGTTACCATGACTGAGGTTCAGCCCTTGACCTGGCAGACTGCTTGACTGATGTTCCAGGGCACTTCTCTTGTTAGCTCTGCTGCGCTGCACTGTGGTCTCTGGCAGCTCATCGGAGTTAGCCCTAGCACTATGAAGTGACATCATTCCCCCCGTAACTCAAGTCCACATGTGGCACAGCGGACGACCCCGGGGGGGGGGGGGGGGGGTTCTGTGTGCACTGAGAGACTGAGACTGTCCTGGTGCACTGTGGGGAGTGTAGTCCAATGTGCCATATGTGTGGCCAGGGATAGGGATCTGACTCGCGCAAGGCTTCGGAGTTTGTCTTGGCTCCGGAGCGAGATGGAGGGGATCTCCACTGGGCTCTGACACGCGGATCGATCTAAAGATGATGGACACACACACACACACACACACAGAGGGGGAACCTTTGACAGTTCACCGCAGGGGGAAGGATGACCTTGCCAGAGTCTGCCTTGCGGAGGAAGTGACCTCGTTCGTGTTTGTTTAACATACCCTACATATGTGAGACGGAGAGACGGCCAGAGAGAGCGTGAGTAGGAGAGAGAGGGAGGGAGAGTGGTAGAGAGCGTGAGTGGGAGAGAGAGGGAATGGGAGAGAGAGGGAGTGGGAGAGAGAGAGAGAGAGGGAGGGAGAGTGGTAGAGAGCGTGAGTGGGAGAGAGAGGGAGTGGTAGAGAGAGGGAGGGAGGGTGGGTTTAGAGAGGCAGTCATTTGTGGAGAGCTGCTCTGCTGCCCCCATGTAGGAGGTCTGTTTAAACCAAGAGGAGGAGACCATGTCGGGGGCCCTGCTAAACACCGCTTTCTCAGACCTCTCTCTCTCTCTCTTTCTCTCTCTCTCATGCGGCCCCCTGCCCGTCTCTCTCTCTCTGTCTGAGGCCCTCCCTTTTTTTATCAAGTCCGTCACACTTGGTTCCCCTGTCTGTCTAAGTATCCCTCGGTCTGGTCCAGTCACCAGTGTCAAAACGTTCCTCCTGTCGAGTCATGTGTAGTGTCACGCATGTTGTTTGCGTGTGTGTATGTTCCTCCGCTGTGTCTAATCAGTCCCTTTGTCCGCCCCGTAGTCGGGCGTCGGTGACGAGGAGGACGTTTGGCCACAGTGGCATCGCGGTGCACACCTGGTACGCCTGCCCCGCCCTCATCAAGTCCATCTGGGCCATGGCCATCAGCCAGCACCAGTTCTACCTGGACCGCAAGCAGAGCAAGGTGGGTACGCAGCAGTGCGCCCCGCGGGGCGGCGCTAGCCGTTCCGTGGCCGCTCCCATTGTGTAACGCAGCCAACTGCTAAAGGACTAGCATGCTAACTGTGAACCCCAGCAATGAAAGCGCGTCCTTAATTGATTGGATGTTTTGACGGTTTGGTGTTTGTGCGCCGATCAGGTTCGTTCCGGGATGACCTTCTTGTTCTGTGTGGCCGTCTGTTTTTTCAGTCAAAGATCCATGCGGCTCGTAGTCTGAGTGAGATCGCCATTGACCTGACCGAGACCGGAACGCTCAAGACCTCCAAGCTCGCCAACATGGGCAGCAAGGGCAAGATCATCAGCGGCAGCAGTGGCAGCCTGCTCTCATCAGGTGTGTGTGAGTGTGTGTGTCTGTGTGTCTTTGTGTCTGTGCATGTATGTTCGCCCACAAGACGGAGCGGCGTGGACAGCTGCTTTTGGCGGGGCATTGATTCTTCCCGCGGACTTGTTTCCACACACACTCCAACCCCTTTCTCCGTGTCTGTATATACAGTGGAGCCCCCGCACCCCTCCCCCCTCAGACCCCCCATCTCTCCCCCATTCCCATCCTCGAGAGGCCCTGCCTCTAAATGAAGCGAGTGTGGGAATGGAGGTGGGGCCGACATGAAAGCGCGTGAAGGCAGAGGCCCGTTATGCGTCGACGGAGAGATTTGTAGTTGGGGAGCCGTACTCGAGCCGCCCTCCGGCGGTCCTGTTTCAACAGGCCGGGCATGCCATCGATGAGACCCGGCCTGAGAACTCCAGTAGGTGTCCGTGGCGCGTGCGATTGTGGAGGCGGCTGTTTTCAGAGAGCCACCACCTTAGTGAGGGGGGGTCACGGTGAACAGAGAGCTACCACCTTAGGGAGGGGGAGTCATGGTGAACAGAGAGCTACCACCTTAGTGAGGAGGAGGAGGGGGGGGGGGGGGGGGGGTCATGGTGAACAGAGAGCTACCACCTTAGGGAGGGGGGGTCATGGTGAACAGAGAGCTACCACCTTAGTGAGGAGGGGGTGGGGGGGGGGGGGGGGGGTAATGGTGAACAGAGAGAGCTACCACCTTAGTGAGGGGGGGCCATGGTGAACAGAGAGAGCTCTGGTCTGGGCACCGGCCTCCCTGTCTCCCCTCCCACTGTCGTGTTGCCCTCATCCTTCTTTCCTTCCCCTTTATCTCCCCCCTCTCTCATCTCTGTCTCTTTTCATCTCCTTGGCCCACGTCTGTATTCCTAAAGGTTATTCCTTTTCCTGTCGGTCTGGTATTCCTTATCTCCTCGCCCCGTGCAATGTTGTGTCAATCTCGTGACACAGCTGATTACCGGATGCCATCTTCCTGCGTTTCTCTGTCTCGGCTGTGTCGTCTCTCTGCCAGGCTGGCCTAATTGCTATGTAGAACAGAATCAGTATGGATCCCAGACGGCGGCTACATTTAAGGGATAGACATGTCTGGAAACCGTCACCAGCATGTTTTCCAACAGAGCGTGACGAAAAAAATAAATGCCAGATTCAGCTCGTACAATTTTAGGCAACCCACTACTAGTCTGAAGGTTCTTTTTCCTTATAGGAATATAGCTATTAGGGAACAAATACGCTATGTTCCTGTGCACAGAGTACACAGATGTTTATTCTGAATGCTCTGTGTTTACTTATAGCACAATGCTGCCAAATTTAGGCTGTTTAGGGCGGTATTGTTTCTGTGTTTGCTCACTAAGTAGGCTATATGGGGCCCAGAGAAGCTGGTTGAGGTGTGTGTGTGTGTGTGTGTGTGTGTGTGTGTGTGTGTGTGTGTGTGTGTGTGTGTGTGTGTTTGTGTGTGTGTGTGTGTGTGTGTGTGTGTGTGTGCGTGACCGTGAGCGTTTGGAATGGGCATGTTTCAGCAATGGCTGTGTCTTGTTGGGGCCTTGTACGTCATAGACTTTGTTGTCCTCAACTGAACCGTCCCATGCCCGCGCACACGGTGCACACACACACACACACACACAGAGAAAAGTTCCGGAGCTCAGGCTCCTTATCAAAACGTTCCACTCACTTCCCAGGAAACATCCTGAGACGGCAGCAGGTGCTCGAGCGCTGTTTGCCCTCCGTTCTCCTTCTTACCCTGCCTTAACCCAAACACACACTCACACACACACACACACACACACACCACAACCCTCTCCTCACCCGTGTTGTGTTTGTGTGGGTTTCCCAGGCTCCCAAGAGTCGGACAGCTCCCAGACGGCCAAGAAGGACATGCTGGCAGCGCTGCGGGCCAGACAAGAGGCTCTGGAGGAGACCCTCAAGCAGAGACTGGAGGAGCTCAAGAACATCTGCATCCGAGAGGCGGTGAGACGCACACACACACACAAGGGCGTCAACACATAATGCAGTCTATTGATCATTGGGATTGTGCCTATAACACTGTCTATTAATAGCATTGTTTGTATACATCTATACATGGAAGAATGCTTAGACACTGAAGCACATACGTTTTTTCATAAACATACCCCCCCCCCCCCCTCTCTCCATGACCTTGTCGTCTCCTCCAGGAGCTGACAGGGAAGCTACCCAAGGAGTATCCCCTGGACCCAGGGGAGGAGCCCCCCACCGTCCGGAGGAAGATAGGCACCGCCTTCAAACTGGACGAGCAGAAAATCCTCCCCAAGGGAGAGGTGAGACCCCCCCCCCCCCCCCCTCTCAACTCCTTTCCTCTCTCCCCCCTTATACTCACCCCGTCGTTCTAGACCCAGAGGGATACAGTGTGTGGGGTAGAGGTGTAATTCATTCGTGTGTGGATGACCAAATCAAATGAAATACATTTTATTGGTACAGCACATTTCATACACCAAGGCAATTCAATGTGCTTTACACAAGGCAACTTTAAACTACTGTAGGTAATTATGCTCCCTGTAAATAGTCTCAAAGGGCCACTATTTCATAGAGTTATGGTACATGTGTAACCGACGTTCCTATTATAATAGGAAAGTATTAGGCCTTGACGTTTAAATGGTATGGTAGAGATGGAGGTGATGAAAGACGGTTTTAAGCCACGTGTGAAAGCAGCAGGGTAGGCCGACCATGAGAAGCGGCAGTGTGGAAGGACTTGGCTCTCCCACACAGAGTCCTCCTCAACCTCCTTCTCCCCTCTTCGAGTCGGGCCGCCGGGTAGATTTTCCAGAGCTTCAGAACTTCTAAAAATAGGCTCTCTGTTCACCGCCACAGGAAGTGGTGATAGTAGCAGTGAGTGTGTGTTTCTGTGTGTGTGTGTGTGTGTGTGTGTGTGTGTGTGTGTGTGTGTGTGTGTGTGTGTGTGTGTGTGTGTGTGTGTGTGTGTGTGTGTCTCTTGGTTTGTATGCATTGACTAGAATCCAGGGGCACAGTATTATGAAACCGCAGGGCAAGCAGAAAGATGTCTCTGCTTTCACACTGGTCCAGTGGAGCGCTGTTGTTCTTGGTACTGACACAGAGACAGAAGCGACGCTGGCAGCCGGGATAGGGAGGGTTGGTAGGAGAGATTCCACCATTCTGCGGTGGTCCAGCAATATCTTGACCTATGCGAATGGATCACCACTCCGTCTCTCGTAAGGGAAGTGTGTGTGTGTGTGTGTGTGTGTGTGTGTGTGTGTGTGTGTGTGTGTGTGTGTGTGCGCGTGCGTTTGCGTGTGCGCTGGGTGAGACCAGCGTCTCACGTCTCACCCAGCGTCTGGGTCAGCATAATAAAGTATTCTCACTAGAGCACGTCTCTGGTTCGACGACGTCCTAGACCAGAGGTCACGGCAGCCATCTCCCGTTCCCACGGTGACCAGCCAGTGTGCTGGTGCAACCCCCCCCCCTTCCCCCCGTGCCTCCATCAGCCGCTCCTAAGGAGGGAAAGCCGCTGCGCTGTCTACCCCACGGACAGCTCTGTGACTTAGGGCGTCCGCCGTCAGACCGAGCGCCACTCCTCCACCCGTGGAGATGGGGAGGACAGCGGCTGATGGAGGGGTGTTTTTATTGGGGGACGGGAGGCCCTGGGGAGGGGTGCTTAGCCCCAGGCTGGGAAATTGAGAGGCTGCAATAAAGATAGATGATTTCCTTGTCGTGTTTTTACTGGCACGGTTTACGTCCCGGAGCCAGTTTGGAGCATTAATTATTATTTCTTAAATGTTCGGCCTGTGTGTGTGTGTGTGTGTGTGTTTTTACTGGCTTCGATGGGCCTTACCGCCGTGGTGAGTGTGTGGGAGTTCAGCGTCAATGTCTCTCCTATCACTCACATGGTATATGTGTGTGTGTGTGTGTGTGTGTGTGTGTGTGTGTGTGTGTGTGTGTGTGTGTGTGTGTGTGTGTGCGCGCGCATTTATATAGGAGGAGGAGCTGGAGCGCTTGGAGCGGGAGTTTGCCATCCAGTCGCAGATCACCGAGGCTGCCCGGCGCCTCGCCAGCGACCCGCATGTGAGCAGCAAGAAGCTGAAGAAGCAGAGGAAGACGTCCTACCTCAACGCTCTGAAGAAGCTCCAGGAGATCGAGAACTCCATCAACGAGCACCGCGTCCGCACGGGCAAGAAGCCCACCCAGAGAGCCTCTCTCATCATAGAGGGTGAGTGGTCTCGAACATACACAAACGCAGGGTATAACGTACACGCATTCATTATCATTCATTATTTTCCAAACGTTTTCACAGTCACACACATCGTATAGATTAGATATAGATCCTTGGGCTAACCCCCGTTGTTTTTTTCCCCCAGAAGCCAACATCGGCTCAGAAGACAGCTCTCTATCCGACGCTCTGGTCTTAGATGACGGTAAGGGCCTCGAGCAGTTTGTCCTTTCATATTTTGTGCGAACCGAGATAATGTCCCTAACACAATGTCCTGGACGGCTCTGACAGACGACACCCAGGGCTCCGGGACGCCCACCTTCTCTCCGGCCGCGTCCCCCCACAAGGGCCTCCCTCCCCGGCCTCCCTCTCACAGCCGGCCCCCTCCTCCTCAGTCCCTGGACGGGCTGCGGCACCTGCACTACGCGCGCACCGACTACGACAAGTCCCCCATCAAGCCCAAGATGTGGAGCGAGTCCTCGCTGGACGAGCCCTACGAGAGGATCAAGAAGCGCTCCTCACACTCCAGGTCGGCCGCCATGCCTGACGTCGAAAACCCCTCGGCTTCTCCCATCTTGCCGAAAATCTAACCAGTATTGTTTTTGTTGTTTTTGTTTTTTTTCCATTATTTTTCCCCCCTCTCCCGTTGCCTCTCTCCCTCCCTCCAGTCACAGGCGCTTCCCTAGCTCTGGCAGCACTGACGCAGGGGGCAGTAACTCTCTCCAAAGCAGCCCTGTCCGGAGCGCCCCCCACTGGAACTCCCAGTCCAGCATGCCCTCCACCCCGGACCTGAGGACCAGGGCCCCGCACTACGTACACTCCACCCGGTGAGAGCCCAAGTGTCCACACAAGTGCCTCTCACTGTCTGTGTGCCTGGAAAGGGCTGTGTTGAGGCCCCGGGGATATCCTGCTAGAAACCCCCCCTCTCTCTCTGTGTGTGGCTCACAGGTCAGTGGACATCAGTCCCACCCGTCTGCACAGTCTGGCTCAGCACTTTAGGAACCGCAGCTCCAGCCTGGAGTCCCAGGGCAAGCTGCTGGCCTCCGACAGCGACCCCCACCCCCACGGCCTGGGCCCCCTGGGCAGCCCCGACTTCTTCCTGGCCCCGGGGGCGCGCACCTCCAACGGCTCCGACCCGCTGGACGACTGCTCGTCCTGCACCAGCCAGAGCAGCTCAGAGCACTACTACCCCGGCGCCCCCGGCAGCAACCCCAACTACTCCACCCTGGGCGAGGACTCCCCCTCCAAGGCCCGGCAGAGGCAGAGGCAGAGGCACAGGTGGGCGTGGGGAGCGAGGCCTGGGCCAGCCACTCAAATCCACAGCGTCAATGTCATTAGGAGTAGGTATTGGTTCTGCTTGGTCTGATGTGTTGTGTCGTGTCTTCAGGTCCGCCGGTCACCTGGGCGCCTCCAACTCGGGCTCCATGCCCAACCTGGCCGCCAAGAACGGCGCTGGCGGCGTGGCGGGGGGAGGCGGCGGGGGCGCGGGGGGCCACCACGGCGTCTACCTCCACAGCCAGAGCCAGCCGTCCTCCCAGTACCGCATCAAGGAGTACCCGCTGTACGTGGAGGGCAGCCCCAACCCGGTGGTGGTGCGCAGCCTGGAGAGCGACCAGGAGGGCCACTACAGCGTCAAGGCCCAGTTCAAGACCTCCAGCTCCTACACGGCCGGGGGCCTCTACAAGGAGACCTGGGGGGGCGAGGAGGGCGGCGAGGGCAGCGGGCGGCTCACGCCCTCCCGCTCGCAGATCGTACGGACTCCCTCGCTGGGGCGAGACGGGGCAGGAGGGGGCAGCGGAGGAGGGGGGAGGGCGGCGGTGTCGGACGAGCTGCGCTGCTGGTACCAGCGCTCCTCGGGCAGCCTGAAGGACAGGAGCCACTCCCACTCGGGCTCCAACTCGTCTGACGCCGGCTCGCAGCAAGGCACGCTAGGGCCCGGGCGGGGGAGCAGGGTGGGCACGCTGGCCAAGGGCTCACCAGGTGGGTGGATGCAAACACACCAAATACCATATAACAAAGTTTACAGCTTTATTATCAGCTCCTTAACCTTAAGTAGTGTGGGAAATGGAATAGGGATTGTCAACATGATTTTCTTTCGTTTTTCGTGGGATTTTTGAATTGTGACAGATTGTCTAAAAACTGGACTAGCCTGTATTGCCTCTTTTCGATCCGTCTCATTCTACAGTGCTACATTGTTCTGGTCCGCTTAGGGAATGGGATTTTTTTTACGGGCACTTAAGTAGGTGGGTACATTTAGTAAAAATCCAAAAGCTATGCCCCGTGTGAGGCTCGAACTCACGACCTTCAGATTATGAGACTGACGCGCTGCCTACTGCGCCAACGAGGCTTGGGTTTCAGGTGGAGAGCATGGTCGCCTTAGCCTGTAATTTGATCCCCGAGCCGTGTGGGGTCTGTCAGTCAGGGTGGCCACACCCCCTGAGCCCTCCTCCCACCATGTAGAGCTTAAATAGAATTCCACGGGCCCCTCACACAACAGTGACGTCTTTGTCGGGTGTGCTTTGATCTTTTTAGCCGCGTCCCCACACAGCCAGAGGTGTATGACCCCCTCCAGTGAACAGGCAGCCACACCCACCCCCCCCTGCAGCCCGCAGCACATCCTCAACTGGCAGAGCGGGTAAGACGCACACACATGATGTGTTAACGCTAATTGACTGACTGGACTGGGGAACCTTTTTTCACACACCACATATTGGACCATGTCTTCATTAAAGCTTAAGCTTTAAGGTCTAACTGCACAGCCAAGGCATCTTGGCATGTCTGCGTCTTGTCACGATTTCTTCCCATGTCTCCATGTGTACGGCTAGCTCGTTTTCTACTGGTAACACATAGCTCTTATCTTGAAGAACTTGAACTCTGAGCTAGCTTCATTCTAATCGTTCACTGGGGTGAAATTAACCTTCCTCTGGTCTGCTTTCCCCCACTTCCAACCCAATCTTGTTTTCTCAACCCGGATTCTCCTCCTCCTCCTCTTCTCATATTCGCTTTTCTATTTTCTTTTCTTCTATGTTCTTTTCACCCGTCCCATTTTTCACCTCTCCATTTACTCTCCTCCCTGGTGTCCATTCTCTCTCTCTCTCTCTCTCTTTCTCTCTTTTCTCCCCCTCTTTACTAACCCCCCCTTGCCGTGTGTGTGTGCTCTCTCCTGGTTTAGAGGCACAGCAGACAGCTCTCCTACTGAAGACACCTGTCAGTCTCCCCCACAGGCCAGCTCTGATGCATAGAGGTACGGTCTGTCTGTGGGCCCAGACTCCTAGAGCGCAGGCATAGAAACAGAACAACTAGAGTAGACACCCGAAACAAATAACAATGTGACGGCTGCAGCACAGCTCCTCGTAAAATGTTAATAGAAAGATGTGAGCAGACACATAATAAAAACATAAAACCCACCAATTATAGAACAAAGGCCTAGATCAACAAGCCATAGAATTAAACTACGTTAAACCGTGAAAGTGTGCGATCCGAACTCTTGGGACTACTTGGAATTGTCCCTGGCGGGGCTGCTGACGATTAAATCCACTTAACTACCTATGCAATCATTTAGATCAGTCGCGGCCGTTAAAAGAGTAAACATCAGAGAGCTCTCTATTTCTCAGTCTTGGCGGTGGAGGCTTCCTCTGTTTGCTCTGGATCTATGGTTGTGTCTATATCTAGACTGTGCATGCCCTCTGTTCTGTTTTTCTGGCTGTGAATGTTTTTACCTCTGCTCAATATTACTAATCTAAACGCTCATACGATGGGATTTGAGGCTATAGAAATATGATTCATAGAAACACAGGTGGTTTCTCAGAACTAAAACGGATAATGGTAGTGATATAATTATATAGTTTGGAGCTGTACATTTGGTAAAACGTTTTGCCTAATTAATCAATGATAAGCTAGAAGTCACCAACAAAACTATCTAGACAAGTGCGTTATTTCTGATCCGAGTGATGTTTTAGACGTTGTTGGAAGCTGGGATCTCTGCCTGACAAATGACCTTGTCCCTGTGTCTGTGCAGGTCGTTCAGTGACAGCTGCTTCCTCAGCGGCCCCCTGTGTTCAGAGTTGGCAGACGTGCAGTGGTACGGACATGACAAGGCCAAACCTGGAACCCTGGTCTGAGACCCCCATCTTAGGGCCCTGACACCCCCACTGCCCATTCCCACCGCCCCTTACTACCTGGACCCCCTGGGTCCCTTCTCCCCCCTCCCCCTCTACCAACCTGGACTGGCCTTGGCGAAGGCCTTCGCACCCTGAGCCCATCCTCCATGTTTCCACCCACCTCTTGCTCTGTTCCCAACAACATGGCTAGGCTGGGCACAGACAAACACACACATACACACTCACACACACACACACACACACACACACATACACACACACTTTGGGCTCTACGAGTGGACTCTGCCCTGAAGTAGCCAACGACCAATGGGGAAGTAGAACTCTTGAACTTTGACCCTCAACCCCGCACCAAAGCCTGTTCCATCTCTCTGACCCCAATAGGGAGCGGGCCGGGGGAGAGGAAGAGACAGAGCACACACACACTGGGGCCCACACACACACAGGCACAAAGGCACACACGAACGTGCGTTCCACTTTATAACAAAAAAGGCCGGAATCATATCTAGCCTGTGAACCCTGATCCTAATTGACACAAATCAGAGAACCCCCGACTGGATTCAAGCCCAACACACTTATTTTGTCTTTTCCTGGACCCATGTGATAATAGTGTATTGGCTGTCATATGTCCCATTGTATGTCATTTTGTGCTCATGTCTTTGTGTATTTGTACTAAAAGAGAAAATGACACTGAGGAGAGACTCTTCAGTCCTTTTCAAAAGCTGGATTCGCTGACAACGGCAACAGTCGAAAACACACGATTCTAACGCGGCCTATCCCACAACCAAAGATCCACCTGACTGATGGACCTGGGTCCACTAGGGTCGGGGGACCTTCACAGACAGACTGGGGTCAAAGGGTAATACTCCGTTGGATGCTGGACAGTTGCTCTGCAGTGCTGGGAGTGGACACAGTCTTCAACGGAAAGAAGGGACGCTGTAGCAGTAACATTTGTTGTAGCGGTAATGTCTGGTGTGTGGAGATGGGAGGGACTTGACTGGACGCCCCTCTGCAGAGCTAATTCTAAACGCCAGCCCAGAGAGGATTGGCTGGTGGTCTGGTGGAGAAGTGGCCGCACCGTCTACGCTGTCCGATCTGGGTTGTAACATTGAGCAACACCCTCCTCTGTGCTGACCAGTCCTAGATGGTGGAATGAGAGAAACATGTCTATATAGGAACCACCCTGGGGTTACTAAGACCCTGATAAACATACCCTAGACACGTTAACACACGTCTTGACTATTACGACGCCTCATTTTGTGGACGCGGACGCGGACGCAAACACAACTTTTATCAGCGGTGCCATATGGTGTATGACGGTGCTTGGGGTTTGTACTGTACCTTTGCCAGTCTCGCAAACTACAGATCCCACAATGCCCCGGTCTAAAGTATTGTCGAGCCATCCCGGTTCCTGGCCTCAGTGGCTCTCTGGTGTCTGCGGTTGTTTGTGAGGTATTCAGGTTTAGTTTGAAGAGCACAACACAGTGAGTTACAATAACACAAGAGGAGACCCGAATTCAACGTGGGTCTGTCTGCATTTTCACAAAAAGAGTCCGGGTATAAACTTTATCACAGCACAGAATGCCAGGAAAGTATCAAACGACTGACCCGCGGGCCACCAAGCGGGCACACACACACACACACTGCGTAGGCAACACACTTCCCTGCGTTAAGAGACCATGTCAGCCCCAGCTTCACAGGGTGTTTATATCAGAATACTTTGAATACCGTTGAGGATTAGCTATTATCTTTTAGGTGAAAGGTGGTGTTTTGTGGTGACCATCTGCACCACCAGTATCATGATCGTGGTGCCCAAGAGAAGCCATACCTGAAATGAAATGTTTTCCCTAGTTCTGCAAACCCTGACCTCAGATTTTCCCACAAAGCCTCATGGTAAAACAGATTTTTTTTTTGTGACACAGTGAAACAGTATGGCACCCCCTGTTTTTAAAACAATTATCGCATTGGTTTGTGGGTGGGAAGGTCTGTTTTGTCGACTGTAATTGAATGCACACGTTCAGCCTTTTACCAGTTTTACCCAGCTCTCCAGACTAAAGTTAGACCCCATTCCGCATGATCGGTAGAAACATTTCATGATTCTCTTAGTGTGCTCCATGCAGGCTAAAGCATGTGTACGATTCCATTACCGCAGGTTAGGTGTAGTCCTGCCAGGCTATCTTGTTAACTCATACCAATCCAGCAGTCCAGTCATCCCAGCTTTCGCAGCAAGCTAGCAGTTGCTAGCCCCTTTGTACCTGTCTGGCAAGACCCAGCTGTACTCAATCCAATAGCCTGTGGCCTATGTGCTGTTAGTCTTTCCTGAGTGAGTCACAATGCTAACACACACCACCCCATGCATGCCCTGTGGATCAAGGGACTGACCCACAGAAACCTAAAAGAAACCGAGTGTCCATCCTTGACATGATAAGTGTTTTGAAACGGTCCTATTTGACCTTTGACTCTTCTCCCTGTGGTAAACTCTGACCTCTGAGCCCAAAGTCATGATGTGAGATGTACCCTCCCTCTGTAGTCCCAGACCCGCCATACTTTCTGTACCTCATTGAAATGTAGGAGGTTTTTTATAGAAGAATGAACTAACTCTTTTGTCAATCTGTCCCTGTGAGTATGGAGGGGCACTGTAAGCCTTTGTGGGGTTTTTAACATTCACCGCGGTTTTAACAATGATCCTTTTTATATGAACCAATATTCTTTTTTAAGTTCTGACATTGTATCAACCCTTTCAGGTGCTACACAACGACCAGTTACTGCTTTGTCACATAGGATATAGATTTATCTTCATCATTATCAATAGATTAAAAACCAAACATGCAAAATAAATCCTACTTTAACTGTCAATTTAGTAGTACACCCCTCCACCAAACAATAGAGCATGTAACTTGATTTTATTTGTTCTTTTCATCTGTAACCAGACATAAAAAGGTGTTGTAGAAAACAATGTGGAATTGACAAAAAAAAAAAAGTTAAAAAAAGAAAGAATTCCACAGTTAATTTATTCTTTTTTTTCTATTAAGAATTTGTATAGTAACTTTACATTTTTCAAAACTGTGTTGTTGGCAACTGACGATGAATTTTCCTGAAGAGAAGACGTGGTGGTTCTTGAGATTATGAAAATAAATTATTGCTGAATGTTCTCAAGATGGCCCCCGGTCTCATTTTTGGTCCCATGTCTGTCGTGTTGATACTCAAATGTGCTGTAGGCTGGGATGTAACTGCTGACCAGTGCTGAAGCTTCCTCTGGAAAGGGAGGAAGTCCCGTTGGACCAGAGAACCGACCCTGAGCCTGTGCTTGCTTTGTCTTCCTACTCCACACACTCCCCCCCCCCCCCCTCTTCAGACACCGTCCCGCACGCAGCCTAATAAGAGGAAGGGGTATCAGTCTGCGAGTCAGCACAGTGCGTCTCGGAGACGGCCTTATCGGAGGAAACTCCCTCTCCCACTTACTCACCACTTCCCTTCTCTCAGACACACTAACCCTCGTGTCATCACATGCATCCTCTGTGAAGAATCCGTTTTCGCTTCCCTTTATTGGAATGCTTTAAGGAAAGGGGATGGGGGACATCCTATGGAGATTTTGGGAGATTCCACTCCAAAGACAATAGTGCTTAGTCATCGCTGTGAGGAAAACAGCAGACCCTTCTCAGCTGTGCTGCATGTTTGGGATTTCTGTCTTACAATTTGATTGGGATTGGATTTGGATACCATGTACCACCTACCTTAAGTTTAAATACCTCGAATGGTCCCTTTTAGTCACTATCACACTCTCTGTTTGCCAGCCCGGACACACGGCATGATAACAAAGCGTCAAGAGAGACTGGCAACTTAAACTTAAATTACTGCCACCTCTGAAAGCCCTCCCTGCCCTTGTTTCCATCCAACCCACTATTTACTATGACATCCTACTTTTCCCTCTCTGTGTTCCCATAGCAGCGCTCCCCCTCGACCAGTGAACAGCTGGAAGTTGTTAGCCAGACATGCCGTGAGAAACTGGTGCCTCTACCATACCTTTTTTCTCTCTTTCCCAGTGTGTGTGTGTGTGTGTGTGTGTGTGTGTGTGTGCGTGTGTTGTATTTATGCTTTGACAATTGGTGTTTAACCATGCTTTTATGGCCACATTATAGTCTCTTGGGACTCACTGTCAACACCCAAACTCTCAAACACAACAGGACCTCCGGTGCTGACAAGCCTCAGACCCACCCAACTCATCTGAGTAGTGTGTGTGTGTGTGTGTGTGTGTGTGTGTGTGTGTGTGTGTGTGTGTGTGTGTGTGTCTTTTGCTGGAAGGCACGTGATGAGGTACAATAGTTAGATTAAGCCAACCACTGTTCTTCTTTATTGATGCATAGACAAAACATGAATTCATAAATGACAAGACAATGATTTATACTACCATTTATATTTACAGTACCTACAAATTCATACATTTGGTGGATATAAGTCACCCTTTAAGCACCTCTAAACAAAAGTTGTAGCATTGTCAGCAAGGAAATGTACTTTCTTTGTTCTATTAGATTTCTTTAGAGGTGCTGAACTTGAAAATGAAGTAAAAGCCAATGACTGCCACCTAGTGTTCACAATTGGATACAGTGTAGAAAGCACTGGACGACCTCCTCTGCTTGACACAATTTGCCAGTAAACATCAATTTCCCCCCATAAAGTCACTCATTGTACACTTTCTGTATAGTTGTCTGGTGGAGGGGTTACTGTTGTACTTGCTGTTATGTATGAGGGTGTGTGAGTCTCATGGAATTTAAATACTTTATTTCAAGTGAGGCAACAAGCATGAATTGTAATTCTAATTCTAAGATTTTTTTTTCCTGTCACGATAATTAGTTATTTGGATTGTCTTGACTTGTCTTGAATGAACGCATATATTTTTAGGATGTTTTATAAAACGATAAAATTATGCAATAAACATATTTTGGTTTTAAAGAGGACTGACCATATCAGTAACAATTTTAGTTTTACATAAACACAAACTTTTTTTAACTTAAATACACAGTATATATAAGTTATTCTTGGCTCAGAGGCTGAATTCGTCTGCTTCCAGTAAAGCTTCTGTGTGTTCATTGGGGCCCTGGAGGAGAGATCAGTTTTGTTAGACTTATAAATCATGTGTTGTAAGATTTTAGCAATATACCGTGAGCACGCACATGTGTGTGAATGTTGGTTAATCTGAGAGAGTTACACAACGGGGCATGGCATAGGTTTTTAAGGTTCCTTATGGTCTTAAACAATGAATGTCCCACACACACAGTCCACACACAGTCATAAGCCGAAGTCTGACCTGTGAGAGGCGGCTGTAGGTCTGGCTGTGGGGAGCACTGTAGCGTCGTAGGCCTCTCCAGGTCAGGAAGAGTGTGTAAATGGAAGCCAGCATGCATTGCACTGTGAACACTATGGAACTGGCCTGAGCCACATATGCACCAGCACGCTATCAGAAGGAGTTGGGAAAAGGGGTTTCAGTAGTAGGAAAGGCAAGTGTGATCTTAACATGTTGGATGAGAACTCAAATGAGTGTTTTGGATAAGTTACCTGTTGGCTTGTGTTAAGTGCCGTGGGCTTTATGGAGATGAAGCTGTAGGCCAGTAGTGCACAGAAAGCCAGCAGCACACTGAAGATGTTCAAGCCCATTAAAGTGGTGACCTGTTCACAGCAAAACCCAGTGAAACATTCCCTACAAGACAGTGGGGTTACTAGGTTAGGTGAAAAAGGGTCAACCTCACCTTCAGTTTGTTTGGTCTTCTCTGCACTTCAATTGTCAGGCCCCCAGTGGCCACATACTGTAACAACATAAATCAAATATTCATTTGTTCAATCACATGCTAGCATTTATCCAAAAGATACCATGACTGGGTGCAGTATGAAACTCTGATGTAAAGTATGTAATGCACAATACCATGAAAGGACGGAGTGACTAGACAGATATGGCAGGTGTCATACATGAGAACTCACAAATAGTCCGGCCCACACTGGTGTTGTCATGGAGACAGAACAGCTGAATCTCAGACAGGCGTGGGTAACTGTGGCTAAAATGGAGGCCAGGGCACCGAAGACCTGCACCACCTAATCGAATAAACATTGAGAAAGAAAGTGATTATATGTAAAAGGAATGGTGTGAGTATACGTGTGGGGGCGGATGTGTGTGTGTGTGAGTGTGTGAGTGTGTGTGTGTGTGTGTGTGTGTGGTGTCTCACTCCACTGATCAAGAGTCTGGTGTTGACAATGGTCCCGAACCACCGTGTAATCCGGACTTCCCCCAGCTCCACCCGATCGGCCGGTGGAGCCAGTGGCCGGGGAGAGGGTTGCTCCCTAAAGAACACCTGGTACAGGCCCTCCTGGAACATGTTCTGAGTCATCTAAGGAATAGCATGACATTTGATTTGTTAATAAACTACATGAAGATGTGTACATACTTTCTTTCTCTCTCTCTCTCTCTCTCTCTCTCTCTCTCTCTCTCTCTCTCTCTCTCTCTCTCTCTCTCTCTCTCTCTCTCTCTCTCTCTCTCTCTCCCCGTTACTGTTCTCATTCACTGTTCACTCTTTCACTTAGTGTCCACCTGAGCCTTTTCCTCCTACCTTCACCAGTGGATCAACAGCTATCAAACCTCCTTTATTAACAGATCCTCAGGTGCCAACTAGAATCAGCCAGCCAGTTCATCTAGAACAACCGAAGGATATTCAAGCAGGGCTACTTCCGTCTTTCACTACTGCGCGTCTTGTGTTTACCTTTCTGACAGGCCAAGATGCCGGGGTCAAAGTTCATTGAGCTTGTTTATTTACAGAGTTGATAGGGCTTGCATTCAGATCCTTTTGGTCAGGGAGCACAGAAACATGTGTCTTCCAGGCAGTTGCTGACTAAAATCTAAATACAGTGAAAGTTAAGCTTCCATTTGGTCAAAGTTTAGCTTTGGGTTTGTTCCTGTCATGATCTGTCATGTCTATTATTTTTATATAACATACTTGAATGTATTTTGTATTGAATGAGTTTGGTTATGGTCAGGTGCAACTGTTCCTAACTGAGAGCTTTGCATTTAAGCGTTAAACCCCCCTCTCTCACCTCAGCCTGTCTATTTGCCTGCCTGTTTGCCCATCTCAAACGGTTTCTCTTGAAAACCAGAGAAAATTTGTTAATATTTATCCTTTGTGCCATTAAAAGTGTTCATTTTAGTCCCGCCCCATCCCCTCCATTTGAACAGCACACATTGACCACAGTGAAGACAGCATGTTAGATCAGAGAATACCCCTTTTAGAAACTGCTAAATAAAATACAGAACTTAACTTTCTCAGGTTAGTTTTTCTATTGAAAATAGCAACTTTAATTGTTTAGCTTTTTTATTGTTTGGAAGCATAGTAATGTTTCTATTATTAAAGTCCCTTTTTGGATTCACTCTCTTCCTTCAGGTAAAGTATGCTGAACACCAATAGAGGCACTGACTGTGAGCCAGTGCACAACATTAATGTTAGTGGTTAAGCTTTATTGAACATGTGCAAGATGTCATCTATATGATTTAGCTGTGCCAAATGAGGGTCTCTTTGATTGATAGATACCTAAACTGCAGCAGTCATGTTTGTTTTTAAAACTTTGAATGTAATACCTACAGTTTTCTTTCTCATGTTAATTGTATTTTCACTACAGACAGTCTGCCCGGGCTCATGTTTGAGGCAGCAGAGTTGCCAGCCTGGCTTCAGTTCAGACAACTTCACCTTCACTGTAAACACAAGAAACCTGCAGAGAGGGACTGTTCTGGGAAATGGTAAAACCACTAGGGGATATTCATCTTCAATGACAATCTGAAAATGTATAGGAAGTATGTGGTAATTTGTGGGGAATGGCTTAATGGCAATGTTGCCCTCAAAACACTTTCAATAACACCTCAACAGCTGATGCTGAAGGAGAGATAATGCCAGAATAATTTGCATTGCATTGGTGTAGGTTATGTGGTCGAGGGATGAATTCGTTTTTCAAGACTGGCAAAATAATATTGTTTTCCTTTAGCGCGGCTTCTAGTAGTAGGTTTTACAAAATTGTTACAGATCAGATATAGTTAAGAACTACATCAGTGGTATTAGGGATGCCAAATGTGTGTGGTCCTGGATTAGCTCTCGTTAAATTTGAAAACATCTAGGAACAACAAACATTTGATCTTTTTGAGACATTCATTAAAGCTGAAGGCTGTTTAAGATGCATGACATGATTTAAATAATCGCTGATAATAGTCAAATACAACCATAATCAGCATCAACATAATGGTAAAGCAGACTTGAGGCACAGTACGTGTAAGTATTTAATAGTTACTGCCACATTATTTACCAATATTAGCCAATATTAATATTCATATCTATAAGAAAGGAGCCTGTCATGGCTGGTTTTAGCAATAACTATTGGCGTGGCGTCAGAGAACCCTGAAGTTAAAGTCCTGTTTATGTTCAGTTGGTAGCAGGTCAATACTCAATATGGTGCTGCTTGTTCATCGTGAAAAGTGACACACTTTGCCGGTAGCATGCATTCATTCATTCATGTTTCTATTGTATCATATCTTTTGTATGGTCTGTTCCTATAACATTTCTGATAAGACTGAGCTATGCCAACATGTCCCGCAATACCTCTCTCTCCTTCCATCCCACAGTGGGGTTCTCTGACTGCCACTATCCAGAGACAATCTTAACGTCGTCAGACCCTGATTTTGAGGTGGGACCAGACAGAGAGATTAAAGTATACAGATCGCTGAGAGTTGGGGAGGAGCCCCGAAGATTTAGGGTGTACTTCCTGGGACCAACAGGAAGAAAAGTCCTTGCCGAAGTCTTTGTGACCTATGACCCAGACGTGGCCAACCATCATGGGGAGGAGGAAGCCGAAAAGCAGGACGTGCAGGTTAATGGAGATCATAATGTATTTTATGCTGTCTAATCATATCTAATTGCTACTGAAGAGTGTTCCATGTTTCCTCGTATTCCCGTGTCTGTGGTCAGATCCACTCGTCGTTCCCAGCCCGCCATTCAGCTCGGAGGAGGATGAAGAGGGAATGGGTCATCCCACCCATCAACGTGGCGGAGAACGACAGGGGCCCGTACCCCAATCCAATAGTGCAAGTACGTGTCGCTTTAAGTGGCAGGTCTGGTACATGGGTGAGTGTGGATTATGAGTGTCTGTTTGAACCTCCTGTTTGTGTCACTTGTGTGTCTCGCGGACAGCTCCAGTCCAATGAGAAAGAGTGGAAGATTGTTTACAGCATCACCGGACAGGGGGCGGACCAACCTCCCTTTGGCCGCTTCATGATTGACAGGCACACCGGCTGGCTGGTTTTAACTCAACCCCTGGATCGAGAGGAGAGGGCAACATATAACGTAAGAAACAAAACTACTCATGTAATATTCATAACTGCATATTAAAGAATATCAGTTCGGTCGTGGATGGGCTTACCGGCTTACCGGTATGGCGCACCACAAAGGCTAGTCCTTGACGCAGCAGCCTGGGTTTGAATCCGGCTCGGACTCTTTGCTGCATGTCCTCCCCTCTCTCTCTGCCAACTTTCCTGTCTGCCTACTGTCCTGTCAACAAACCGTAAATGTCTCCAAAAAAAAATACAAATAATAATAATAATATCAGCTCAACTTCATTAAGTTGAATTAAATGAATGCCTGAATTAAACATAACTTGAGAGTTATTAATGAAGCAAAGGTAAAATTGCAGATGAACAGGAATTGTATTCAAGTGCTTTATGTTCCTAAAGAAGAGCCTGACCTGTGGGGTGTGTGTCTGTGCAGCTCCTGGCCCACGCTCTGGCCGAGGGACTGGGTCCTGCAGAGGAGCCCATGGAGGTGGTCATCAATGTCATAGACATCAACGACAACAAACCCATATTCACGCAAGACAGCTACCTGGGCCGCGTCTCAGAAGCTGCCCCCATCGGTAGGCTGGAGTGTGACTCTCCCAGCTTCCATGACGCGATAAGCACACGTTGACTCTGATGCCTAGGCTGGATTTTGGATATAAACCTTCATTGACTTTAGTACTTTATGTAATTATTAAATGATGCTGTATTAAGTGTTTTCCGTTCCTCAATGCAGAGTGTTAGCATGTTCATGGACTTTTGAGTCTTGTTCCTCGCCCAGGGTTTGAGTTTATGAACGGTGTTAGCCACAGACCGGGATGAGCCAGGACAGGACAGCTCTGATGTTTTCTACAGGATCCACAGCCAGGAGCCCTCGACACCCAGTGAACTGTTCTTCATCAACCCTGTCACTGGAGGCATCCAGGTGGCTGCTGCTGGACTAGACAGAGAGGTGTGTTTTTCAGTGTGTGTGTGTGTGTGTATGTGTGTGTGTGTGTGTGTGTGTGTGTTTGTGCGTACTGGGTGTCTGTAGATTCACTGTAACGCTACGGTATAACCTCCCCAGGCTCTGGATGAGTACAAGCTCGTGATCGAAGCGGCAGACAATCGAGGCGAGGGGCTCATGACCTCGTGCGAAGTCACCATCACAGTGGAGGACAGCAACGACAACGGCCCTCAGTTCACTCAGACAGAGGTCCGACATTCAATCACCATGGATTAGCACGTCTGATATTTAATGCACTTTTAAATGACAACAATCCAATTTCGGTTCCAAGAAAAGTCCGATTTTCTGAGGGGGTTGTCACGTACATTTCCCTACGGCTGCATCAGTACACAGCCTCAGTCCCCGAGAACCAGATGGGAGCTCTGGTGGTGAAGATGGATGTGACGGACATGGACGAGCCCCACAGCCCGGCCTGGAGGAGCAGATTTCGGATCGTCCAGGGGGACCAAGCTGGGCTCTTCAACGTGACCACTGGACACAACCACCAGGAAGGGATCATCACCACTGCCGCTGTGAGGAGATGGAGTATTGTCCCACAATGATGACAAAACCAGAGAATGGCCTTTTTTCTTATACCTATGATCCTATCAATTGTGATTATCACGCTATAATCCCTTTCTCTTTCGACCATTTCACCCCTCTCTCCGTCCCTCCCTCCCTCGATCTCTCCTAGGAGCTGGACTTTGAGAGCAGTCCTCTGTTCACTCTGCTGGTGGTGGTGGAGAATGAGGTGGCGTTCTCCAGGCCTGTGTCTACCTCCACGGCCACGGTCACTGTGAGGGTGGAGGACAGGAACGAGCCCCCCGTCTTCAGCCCCGCCAAAGGGTAATACCGTAAGCGAAGACCTGCGGGTGGGGAGTGACCTATGTGCGCTACAGGGCGACTGATCCAGACCTGGCCATGAACCAGACCATCACGTAAGTCAAGTTTATCTTCAGACTAAACACGGTTAGCGCAGCAGTGAATCTCAAACCTTAAACCATCATTCTAAATGAGAAGGTAATCTGATGTGTTCTATAAGTCAACCCAGGCTTGACATTTTGGCCAGGTACAAGATGGCGGGCGACCCGGCTGATTGGCTTATTCTGGATGGGAGTACAGGCCAACTGCGGGTCCGCAATGTGCTGGACAGAGAATCACCTTTTCTGACTGATGGAACATACACTGCCGTCATCCTCGCAGTTGACAGCTGTGAGAGACTATCACGTTTATTACCTAAAAATATAATTATTTTACATGTTAAAAATGGAATTAACCAGTCTGAACTAATAGTGAGACCTTTTTTAATTTGTTTAAGTTGATGTCTGTATTTCCCAGATGAAATTGCGACCACAGGAACAGGAACCCTGCTGATAAAGTTGGAGGACGTGAATGACAACGCCCCCAGTGTCGACCAGCGCCACATCACTGTCTGCAACTACCAGTCTCAGCCCGTGGAACTCTCCGTCAGAGACCCTGATGGACCAGGCTTCGCCCAACCCTTCCGATCAGAGCTGCTGGGAACATCCCAGAAACAATGGAATGTTCACATGAACCACAACAGTACGTCAAGCACTATCTTAAAATGTATTTATTGTTTTTGCTTTGTCTGTCTGTCTTTCTATGTGTGTGTGTGTGTGTGTGTGTGTGTGTGTGTGTGTGTGTGTGTGTGTGTGTGTGTGTGTGTGTGTGTGTGTGTGTGTGTGTGTGTATGTGTGTGTGTGTGTGTGTGTGTGTATTTGTGGTGTTTGTGTGTGTGTTGTGTCAGTCATGCATGCACGCCTTACTTTCTGCTCGAAAAAAGGCCATAGGCCTTGGCTTGGCTGTTTCCCTGTACATGCTAGCCTGTCTGATACGTGTCTCTGTATGCTTTAGAAACAGTTGTCATTCTGAGCATGAAGACCCGGCTGAGAGCAGGAGATTATGAAGTGGTTCTGCGGATCCGTGACAACGGTGGAATCTACCAGAACTTGTCGATACACGCCAAGGTAGCCTTATCTCCAGGAGAGCAACATATTAGATTTGTTTTCCCCCCAAAAAAGAAAAAATAGGGGTTATGCAGGGCATGTTATGTCTGCTTGCTTTGTATTGTTTCCGCTCAAGGTTTGTGATTGCACTTGGACTGACATCGTCTGTGCGGAGAAGCAGGCAGGGTTGGGCATGCCAGCGACCGTGGGGATTTTGGGTGGCCTTCTGGCCTTGCTTTGTGAGTGTTAGGCATGGTTGACTTATGATATGTGTGATCAATGATCAATTGACTTAAGATATGTGTGATATGGTTGACTTCAGTCATAGTGTGATCAAACTTGATTCAGTAGGAAACAGTGGCTCATGTCATCAACAGTATATCTTATACTACTTATATCTAAGTGCACAGTGTATGTGTTAAATAGGTGTGTTTGTCTGCTCCTCAAAGTACTGCTGCTGCTTCTGCTGCTCTTTCTGAGGAGGAGGAGGCCCCTGAAGAAGGAGGTGCTCCTGCTGGAAGAGGAGCTAGTCAGAGACAACGTCTACTTCTATGATGAAGAGGGGGGGAGGAGAGGAGGACCAGGTCAGTGGAGGGGGAAACCACGGGTAGTCAGCGAAGCCATAACATGCATGTACAGTATATCTACCATCTTATTTACGTATGGACGTGTCTCAACAGGATTTTGACCCAAATCTGCTGCTCTTTGATATTGGGAGCAAGCCTCCCTTGAGAACTGTGGTCCCACCACTCTCCTCCGCGCCAGTGTACCGTCCTAGACCTATTGACCAGGAGGATATCGGAGAGTTCATTGATGATGTAAGTACTAGAAATGACTCAAAGTGCTGTTGACAGGGACTGGGCAAGCTTCAGAATAAAAGCTTCCAGGTGCTCTTATTGGTCAAAAAATGCTGGTTTAAATTACGCTCAGTGCAGTGGCTATTTTTCCATGATACATTTTTATATTATTTTTTATTATATTATTTTATATTATATTTATATATTGGTGGTCTTTGTGAGCCACTGTGAGCTGACTAAGAAGTAGGTATTGACGCGTGTATTGTAAATGAATGTCCAGTTGCAGGTTGTCGTAAAAATAAGTCAATTTATTCTTAGTGTACAAACTTTCTTGAAAATGAAAATAAACGAAGATAGGCCCCTTATCTGGCATTAATTGTAAATAAAACAAATATGGGCAAAATGAAAAACACAATAACTAAAACACGTAGCAGTCTGCCACGCTCGGCCCCGGCACGGCCAAAGACTGTGTGCCCATCCACTCAGTCACCTGCCCAGGTATGGGAGGCTTATCCCTTTTAAAACCTCCTCTGGCCTATAGGGGGACACTGAAAGAAAATTAGTGCACATACATACAAAAATCGTGTATAAATCATATATTATAATTCTGGCTCCTACACCCAGTGTGATATCACCTTCCTCCTAATCCCATGCGTCTAGAACCTGCGTGCTGCAGACGGCGACCCCACGGCTCCTCCCTACGACTCTCTCCTGGTGTTTGAATACGAGGGTGCTGACTCCAAGGTGAGCTCCCTCAGCTCCCTCAACTCCTCCAGCTCAGAGGAGGAGCAGGACTACCAAATGCTGGCCCACTGGGGGCCGGCCTTCAGCAGACTGGCTGACCTTTACATCAGAGGGGAGGAGGACGATGAGCCAACATAAAGGACTACAAGGACCCGTGGGACTTCCAAATGTTGAAATTGGATGAATCATATTTTACACTATTTTATATCATATATTTTCAATGTATGTTTACAACTTAAATAGAGGCTTATATCATGCGGACGTTGTTAGATAATGAAATGCTTACATCCATGAGTGGATGGGGATGTGAGGTATTAGAAAGGTCTGTTATTAGGATATTGAATCTGTCAGGGCCTGGGTATGCCAGCATGAGGATTGCGGCCAGCAGAGGGCAGCATTGCTCAAGTTCTCTAAGGAGGTCATAATTAGTAGTATTAGTTCCACCTGTGTTGATAGCCCTTAGTAGATTATTATTTGCACCGGATTGTATGAACGCCATTACTTACAGCCTTCTCATTTTGTTCCATCGTTGCCTACCCTTGCCTGTGAATACTGTAAATCGTGTTGAGTAAAGAGTACCAAGACTTCATTTTTGGCACTGTTTTGGGTTTTGCATTAGTCTTTCTAGGCTACTAGTTGTTATGGTGGTACAACGTGTTATGGTGTGTGTGTATATACATACGCACAGTATTTTTATTACAGAATTATTGCCATCAAGGTACATTTTATTTAGAAACATCTTAAAAACATACATAATGCTTCTGATACTCAAATCCTGATCCAACATCTTTTTTTAAGGAATTCATTTGGTCAAAAAATCTACTTAATGTCTTAATGAAGTGATACAATTTTCAGAAAAGATGTGCATATTAATACATCTTTATAGCACTTTTCAAAACAAATTTTAGAAAGTGCTTTGCATTTGTGAATAACAATAAAATAAAAATACATTTAATAATGAAACAGAATAAATGATTTTAAAAATAATTAAAAAAAAGATAATTATATAAAAATTATTGATTTCCCAATCAAAGATTACTATAAAACACAAGCTTATACAAATGGACTACACGTGTAAATCAAATAAATTGAGGACATTTTAAATTTTTAAAAAGTTGAACGGTATTTGAAAAATAAACTACTATGAGTTACATCCTCTAACACTTTTGATAAAAAGGGAATTTTGGCGATTGGACTGTATTTGATTAGTACAGCTGGGTTCAGACTAGGCTTTTTGAGAGGAGGCTGGACAAATAAACCTACCCCAGCACTGAGAGCCATATTCATTATAGAGACGATGTTTGGATAAATTGTAGAGATTAACTCTCAGTAATCTGGTAGGAATGACAACTAGGGAGAAAGTGGTAGACTTCATTTGAGATTATCTACAAGAGTCTGAAGTGAAACCGGATTAAAATCACTTTAGGTTCCACTAAAATGATAACTCAATGTCGGCAATAACAGGTGGACAAATCACTCCTCTGATACAATCAATTTTCACTTTAAGAAATGGTAGACGATCCTGCACAACATCAAAGATGGAGAAAAATGGCTAAACGGAAAGCAGTTCAAACAATTGACAAAGACAAGACATTGGGCTAACTAATTTGTGCCTGAACTTAATATACCAAGGATTTGAATTGCCTTCTAAAAGGTATCAATTGTTCTTTGCGGCAAAGAACAAATGTTTTCTCTTTAGGGTCTGACAGTAACTATATCCTGTCTAAATATAATTACGATCAACATCTTCAATCAAACCCATTCTCTTTTAGCTGGCAGTGTGTCAGTGTCATCGTCCTCCTCCCCTCTGGTGTAGAGGTCAGCCAGTCTGCTGAAGGCCGGCCCCCAGTGAACCAGCATCTGGTAGTCCTGCTCCTCCTCTGAGCTGGAGGAGTTGAGGGAGCTGAGGGAGCTCGCCTTGGAGTCAGCACCCTCGTAGTCAAACACCAGGAGAGAGTCGTAGGGAGGAGCCGTGGGGTCGCCGTCCGCAGCACGCAGGTTCTAGACGCATGGGATTAGGAGGAAGGTGATTATAGTGTTTGAAGAACACACACAAAGACACACACATACACACACACACACACAACACGGACATACTTCCACTATGAAGTTGCCGATCTCCTCGTTCTCCTGGGGCTTTGTTCTGTAGAGTGGGGCAGTAAAGGTTGTAGGGAGGGCTGTAGGTGCAACGTACGTACAGAGCACCTCTGGACGGTTGACCAGCCCTCGGTGGAGCTGGCTCAGGTCATACTCCTGACGGCGCCGGAGGAGAGAAAGGAACAGATATTAGACAATCCTGACATCAATGCACAGCCACTATGGAGGCAGGACACTGTCTGATATTTCAACCACTGTTAGCCAGCTCTACCGCCATTGACAAAGGTATTGTTTGATCTGGACACAGTTATATTTACAAAATGACAGTGCAAAGATTCAAGACAGACAACACCAACCTGAGCTCTCCCATAGTCTAACTCATGAGTCATCCTCTACTACTTCCTCTCACCTGGTCCTCCTCTCCTCCTCCCTCTTCATCGTAGTAGTGGAGGTTGTCTCGCACATCCTCTTCCAGCAGAATGACCTCCTTCCTCCCAGAAGTACTCCCCCTCCTCCTCTTCCTCAAGAAGATCAGCAACAGCAGGAGCAACACTGAGGGGTGAAAAGAGCAACAAATTACAATTTAAATACAGCGTTTTAAAAAAACAACGGAGAAGAATGGCCCGCGGGAATCACATACGCAGTATTCCCAGGACGGCTCCTAGTATTCCGGTGGCGAATGTGGCGACGTCGGCACGGCGTCCAGTGTGCGGGACAAAGCAGGCGGCCACGGCGCCGCGGCACTGGCACACCTCCACCTCCAGAGTGCTGTCCTGGTAAAGCTGCTGGGCATCGTACAGCCGCATCAACACACGGTACTCCCCCAGGGGCAGCATCCGCTTGGGCATCAGGGTCACCACGTCGCCTGCAGACAAGGAAAGGGACATGAGGTTACTGGTACAGTACACTGTGTACTGTCTGGCACTGTCTTACCATGGCATAGACTGCAGCATGTGGTAAAGATTTTTTACCGTGTATTTTGACCGATAATCCAAAATGGATATGGTAAAGCTTTTTTTTTTATATTGAAAATGTGTGTGTGGTGACTTAATAGCTGGTAATAATAACGTGAATGTAGAACTTAACGATAGCATTTGTTTGTGTATAATGCGTAGAGTCCGGTGTGCACCTACTAGTGTCATTGGCGCTGACAGTCCAGTTGGCTCTGTGTTGCCCCTGCAGCTCCACAGTGAAGGGGCCAGCGTTACCCGGTGTGTCCAGGTCCACAACGTCCAGCAGGACAGGAGAGGGCTCCTGGTTGCACAGGCTGGCCTGCCTCTGTCTGATCAGGGGGGCGTTGTCATTCACGTCTGACAGGTGCAACACAAGAGTCCCTGTGCCCGTGGCTGGGGTTTGGTCTGGCAGAGCAGAGTGCGAGAGAAAGCGAGAAAAAAAAAGGATGAAAGAAACTCAGGTAGGTATGATACGCACCCTAAACATTTATCGAGCATACTGTGGTCAACAGCTACTGCAGTGCATCATTTATATTTGGCATGAACCAATCCTGCTACTTTGAAAAAACTGTGAAGGACAAAATGGAACTTGTACCATCGTCATAACCCAAGACAATCACAGTGTATTTGTCATCTTTGACGTAAGTGGACTCTCTGTCCATGCTGCTTTTCACAGTGACCGTTCCAGTGTCTTTATTGAGGCTTAGCCACTTAGCGGTGTCATTGTTCAAAATATATCTGGTTGAGAAAGAAATAAGCACATAATCCAAAATTAAAATATATGTGTGTGTGTGTGTGTGTGTGTGTGTGTGTGTGTGTGTGTGTGTACAGGTGTGACCATTACCTCACACTCTGTTTCCTGGCTGTGTCAGGGTCCTTGGCTAAGCAGTGGGTCACCAGGCTCCCCACGTCTGCATCCTCAAACCTCCTCACGTGAATCTCGGTGGGGCTGAAGACGGGGGGCTCGTTCCTGTCCTCCACCCTCACAGTGACCGTGGCCGTGGAGGTAGACACAGGCCTGGAGAACGCCACCTCATTCTCCACCACCACCAGCAGAGTGAACAGAGGACTGCTCTCAAAGTCCAGCTCCTAGGAGAAAACAGAGAAGACACAAGTTGTGTTACAATTGAACATTAGGGACATGCAAAGGTCACTGTACAGGGCTATTCTCTTTCTTCTAAATGGAGCATAACCACAAATAAAGATGTTTAGTCGAGTCCTCATTTTGGAAAGAGAACAAACGTGTGGGCCGGGAATACTTAAACGGTGAAAGTCTCTGAAGAGTCAAGAGTGACCATGTTGCAAACCTTTGCTGTGATAAGGATTCCCTCCATCTTATTGAGGCCCGTGCTGATGTTGAAGTGGCCACCTTCGTTGCCTTTTATGATGGAGTACTTGGTGTTGGCTGTGGGACTGCCAGCCTCATCCAGGTCTGTGGCCCTAAGCCTAGCCACCTCCCTGCCCACCTCATTCTCAGGGACCGAGCTAGACAGCTGTGGTGAAACAGACAGATTTTTATATTTTAATTCCTAAGGTCTTTCAAGGTTTTAACACTGTTCATCCAAGAGCATAAGTAAGAGTACAAGTCTTAGGGACAGCTATCAAAAAAGACATACTTACAGTTGTCATGGTGAACTGAGGGGCGTGGTCGTTGCTGTCAGTTATAGTGATGATGGCAGTGCAGGTAGCCGTTAGTCCCGCCCCTTCCATATCAGCCGCCTGAATGGCCAGCTTGTACTCTGGGTGCATCTGTGTCAAATTGGTGGGAGTGAATGGCAGACAGACACAGACAGACAGACAGACAGACAGACAGACAGACAGACAGACATGCAGACAGACAGACAGACAGATAGACACACACTGATGGAATTAATGACAACGGAGATGGAGGGGATGGGCCATGGGCAGGTCGGGCCTCAGCGGACGCCCGTACAGTACCTCCCTGTCCAGTCCAGGCTCCACCGCACTGATGACGCCCGTCACTGGGTTGATGGCAAACATGTCTGGCCTGGGCAGAGCTGGCACCTGACTCAGTATGCGATACCTCACTATGCTATTCTCTGTCTCGGGGTCATCCAGGTCCACCGCCGTGACCCTCATGACTGGATGGTCTGGAGGAACAAAGACACATGTGAGGACTCCGCACTTTTAAGCCGCCATGCGGTGCGTAGCGTTTGTTCACAGCCAGTCTCTCACCGATGGCTGCGCTCTCGCTCACGTTGCCGTGGAAAGGATCGTGGCTGAAGGTTGGTTTGTTGTCGTTCTGGTCGATGACTCGGATGATGAGCTCCATTGGCTGCTCCGCCTTAGAGCTTGCAGTCAGGGCATGGGCCCACAGCTGGGATAGCCGAGACACACACACACACAACCACACAGAAATCACCCCAAAGACGAAATGAGCAGAGAGACTTGGGATATGCGAGGTCAGGTGAGGTTCCCCCGACTCACCCTATATTCCTGTTTTTTCTCTCTGTCCAGTGGTTTGGTCACAAACATCATGCCGGACAGCTTGTGGATGGTGAAAAGGCCCTCCGGCGGCTGATCAACGCCTGGTCCTGAAATGCCGTATGTGACGGCCACCAACTTCTCATTGCTCGACTTGATCTTAAAACACGCATTCACATTTATTAGGCATAGGAACACACACACTAAAAGGATGGTTCCATCACACCGGTACGTTTTTGAAAAGACCGTAGCATAGGGTGTTCAACTTAAAGTACCTGGACCATCATTTTAGGATATGGACCCTTGTCATTTTCTGGAAAGCTGATGGGTGGAATGACCCAATCTCTCTTCTTTCGACTTAATCCTTTGGAAAACCCTGATAATTCAATGTAGGGAATCTGTTGGGAGTCAGAACAGAATGAGCCTGTCTCACATACCATGAGCCATTTAAGTTATCCTTCAAACAGTTGCATGTGAAATAAGACACAGGTAAATTAGTAATTAGATTTGGGCACCTTTGACTTAGTATTTCCATTCTTAGGTGTTCTTCCATTGCCAAAATCATTATTGTAGTCCAACCAGAATGGTGCAGTGTTTCCTGGCATGAGGGTACACCCACACTGAGGGACAATAACACACTAGTGTGTTATCAAATACACCTTTCAATAAAATCTTCATTTAAATTCAGATAGGAGCACTGGCAGTAGTCAGATTATCCCAACTTCCAAGGACACTTACCTGGCATACTAAAAGAACCAGCCCAACAATCCAGCTCACTCCCCTCATTGTAGTCATGGAGTCCTCAAAGCTCTTCATCTCTTTCCTTCACTGGCCTGGGAGCTACAAGTCTACTGCGTCTTGGTGTTGGATTTTACAAACGGCAAAATCTTTCGGTGGAGATATTGTTTAGAATGGTAAAATAAAAGAGTTGCTCTGCGGTCAATGTCGTAAAAGCGTCAGCTGCAGGGACGAGCGGTTTGATAACATCAGCAAAAAACAGTTGAGAAAAAGAGGCAAAGTAAAAGGTGTCCACAGGCACTGGCTGACAGACATGCAGGTGTGTGTGTTTACCGTGCAGGTGTGCTGACAGTTTCTATCTCAATCTGTTTTAACCCCACGGAGACACACACACACACACACACACACACACACACACACACACAAATTGTTCAATTCATCAGTGGTTTAATACAATCACATCTAGAAATATATCCTATATTTAGCGAGGTGGTCTCTTCTGTCTATTGATATAATATAAGCTTTTTCTGGCAGTTGGAAAGCTGTTTTCACAGACGCCAGCATACATGTGTTTACAATACAAAACACACAAGAGCTCTGACACGAGAAGCAGGTATAACAAGTCAGACTTTGACCATAACAGACCTTTCTCATCCCCATATATACCCAAAAGGGACTATTGATTTGAGACAATTCCATAGATGAAGCTGGCTCTCAGACAAATAATGATACAGTCACAGGAATTGCAAACAGGATCATTTTTTTGCTGGAGGAATATTTATGGAAATGAATAAACTTCAAAAATAAATACTTATTGCACAACATCCTCAGGCAAGTTTTTAAAATAGCCTTACCCTTGAAAATGTACAGTAAAATAAAAGGGACAAATGAATGAGGTCAATCAATGTCTTACCAAATTACACGATACAGCTACAAATGTGCACACAGAACAACTGACCTTTGCATGATTGTGCAAATCTGTGTGTCTGATGACAAAATGTAACAAAGATAGATGATTGAAAATGTGAAAGACCTGAGTATGCTAGGGATGTCTGGTTTTTAGAAGCTGCATGTTCCCCACACTCTTAAATGTCAATATATTTCATGAACATAAATATTATTTGGCAGTTGTCCATGTCCCAAAAGTAACTAAACTTGTTAGTAACTTGTTAATTATTAACTATTTTGGTTATAGGATTAATACAATTTACCATGCATTTGAAACCAAAGGTTCGGCCTCAACATTGGTAGGGACAAAAGATAATGCGAAAGGATTCGCTCAAATATTGGTACACAATTCTGTCCTCTCAAAAGACGTCCCTACCATCCATATGCAAACCCACGGCCCTGTTTGAAATTTAGATTAAGGAGGTGGTTTATGAATAGTTCATATATTAGCAAAAGGTATACATTTATTACAATAGACACATTCATATAGACTGACATTTTGGTATCCTGTTGAGGGTAACAGTTATCTCAATCAGCTGTGGTGAGGTTTGACCAAGTCTGAGTTGAGGTAGACCACAGTGGCTGTGATATCGTCTCTGTACATGCGCGCCAAGTCCTCCGGGAGCGCTAGCATGGCCGCCAGTCTCTCATGGCACAGCTCTCCGTACTCCCCAGTGCCCAGGGCGTGTCGAATCAGATGGGTGGCGGCGTTGGTGTCCGTTGTGGGGTTGGCGCGGTCGCGGCGCTTCAGCAGGAGCTCGTGCATCTGGCCCAGGTTGAGGTTGCGCTCAGAGGGACTTACCGGAGCCTGGAGAGTCAGGGAGACAAAGGGTCTGAGACGACCGACATAAGTAACCCTTCCGCCCCAAAATGCAGCGTAACCACCCCTCACGCGCTGGCTTTCCCACAACCCGAGCTATTGGTTTGTCTACCTGGAGATGAATCCCACTCAGGTGTTCCCCGACCAGCTGTACTGCCTCCGCGCTACCCAGCTCATCCCACAGCCCGTCCGAACCCAGGATCAGGAAGCGGTCCTGCGGTCGCAGCTTGTGGTAGGTCAGCTCTGGAGTCACGTCAAGGTAGGGAGGGCTCAGGAAGTTAGGTGGCGTGTAGTGGTAGAGGTTGAGAGAGTCCAGGTCCATGCCAGCCTCCAGGCCATTCAGAACGCTCTTCTGCAAGTCCAGACTCCACTTGAAGCTCACGTCCCCAAAGGCACGCAGGGGCATCAGGATCTGAAACATCACTAAATTAAACCTGAAATATGTGACCAACAGCACCTATAACCTAAGGACCTATAACCTACGACTGAAACCAATCCAATGATGACGGCTAGCAACCAGTGCCTCTCTGGTTTCTCTCTGCTCCCTCACCCCCAGCAGTCTGTCGTCAGTGACCACAGTGTCCCTCTCCCTGGCCGGGTGCTGGGCTCTGATCCGCTCCATCTCCGCCGGGTTCTGGGAGTTGTGGTCCCAGGACAGAGGCTGGGCGCTCCACGAGCCGTCCTCCTCCTGCACGCCCAGCACCGCCCGGCAGTCGCCGGCGTTAGCCACGTGGATGCCCTCCGATCCGACGTGAGCCACACAGGCAGTGCAGCCCGCAAACGCAACCTGAGGGAAGGGAAGTCAAAGCACAAGGCACAGTTGGAATTTGGAACGCCATTTTATTTACTTAAGCACATTCTCGATAGTACAGACAGACGAGATCACTTCTATATCTGCTATGTGCAATCTTTACATCAACACAAAATGCTTGCACTTTAACTTAGTAGTCTTATTTTTATGTAGAAATTAATTGTTAATTTTTATTGTACAGTGTTTATTGTATGCTTGCGGGAAGAGCAGTACTAAGAATTCCATTGTACTGGTACTTGTTGCACATATCAAATTCACTTTTGACCTTGAACTACATCATTTTGGAGGAATGTTAAGTGAATGCTAGGTTTCACACCCATCCCTTACCTGTATGGCTGTGCTTTTCATCAGGTCATTTGAGAGAGGCACCTGAGCCTCCAGGGAGATGTCTGTGTCTAGGCGCCTAAAGGCGTGGTTCAGGGCATCCTGGGGACTGATGGGAGACTGGGGGGTCACATCAAATAGACGTAATTCTATGAAGCAATGCATGAGCACACACACACACACACACACACACACACACACACACACACACACACACACACACACACACACACACACACACACACACACACACACACACACACACACACACCTCATGCCGTCTCCGTGATCCTCACTGTCCAGTAGCTCTTGCCAGAAGACTCGAAGGTGGTCTACATAGAGCGAGGCCGACTCCCGGTAGTTGTAGTCCCCGTGATGCTTGTACCACTGCAGGATCGGAGGGACTGGACTGCCATGCTCCATGCATCTCTCCAGTTCCTCCAAGCCGCGCTGAGACATCATGGCCACCGCCACGTAGTACAGCAGACGCTCGCTGACTGCCTGGGCACAGGCCCAGCCTCCATGGCCATCAAACACTCCAAACAACATACCCTTGGTCTGAGAGAGAAGGAAGAGAAAATGTCAACAACACGGCAACAAGCTAGGGCTAGGGGAATAGAGACAAAATAACGTCCTTCGTCTGAAAAGAATTGAACACAAGGGTGACGGTCAATGGTTAGACCACTAAGGACAAAGAATAAAGAGTCCGAAATTGAGGGTAGAAAAAAGACACACACCTGCAAACATGTGGCTGCACTGCGTCGGTCCTCATTAGGTGTGTTGGCGGGAAGCTGGTTACTTTCAAACTTTCTCACTGCACTAAGGCCTCTACCATCAAACTCTGGCACACTTACCACCTGAGGAGAAGAGTTAAGCAAGGGTAAACATCTAATAAAGAGTACAATGGCTAAATAAAACACAAAATCTGTGGTAATGGTAATACTGAAGAGTATCAAAGTGAAAGACTGTGTACCTGCTCATTTGCACGCAGGATGCTGTTGATCTGGACCTGATTCAGCTGGAAGTCTAGATCCTTGCAAGTTGAATAGTGCCGCAAAGCACAAGACCTTACATCCTGTCCATCAAAATGACACAAACCAGGATATGACCCAGATAATTTCAAAGAGGAGAAAATACGGTGGGCTGGTTGCTGTAAAGAAATAGGGAGTGGCACAATATTGGTGAGGCAAAATAAAAGTATAATAACTATTTATTTTGACTTTGTCCATTTCAGTCTTGTGCCTCTTTACTTGTGTTTATTATGGAATAGAAAATTAAAACAAACATCTAACCTACCTGTGTGAAGACTGCGGGAGAAACAGTCAGCATGCAGCTTTTAGCTCTGTGCAGGATGTAGGCGTACACACGCCAAGACATCTCAGTGAAGTATTGATAGCCACCTCGCTTTAGTCCTGTTAGAAATTTAGGTCAAGATTGTTTGATGTGTAATGTTTATCGTTATCGCTTGGTTACTGTTAAAGAATTGTTACTTTTAAGTAAAATGTATGACAAAAAACGCTGGCACTTGTGTAACATCGGCTTCGTTAAATTCATTTTAAGATTACTGCTAACCGATTATATTAACTAAATGTGCATTTAATGATGATGTGCTTAAAAACTGTGAGATAGACTTGGCAGAAAGTTCGGACACAAATTTGAGTAAAGTTAGAATTTTCAATTACGCAGCTAGCTAAGCAGGCAGAACCGTTATCTAACAAATAATAACAGGAGTGAACAAGACCAGTAAAAAAAGCAACAATGCAATTAATCTAAAAGCAGCTAACCTAAACTTTTATCGAAACGTTGAACTTTCTTTCTAGGTTGTAGCTGGTTATTGTGAAGCTAGTTAATCATCACGGTTCCTGGCTAATAGTACTATCTATGTGGCTACAAACGTATATTTTGAGGCGTTAAGGTACACTTTGTATTAATGAAAACATGCACATTGTCAGGTCTACCACGTGTGATCAACCTAGTTAAGGTAACTGTACTAAACGTACTAGTAACTTACTGTAACTAAAAAACCAAGGTAGCCCGTACCGCTTTTGCTGGACACCACAACTGATCTCTTTGGCAAGGGGTTTGCGCTGGACAAGCCAGCACCGGTCAGAATGTCTTTTCTTCTTCGTCTGTGTTTTACAGCAGTTGGCAAGCATCAGTTTAAAACATTACTGCCAACTACTGTACTGACTGAAATATGACTTTCCTTACGCGCTTACGCTCTCTGGTATTACATTTTCAAATTACCTTACGTTACGCTCTCCACTACCTTACTTCAACTAGTCTGAACCTAATTGCATACTTTTGTTCCTTAAAAACGTGTGTTTTAAAGTTTATTTTCAGCTTTATTGAGGATGAAAGTTTTACTACAACGTAAGTGTTAAATTGAGCGGTCCGACAATGCACGTGCGCAGGTTCTCTAACGAACGACCTGAGGACCGGTGGAAGTTGAACAGACTTCAGACTGAAAATGTTACAAAAACAAGCTGTTTAATAACAACAGTTTGTCCAAAATAATACAATTGTCCCAAATGGCTGACGTGAATTGTATTAATTAGTACAGTCAAACGCGATCAGTTCACCCAGTAGCTCACTGTACCTACGTTGAAAATCGTATTTACCTTTCAACTTTTAGCTAACGAAAGAACTGATCTAGCTAGCAAGTTACTTTGGCGTTAACTTTCGCTAACGTAAGGTGAAGTTGGCTATATAATAAGCAGGTAAAGTATATGATGTTGATTAAATAAGAACATAATATTGTTTTATATTCCTAATAAATTATTAGTAACGTTAATAATAATATGTTAACCCTTTTCAGCTATCAATTAATTAATTATTTATTTAAAAAAAAAAAATGGATATTAGTGTTAACGGCGTTACAACTAGCAGTAGCCATAATGGTACGTATTTCTCCTTTTCAATTGATGTCATCTTGACCAAATTCCGTATTTGACGGGGGTATGCTTGCTAAATGTGTTGTATTATGTGTTGTTTTGTACAGCAACCAAAACAGACCTAAGCTTGTTGCTTGAGTGCCTGAAGTATCAGATGAAATGTCCAGATTCTCAGAAGCAGGCATTGCTCACAATCTACTCCATCTGCCAGAAGAGTGGTCAGAGTTACATTCTAACATACCCGCTTTCACCTTTTTCTCACTGACTCCATTAGTTAAGGTTTGGATAATCACGATACTGATATCGTACTAACTTTACCAGTACTACATTCCAATTTCTAATTAATTATCATCCTCAGAGGTTAATGTGGACCTGTTTCTAGACATGGGAGGAGTGGTGTTTGTGTACAACCTCTCCAAATCCAGTATATACAGTGAGATCAAGGAGACTGCTCTCTTCATGTTGGGAGCGCTTGTTGAGACCAATGGTGTGTATGTGTAATGCTATTCTATGTCAGTGCAATATAAATGCATTTATTTTAGAAGCTTAGGGAAGGAAGCACACCTGGTCACTGTGTTAACATCGCTATATTGCTGCATTGCTTAGTGTCTTGTAAGAAGACTTTATGTCAAAGAGAGACCTTCTCCGACCTGGCTGACTGTCTGACACAAGAGGACACTCCACTAACGCAGAGGAGAGTGGCTGTCTATCTGCTCTCTGTGCTGGTTGCCAACAACAGTAAGTTCAGAGTTCACATAGAAGTGTACCATGGAGACGATCAAGACACGGCTCTCTGATGAGTGCCTTGACGATGTTGTTTCGCTGTGCCTACTTACCAGGGTCAGGCCAGACTTATGCTCAGACCACTGGCTGTCTAGACATCCTTCTGGCCCTGTTCAGGTAACCATGGCAGAGCGTTCTTCTTCATTTGGCTACTGTCAGCATCGTTTGTTAATTAGCCCTTAACCCACTTGACACAATCTTTTCTGGACGATGTGTCGGATTTTCCCTTCACAGGACCACCTTTCCCTTTTCCAGTGAGGCCACTATGAAGCCTGCTAATGTGACCCAGGTCTATCAGCTGTGGACATCTCTCTCCAGCGCTCTTTGTGGCTGTGTCAACAACCCTCAGAATGGTAAAGTGTGTTATCGGGTGTGTGTATTGCAGGATATTGTAAAATCTTGTAATACACACAAGCGTAGGGATAGCGTGGCCGTATCTGGCGAGTTCCAAAACTGGTCATTCCTCTAACCCTTCTGCACGCCCTAGAGGAGAGTCAACAGATCTGTGTGACGGCCTTCCCCATGGTCAAAACCTGGCTGCAGCAGATGTCGCTCCCTCGCACTGCGTTGGTACAGCCCATCTGCTCTTTCATCGCCATGACGGTGTCCAACAACCGTGAGTAAAGTAGGGAGGGGGTCATGGAAGGGACTAGCTCAGATCATTGCTTTAATAAATAAAACTGTTAGTTTCGTTTTATTGCTGAAACAGGCAAACGTGTCTGGTTTTAACCAAGCTATTCTAAGAGTAGTTCTCTTTTAACTCCAGGCAGTGCCCAGCAGGTCTTTTCTGCAGTGGGGGCGCTGGAAACCCTGATCCAGACTCTGGTGCGATTAGCCTCTGATGCCGCCCACAGCCCGTTATCCCGTCAGCTGTCTGTGCTGATGACCAGGACCCTGTCGGCCTGTATCACTGACAACGGTGAGACTCACCTGCAACACACCGAAGACAAATACGCCCGGTGTCCCACAGCCCCTTTAACGTCATTTCTGACCCCCGCCTACGTGCAGCTAATCTGGCCTCAGGTCTCTCCCGTCACCACCTGGTCCCCCAGCTCCTCTCCCTGCTGGCCAGCCCCGGCTTGGACGTTGGTGACCAGCTGTCTGTCATCCTCACCCTGGGACACTGCACCGAGGCCTCAGGTACCACCACCACCACCCACTTCTTCATATTTCCTTTACCTGGGATACATGAGGCTCTAGAGGCATTGGAAGTCCCTCCTGACGTGTGTGTGTGTGTGTGTGTGTGTGTGTGTGTGTGTGTGTGTGTGTGTGTGTGTGTGTGTGTGTGTAGAGGTACACCAGGAACAGTTGTTGGAGTGTGGAGGTCTGTCAACCATCATCACCCTGCTCACCGATTCTCCCAGCGAGGAGCTCAGAAAGGCGGCCACCTTCATCCTGCAGACCTGCAATCAGGCCAGTGAGTGTAAACCTGTCTGTTACGCTACACTTTATGTACGCGCCAGTGACTCTTCATGTCATAGCTGATGGACATGGTCCAAAGCCTTGTCAACCTGCATTATGATTATTTTGTACCCGAGCGTAATTATGTGTCCCCTATCTGAAGCGACATCGTTGCAAGGCCAGGCCCCAGGAGGGGATGAGGGGCCCCCAGGGCAGGTGCAGGCCCTAATGGAAATGGAGGAGTACTGGAACTCAGCCAAAGACATCCTAAACAGGATCCACCAGCTGGAGCAACAGACTCTGGTGAGGTCTAGCATCACACGGTGCAATCTGGTTGAGCAAGGAAATATACCCACCCCAAACACACACACACTTGCGCACACACACACAAACACACACACACACACTTGGGGTGCAACGGTTCCATAAGCCCGACGGTTTGGCTTGTATCACAGTTCTGGTGTCACGGTTTTGGTTCAGTTGAGTATCTTTTGTAGACTGGGGTGGAAATACCATGGCTATTTCCAGAATAGCGGGCTTGTGTGGCTCCCATACAGGGGAGGGGACGTGTTTGTAACCCTGCACTTCTCATCTCCCAATAGAAAATAGACTGCTCATTCACTGTCCAGTAACTTTTAGTTGCCCAGGAAGTCCAACCATCTGTGGTGAGAGCTACTTAGTGTTTTGGCCAGTTCATTTTCAATTGCCCTACGTGTTATTTCATGGAGCTTTACTTTGTTACCAAAGTGCGTACAGGAAGGCACACTATGACACCGCTCAAGCTTTTTAACCAATAACGGAAATCTCGAGTCGCTAACTGCATAGGGATGCACATCTTTTGCAATGAATACCCTTTGCCCTTGGTTATGTATTGGTGTTTGTATGAACCGACACTGAAAGCTTTCTGAAAGGCAACGGGGAGACCCTGTTCCGACTATAGTGACATCGTGCTGGCCAGGCCTGGGTGACGTTGGCGTGTATGCGTGGTCAAGTTTGACATCTTTCCACCAGCATATCCCACGTTTCAAGCAATGCTTACAGAGAGTAATTTTTTTATTGTTCAAATGTAACTATGACTTTACTCCTCCACTCACCATTTACATTCAAACCCCCCAAATTGACACCTTGGTATGCCCATCCCTATTAATCAGCACTCATTTCCCCAGCCGATATGAAAGACTCCTGGCATATTTCCCACGCTACAGCTCTGTCCTTTCAGCGTCTGAGGTGTACCTGAGGTTTTTACTGTGCCATGGTTTGTGAACAGGCAGAGGAGGCTGGGCAGGGTGCTGCGGAGGACTCCGCTGACCTTCCAGAGAATGTCCCTCCTGCTGGAGGGTGGAGGAGTGAGCCAGCCACGTCCCGGCCCCAACGCCAGGCCTCGGCACCATCCGGGGCAGGCAGGGCCAGAGTGGAGGGGAGTGGCCAAAGCTCAGAGAAAAGACTAGAGAAGTGGGAGACCGGAGGAGGAGGAGGAGGAGGAGGAGGAGAGATGATGGAAGCTGAGAGAAGGAGAGGAGGAGTAGACCCCACGAGAGTGGACAGGGGAGGAGTGGAGATGCCGTACAGAGAGCTCTTCCCGGTTTGCTCCGAAAAAGGGAGGAGCCACGATGAAAGGAGTGGTAGAGGAGGTGGAGGGCGGGGAGAGGAGCCACCAGTCAAAAGAGGAGAGGAGAATAGGCGGGAGGATTGGAGGAAGGAGCAGACCCCAGTACTGCCCGTACAAGAGGGGAGACGCAGAGAGGAGAGCGGACCAGACAGGGACCACAAGGACCAACGCGATCAACAGTACCTGATCCCCGAGGTACACACACGTACACAGACACCCAATAAAGTTAGCATCTGTTCCCATCGAATGTATGTCTGTGACTGACTGACAGACACGTATCTGTGTGTTAGGAACACGTGAAAAGGAAAATATTCCAAGCCAGCGACACGCCACGCAAACCGACCGTTCACAGCGAAGAGCCAGACCAGGGGAAGCCAGCCCAAAACTCTGCCTCGGAGGAGGCCAGGCCAGAGACCTACACCCAGACCAGACTGAAGGAGAAGAGCCCCCCACAGCGACTCAGACGAGTACCCGCCAAGGAACGAAACAGAGGCTGTGGCCGCGGGAATGGAGAGGGGGGTTCAGAAACACTTGTCGAGAGGTTTCGGAGCAACGCGACACACCCCCAGGCCGAGCTCCGTCAGGGGGCTGGAGAGCACACGCACACCCCGGCCGTCCCCCGCCATGTGGATGGAAAGCACGCGCAAAGCTCCGCGGCAGAGGCGCTGCCCTGCTCCATGTGTAAGGGGAAAGGCACGCTGGCCACCTCCCCCTCCCCACCACCGGAGGGCAGCGGGGAGACGCTCAGCGACAGGTGAGTGGAGTTAGCGCAACATAACTCAGGCTCTCGTGACAGTGATGGATAACAGCAAGAAGAGTTCTCCACTGGTGCCTCGGATATGTAGATCTAGGAATGCAAACCTGCCTGTCCTTCTTCGGACCCCCTTTTCACTCACTCTCTCTCGCTCTCTCTCTCTCACACACTCTCACTCTCACACACACTCTCTCTCTCTCTCTCCTAGCCAAGTGTTCAAGTGCCCAGCCCCAGTAAAGCACGTGCTGCCTCGCCACAAAAGATCCAATGACAACGACGGTATTTAGTTCATTCTTTTTGTTTTTATTGAACACATTTGATTGTGTGTTTTAAGTACTGTGTGACTTGCTGATGCTGACGTCTTTACCCAACGCTCGCTCAGACGCCATGTCTTTGTGCTCGGAGCTGCTGGAGGGTGAGATCAGCAATATACTGGCGACCCCAGTGACCACACACACACCCTGCCTCTGCAGGTGTTCAGGTAGGACTATTGTTACTATTGTTAAGTCCACACCCCTCTGCTGATATTCATTAGGGGGTGTGTGTGTGTGTGTGTGTGTGTGTGTGTGTGTGTGTGTGTGTGTGTGTGTGTGTGTGTGTGTGTGTGTGTGTGTGTGTGTGTGTGTGTGTGTGTGTGTGCGCGCGCGCGCGTGTTTAACCCCCTCATTCCTTTCCTCCAGGTTGCGTGCTGCGCTTCCCAGAGGTGACCAGCAGGACCTTCCCGCGCCTGCAGCGCTCCTGCAGCAACCCCTGTGACATGCACATGGTGCTCCAGGAGGCCACCGCCAGGCACCAGGCCCGACTGACTCAACCCTTGCCGGGGCCAGACCCCCTAAGACGTTCCCCTGAATCCATCAGCAGCCACTGGGAGCACAGCAGAGGTAGGAGTACATGGAGCCCTGAGCAGACAGAAACACACACACACACACACACACACACACACACACACAAAGAGACTCTGTCATCTATACCGTAATGACCTGTGTCCCGTCTTAGCTGAGGTCCCTCCAACCCCCGTCCGGAAAGGAGGACAGCTGCACAGCTTCTCGCCACCGGAGCAACACCACAACAGCAGCCACTGTGGTAAAACACACACGAGTACAGATGAACTCTGGGTTTGTGGTGGAGGGAATGCACCGAATAGTCTGTGTACTCAACCAGAGCTTACATTGGG
>CM030181.1:13373388-13453388 GCA_017639675.1 Aplochiton taeniatus | reverse complement strand
TTAAGTCCACTTTTCTCTTTAGAGCCAGGGCCCATTCTGATCTAAAGACTTTTATTGGTGGTTTTATTTACCAAGTTTGGCATCCACAACATAATTCAAATTAGTATGGGGATATATCAGTGTCAACAATGCGTAGTGTGGTGAGTGCATGGTTGATGTGTATGGTCTGGGGTGTTGAAGGGTGTAGGGTAAATAAGGATTTTCACAGCATGTGGCCAGGTCAAAAGATAGCTCTGGTATCTGGGAGGTGGGTGCTGTTATAGCCCATGGCAGCCCAGGTGCTCCTTGTTATACTAGTTACACTGTCACGAGCTACCTGAAACACACACACCCCAGATGCACATTCAGACGGTCGTCACACGGAGTACAAACTACATTTTGTTTGCTTACTTGTCATTTATGAAATAAGCTATAAACCTCTGCATTTACATAGCAATCTACTGACTAGTGAAGCTGGACAAGGAAGGAGTGAATAATGTGGTGGGAGCGGTATGTGGAGAAGAGGTTTCACATGCACTGTAGCACACTGGAGACTTATGACCCAGACCCCCGAAAACCCCCTTCCTTCGGAAAGAATGTTGCCTCCCTGCCCCCATCTCCTTTCTCTCCCGCATTCATCCGCCAAGTCTGAGAAGGCCCTGCATGTGTCTTTCTACACACACGCATGCCGTGCAGTGCGTGGACATGAATATTAGCGGTTCGCACACGCGTGCACATGCATGTGTGTGTGTGTGTGTGTTCCAGGCATGTAGAAGGGTGTAAAGGTTGAAGGCTGGAATGATATAGTGTGGGTTATGTAACAGGGAGAAAAGGGACACTCCCAGTGCAGAGGGGCAGAAGGGGATCCATGTGTGCGTAAACACATCCATGCTTCCTCTTTGCTCTGGGCCGGCCTCAAATTATACGCTTGATACCTTAACATTTCTGACATAGGCTGAGCAAAGAATGCTACTTTCTGCCTGGCTTTTCCCTCAATGGCCTGGTTAGTCCAGATAACAATAAACATACTGTATATGAATGGAATTGGACAGCTGTAATTTACACTATACTTTGTGTAACTGATATTGCAGCTGCGGTGAGGGATTGTTAAGGGAAAACTTGACTTTCCTCTTGTCCTGCACTTCTCATCATGCTTCTTCCATGTAAAATGCTGTAGTACTAAAAATCTTTAATTCTTCATCACTGAAGTCTGACTGCCCAAAAATAACCACATTTTTAAAACAGTACAGATGTGTTGATAAATCATAGCAACTCATTTAAAGGTGGAATAATCTTATTTTATTTTCACAACCAAGTCTACACTTTGTATACATTCCCCATCGCTTTTCACCATCAAGAAAATATAATAAGGTCACTTCCTCCATTTCAGAGTTAGAGAGAAGAATACAAGAGAGAGTCCAAGCATGAGTGTATTGTAGCATATAGGCCAATTCAAACATCGATACAATTCATCAGGCGAACACACCAAGGCAAACATCTTGTCATTACATACAGTTACATGGACACTTGGATTCCGCTATGCAGTGTTATTTCTATATGGCTCAAAAGGTTTGACTGGTCCCATACTGTCCCTCCCCACCATCAGTGGCTGCTTTCAGCAAGAATACCTTTCAATCACCTACACAGTCACAGAAGGCATTTCAGAATTGACTTGTTCGAGTCCTTTCTGAGTTCTAAACACCCACACCCACTGTCTGATCAAGAAGCTGTAATTTATTTTCCCTTTAGCCTTATAACGACGAACATGAAAGTTCTACTGTGATTCTTTTTGCCTGGTTTCTTAGTAGCCATTTTTTCCTCGATTGATCATCATTGTCCATAAGCCCATCCTGTGTTTCTGGGCGTGTTTCGTTCCTTACTCTGCCTCCTCTGGATTCACATCAGCTCAGTGGAAGGGCTAACTTCATCAGCGGGAATGTCGTCAGCAGGGCTGATGTCGTTGGGGAGGAGGTCATTGACCAGGTCATTTCCTGCCAGGTTCAGCTGCTTCAAGAGTCCACTGGCACTAACCTCGTTGACATCACAGAGGAGCTGCTCAGCGTCCCCGGCGCCCCCACTCTCCTGCTCCAGGGACTTCTCCAGGGTTTCTAAGGATTCCTCGGACTCATCCGGATCGGGCATGGAATTCACGGCAGCCGGGTAACTGTCACAGCATTCCTCTTCCCCGGGGAGGTCTGTGGGCTCGTCAGGATAGGCTGGCTCGGGGCTGTGGGCAGGGGAAGGGGGGGTTTCAACGGGCTCAGGGGTAATATCAGGGACAACCAAGTCCACCAGAGGGGCAGAGAGGAGGGGCTCAGGGAGAGATTCCTGGGTGGGGAAGTCTTCCTCCTCCTTCAGAGCTGGGGGTGGCTCTACAATGGGCTCTGGGACAGGCTCCAGCTCTACGATGGGCTCTGGGACAGGCTCCAGCTCCACGATGGGCTCTGGGATAGGCGTTGGAACTACAATGGGCTCTGGGATAGGCGTCGGCTCTGCAATGGGTTCTGGGATAGGCTTCGGCTCTGCAATGGGCTCTGGTACTACAATTGGCTCGGGGATGGGCTCCGGAGTTGGAGCCTCAATAAGTGAGACTAAGGGCTCTGGTTTGGGTTCAGGCTGGACTAGGGACTGGAGAGCTGGGGCTGCTTCTGGTGCCAGATCTACCAGTGGGGCTGAAGCAGCAGAGACCTCTGGCTCAGGCTCTGGTACAGACTCTGCCACTGCTGCTACCACTGGCACCTCTGGCTTTTCTACTTCCACAACCTCTTGACTCTGTGTTGGGGCCTCTGCCGCCGGCTCATCTGCAGCCTTCTCTTCTCCGGCTGCTGGGCTTTCAGCACCATTGGCCGGGGCATCCCGTCTCCTGCTAAACCTGTTTCCCATAGCCGCACCTGAGAGAGTGGAAATGCATGTCAATGTAAATCAACTCAACCATCTAGATGAGAACTGGAAAAACCCAATTCATTATTCAAATCAAAATGACATATTAGTGCCAAGTCAATTCATCTGAAGGTTCTCACATCTAAAGCAATCATTATGTACTGAAAGGGATTCATGTACATTTTTAAAGACATTGTATAATTGTATTGTTCCGGCCTTGTCTTATTTGTCAACCTGTGACAGCTGACACAGATTGTTTCCAAATGTAGACAGTTGTGCAGTGACATTTTGAAGACCATGAGCATTACTTTCAATTATCAAATATATGGGATCATGGATAATAAAGCTGTTTTTCTTCACAACAGACTTTGCTCAAGACACTTTTGTATTTTTGAACAGTGAGATTCAAAACGTCGTATACAAGTTTGCATTTCATTAAACGATATAAAACGGAAGAAATCATTTCCCAAACTAATGTAAAAAGCATGTCATAAAGAGCACGAAGGGGCCAAGTGGTTCTATGCATTGGAACATTTTGTTCTGTTCCCCAACTGGTAGCCAATCACGTGTGTGCCATGGTATAGAGGTGGGCGCGTCGCTCTGCAAGCGCACGTGCGTTGTATGTACATGTTCATGGGATCTGCGGGTGCATGTGAAAATAAATCAAAGAAAGAATACTGCAGAGAAACTAATTCTGCAGTACAATTCTGACCTGCACCCTTTTTTGCCATTTGGTTTAGCTGCTAGGCCGTACAATTAACCTGAGTGAATCTCAAACTTTTAATTTGCACAAAATATTGTGTTATATAACATTTCGTCACGTTTACCTACATTAAAAGCCTAAAGAAATGATTGAATTATTCGTTGGCATGTTATTGTATTATTTCAATCATTTTCAGTAATTGCCTAAACCACCACACCTTCTTCTAGCTTTTATCTATCTGCGATCCGTTCCGCACAGACATCTCTTGAAACTCTGTTTTGCCTTCTCGCAGAAGTAGACCACACTCCTAAACAAGACAATCCACCGAAAGGCACCAATAAGTTAATTGCTGTCAATTGGTAGACAATCAGTGGACAATGGCTTTGCGAATTAGATTAAACTGAAGGCAGAAAGAACAAAGAAGTCCTTACAGGCGACCCCGCCTCCCTATCATGCCGCACAGACAGGGTATAGGGCAAAAAGCTTCCTAAAAGGATACTGTAATTAATTATTTAAAAATACTGACCACAAAAATGTGCATACGCAATTGTAGAAATAAACATACCTCTTGAGACTTTCGTTGAGGAATTTAAAAATAAGTTGAGACACACTTGAGGGAAAAGCAGACAGAGAAGAGAAATCTTCTTGTGCTCTCACGACTAGCGAGCGGCACGCACGAGCTGAGCGCGCGACAGGAAAGTGGAGAGAATCCCTGCGAAAATACTACGTAAGTCTCTCTGGGTGTCCGCGCTCTTTCCCGTGCACTCTTTTGTGGGAGGTTACCTGGGAGCTGTCCCAAGATTGCAATCGACAAGCAGACTATTTTCGATTATCCTTTCTTTTATCGACAGTTATTGTCTGAAAAGACAGATTTGCGGACTAAGGTTAATGTTCAACAAAATAGTTTCGAGTTTTCATGCCTGACAGGCTGTCATGATGAAAATTTTTTGATAATAACCAAAAATAATGAATGGTATGATCTTGATTTCTGACCGTAGTGCAAACCCTTTCAGTGTTCTTCAACAGTTTACATTATAACCTTGAAGATGGAAACATGTCAGAGAACTAACCATTAAATAGTTGACACAGTTAAAGGTTAGCATGTGAGAATTGACCATCCATGAGTCATCAGAGTTATGCTAGGGTCAGCTGACTAAAGTTTTCATAAACGCATTACAGCACACACATCAGTTTCGCTTTCATATAGGTAAGGTGAGAAGGTATAGTTATTGAGGCAGACTTCAACGGTAAGTTTTTATGTTATTAAGTTTGGCCAAGGGTCAATAGGCCTACCTGTAAATCACGTCTACAAGACACGTGCACACTTATTGACCTAACTGTTTAACTGATTATTGTTCCAGGTGGTGGTTGTTCATATTGATCTGAGTTTAGGACTCTGTTATTGGGTCCCCTTCTGTCACGAAAGCCACAATGCGAAAGTCTGGCTTGGCTCTATTCCTTCTCCTGATCTTGATCCAGATGATCTTCTTCCTTGTGCTGTCTTTTGGCCGGTTCATCAGCACTGACAAGGCTCTGATCAGCCCGTTTCTCTGCTGCCTTAGAGGACAGGATGGCCAGTGGATCTGCAATCAGGGCAGCCATGCCAGTGGTATCAGGGAAGCTGAGACAAACATTAACATCCCCAGGGCAACAGTTATCTTAAGCTTGTACGCTCCACTGGCTCTTATACCCTTTGCTCTCTTAGCTCTGCTTTATGCAGTCTACGGTAAGGATGAAGCGGCCTTGCAGCTCAGTGCTGTTTGTCAGACCGTATCCAGTCTGCTTTTGCTGGGGGGTATCTATCTGTTTGTGGGGCTGCACTGGTCCAATGTGAGTCTGGCTGCTATGACCCTGGGGTTCTATGTCTGTGTGAGCGTGTCTGCTGAACTTGCCATTACAGGTGTGTGGACATGGGTGTCAGGGTGACAGGGTTTATTTGTATGATGATCACTCATAAGCTTTTCTGTTTAGTATTATACTCGTCGTCATCGTGGTCCAGGGGTCATATTTCCACTTTGGTCCAATTATAATTTTTGTTATTGCACTTTAATATTTACTTTTTTCCAATGGCTTATGCAATGTACATGGAAGTATTACATGTTATGATGCTACTGCTAATATAACATTTCTAGGGATTCACTTGAATGGAATCTGGTTTTAGTTAGCTGTATGTCAATGCCTTGTACATTCATATTAGTTAGTTTAGTGCCCATAAGGATTTAAAAGCAACTGTTTTGTTTTATATTAATGTGATTCGAAACCAAGCTAGTAAATCATTATGTTACATCAAACAGAAATAAAGTATCTTTTTACCTGTGGTCAGGAAAAACTTGTTTTGAAGTCATCTTTATTTACTCAAAACCGCACTCTTATGATATTGAGCTCATGTCTAATACTGTAAGATACAGGGTTATTGTAGTTTACCCTCTTTTTTATTTGATCTGCTAATGTGAATATTATTGGCAAAATAAGACATTACACAAGAGTTTGTCACGTGAAGAAAATCTCTCTCACAAGTTTCAATGCATCATCATGTGTGGCAGCAGGTATTTGTGATGACTCCTCTTCCGTCTGGGAATCCTGTGCAGAGGTTACAGGACCACTGTGACCCTCAGTCTCCTGTCTGTCTGCATTAGCTATGCCAGTGTATGGTATAGTTTCGACATCATCGTCTGTCTCTGAAACATGAGTATTTTCCTGAGCGCCAGAGTCATAAGATTGTTCTACAGCCCCCAGCACTGATACTCGTCTCCTCTTCCGCTTAGCAACTGTATCCATTGCCTTTACACAGGTGGTCTTTGATGCACTGTCTTCACTAACCTGCATTATGGTGGGAAACAATCAAAAAGAAAAAAGGTGGGGAATGGTTAAACTTAATATTAAATGGCATAGTTATAAATATCTAAATGTAAATAGTTATTCAACTATTACTGGCTAAGGTGTCTCATGAAATGACGAGTGCACTAAACGAAACAAAGGGAAAACACAAGTCAAGATGACACTGGTCTAAACTGAGCAAATTACGCTACCTGTTGGTGAAAGGGCTCCCCTGCATCACTGGTAAGGTAAACAATGGCAGCATCAACCAGCTCGCTCTCGTTAAGACAGTAGTAGACAGTTCTAAAAGGAAAATCATAGAAATTAGTAAGAACATATACATATGCCTACGTTTTCATGGAAGATGCACGGTTATTTCAAAAGTTAATTTTTTTTTACAGAAAACAACAGCGTTAGCAACCTCCCAACTCGTTTTCTCGTAGTTTTCTTCTCCCCGGACGTGAGGTTTGTCAGCTTCCGCTTAACTTTAACATTCTCGTGCTTCATTGTCATCCATGATGGTAGTTCACGTATCTTTCCTGACATGTCCCTGGCAGCTTTTACTTAACTAATTTATAAAATATATGCATACTGTCGGAAATGAACTAACTGCTCAACGTCTTAGCTCGGCTACTACGTGAGATCATGTGATCACGAGGGAGGATGGATGTCAGTGCTAAATCCCGTAGCGCCATCAAGTGGACAAAAACATGTAATTTCAGTCAAGGTTTAATTGCAAGAAACCTCCAACCTGGCATGCAAATCAGATGACAGGCTCCGTTTGTCTGGTTTTCTGAAGAGGCTTCCCTCAATGTCAATAGGCAGCCCCCGGGCATTAAGCTTGGCCAGAGCTACAAGCATAAATTACGCAAATGTCTCTTAGTTTATTGATCATTTCACTGAGACTCTGGTCAAACACAAATGCACTGCCTAGATTAACGTAGATGAGACGGAATTCACCACTGTTCAAACATCAAATTCATGGTCTGATTGTTTGAAAATGAATCTTTAATTGAAAAGACAATTTTGTTTGTGTCATTAATACATGTGTCGCGAAGGCCAGTGCACGTTTTAATACTGAGTGAAGTTACAACCAATTTGAGCTTAAAGGACACCTATTATGTTCATAGTCACCACTTTTGGTTTCATTCTGGGACTCTACTAGAGTCGTTTTTCATGATTCACAGTTTACAGTAAAGAATCCGTATTTATCTTATACTGGCTATTCGTGTAACCAGGGCTTGCAAAATTTCTAAATCCCTGGTAGACCTTCGGGCAGGCATTCTTTAGATTCTTCTGGTTGCTCAAAATACATTTTGACTAGCCCAAATAAATAAATAAAAAAAAGTTTGTAGAAAGGTAGATATATTCGAGAAAGCAACGCAAAAATCTATTGAGAAATATAACATTTATAGCACAAGAACAAGACTGCAACAATCATAAACAAAGTTTGACAAGTCTATCTGAGTAAAATATCAAGAACAAATTTAACATTTGTATCTATCAATGCATTGAAACTTCAATATGATCACAAAACAGATTTAGAGATTTAATGGTATGTAGACCTATCAGTCAGTGTTTTACAGAATGGCTTGATATTGAGGGCAGTGGTGTTTTAGGACTTGAAGAAATCCGGACTTGGTTGCCAGATATACAATTTGACAAAACCGGACAATGTCTTCACACAAATGTGGATGCACATATTCTGCATGTCCAGTTAAAAAAGTGTTAAACAAAAGTCAACATAATTCAAGCTACATCATTGCACTACTGACAAATTTGTTTTATATTTTGGATTTGGATGATACCTATAGAAAATTGATTTGCTTTCTATAGCACTTCTCTACACTATATTTGTGATATTTTAGTCTGCCAAATAAAATAAATTTCCACACGACTGTATTAGTTTTTCCAGGGGAAGCATTGCTCCTTTCCAAATTGGTGCACTTTTGCGGTCTGTAGGGGTGTTGCCTATCAGGCCCACTTTCAGTGATCGGTTACGTTGTGTCCAAGAAAGGTTATAGTCTCGCGCATCATAATAGTAGGATACTATCTGGTTCTGAATTAAACAAGTTAAAATGCGTCACACTCTTTACTTGCCAAGTTTATTGCCTAATGAATAATATTGACAGGGCATTGCATTGTTTTTCCAGGGGAAGCATTGCTCCTTTCCAAATTGGTGCAATTTTGCCATCGACGGCTCAACCATCACACCATCCCCTCAGGTCCGCAACCTTGGCATCATCTTGGACTCCACCCTTTCATTCCAGAACCACATCAAGTCAGTCTCAAAATCAGCCTTCTTTCATCTTAGAAATATCTCCAGACTCCGGCCATCACTCTCCGACTCCATTGCAGAAAAACTCATTCACTGTTTCATCACCTCCCGTCTGGACCATTGTAACGGAGTCCTGTCTGGGGTTCCCAGCAAAACCCTGGACAGGCTCACCCGCACCAAGCCCTGGCAGCACATCACCCCCACTCTCTGCAAACTCCACTGACTCCCGGTCAAGTCACGCATTACTTATAAACTCCTCCTCATCACCTACAAATCCCTCCATGCACTGTCCCCACAGTACCTCAAAGATCTCCTCCACCCTTACATCACATCCCGCACTCTCCGATCCACAGACTCCGGCCTGCTCTCCATTCCCTGTTCACGCCTCCGCACCTTTGGGGACCGTGCCTTCAGTGTCGCTGCCCCCACCCTCTGGAACTCCCTCCCTGCTGAAATCCGCAACGCCCCTTCTCTGGACAACTTCAAGTCAACCCTGAAAACTCATCTGTTCAACATAGCCTTCAATCACTAATTCTCCTCCCCCCCCCCCCCCCCCCCCCCCCCCCCCCCCCCCCCCACACACACACACACGCACAGTCATTCATCTCCTTATCTGCCTTCTGTTCCTTGTCTGTTTTGTGCTGTCCTGTGTATTTTCCCTGTAAAGCGACCTTGGGTATAAGAAAGGCGCTATATAAATTGAAGTTATTATTATTATTATTATTATTATTGTTAGCCTATACATGGCAGTAAAAATACCTTTATTTTAAAATCTGTCATTGATTGCAAGCAAAGAACTGTATAGCTATAGGCCAACTTAACTTCGTACCCTTTATACTCTTTAGATTTTTCTTTTCAAAGGATTACATCGTGTACATTTTTTTTTGTGTGAAAATGCCATTGTTAGCTATGTGCTTTTATTTGTTGTGAGATCGCGCGAAACACTATAGCGCATGGGTTGGCACCCTTTTTGGCATAAAGTGCCAGTTTGAAATGTTCTTACTATATAGTGTGCCGTATCAACATTAAGTTTAGCATTAACATTAGCCTAGGTTTAAATAAAACATATCCATTCTTCATATTCTGATAGGCCAACTTTGCAGAAGCCTGCCTCGGGCCATGTTGTGCCTGTAGGAGATGACCATATAAGGAAACACGGGGTGAACTGACGTCTGCTTCCCCTCGAAATAGAAAAAACTGTTGAAAACCGAGCGTTTAGATCAGTCTGAAGCCTGAGGGATTTGTTCACATGGATTACTTTCACAAACATTTACCTCATTATTCGAAACTTTGGCCACGTTTAATATGTAAATCCGACATTGTAACCTTATGTTTATGTCAGAAAATAAGGAAAAGCATAAGTCTCCATTAAGGTTTTTCTTAACTACAACTGTGGCAATTGGTTTCATTATATTTTTCTTAATTTACAGGTGAGGTGAATGAATATTCAGGAATTCAGGGTAGAGAGAGGTGCACCACACCCACCACACAGACACACACACAGAGAACTAGAGAGATAGACAGAGAAACAAACAATAACACAGGGGAGAGGGAAACACAGGAAACACAAGGGAAAAACTAGAGGCACGGCCGTGACCGTGACAATGGAGTTAAAGTGTTGAGTTACAGGGTTAAAAGCTAAAAAAGTGTTACAACTGCCCTCTGACTTCCATACTATAGCCAAAGGCTTATTTCTGCTTCAGAGAAAGAGAGGAACAGCCACACCAAAAATTCAAACTGACTTCTACTGGCACTTCTTTAAACAATGTCTGCTAAATCTGCAGTATGGAGGATGCGGAGTGTCAGTGAAATAGTAATAGGGTGGTTCCTTTCCATATCACGAATTTGATCATTAAAAGACACAAGGAATGTTAAGTGGAACAAAACAAAACATATATAAATAAATCTTCAAATTGATAAAACAATAATATAAAAAAACAGGCAGTATTTTGGCAGTTTTAGTTTGGTTAGCCAGCTGCACTGTTTTATTTCTTTCTTTTGTCTCAGCAACATCGACCCCGTGAAGTTTTTCCCTGTGACGCTAATAATAAAACCTTTGTTCATCCTTTACTTTGTTGTCTGCCTTGTTTGCACTTTTCCCCCTCCCCTCACTCTCTGGAAAGTTTTCATCCTTCCCTGCCCTCGACAGGCCTACATTCTGAAGGGTCATAATTGTGCTAAACGCTTGAATTAGAGTCTCTGGGTCGGTAAGAGACGGCCGTAGTCTGGAGATTCTTAAGAGGTGGTAGAAGGCCAGTTTGGTGAAGGATTTAATGTGGGGTTCAAAGGACAGGGGTGGAATCAAGGACGACTCCCAGGTTTCAGACTTCAGCAGAGGGGCACATGGTGCGGAGAAAGTCCCCAACCTTCCAGAGGAGTGTCTTAGAAGCCACAACCACTAGCTCTGTTTATTTGTGTCGAGTTTGAAAAGGTTTGAGGACATCTAGGTTTTTATATCGCAGAGGCAGTTGACAAGGGTCTGGGGAGGCAGATAAGAGGAGGATGAGTTCAAGTTGGGTGTCATCAGCTAGCAGTGGAAGCTGAGATCATAAATGGTAAGTAGGAGAGGTCCCAGCACTGAACTTTGAGGCACGCCTTGATTGATATGGGCCGTGGTGGAATTGGAGTGATTGATTGTGATAAACTGCTTTCTGTTGGAAAGGTATGGCTGGAACCAGGAGAGAGCAGTACCCGTGAGCCCATGGTAATCCGACATGCGGCCCAGGAGGAGCGTATGGCTGACTCTGTCGAAGGCAGCTTAGAGGTCTAGGAGTATGAGGATACGGATGTGATCAGAGTCAGTGAAGATTATTTGTGATCTTGATGAGGGCAGTCTCTGTACTGTTGCGTGCTCACAAACCAGATTGAAGTAGTTGATAGACCTCACGGGTTGACATGCGGTGTGGTGGAGTTAACTGGCGACGGCTCTTTCTAGAATCTAACTGAGGAGGGGAAGGTTGGAGATAGGCCAGTAGTTTGTGAGCTCGTCCTCAGTTACCTCGTTTTATGAACTAACGGTATGCTGGCACTATATCCACTGATATAAGTGACTTGTATTTCTACCACACTACTGTAGTGATAGATGTCAGGGTCGAGGATTCCCCAACATATTGGGGGAACTCTCCAACCAAACTGAGCGCTGACCCACAGACCTCTCCAGAACCCGACAGCTCCAACACAGGCAACCCTCACGTTATGTTAAGTAACGTTAAAAGGATTCTGCATGTATAGCATTTAATTTTACTACAAGTAGTACTGCCTGCATTTCCTTACAAAACATATGTCTTCAAAAGCATAGTAACGTTAGATTTAACAAAGAATTTAAACCGTTTTTAATAATCGTTTTAATTTTTGCAATGAGACAGTATGATTTGAATCAGAGGGACTAATATGAAGGAGACTACCCACCATATAGATGCTCCCATAGACCTACTTGAAGCAGACGTGATGCTACGAACTCTAGCCTCAAAGATAGCAAGTAATTTTTCTTTGTCTGTGAATACTTTTACTCAAAGGATGGCCATGCGTGGTAGGTTATATAGTAGGACCTTATGAACCTTTATAAAAGCAGTTTTTGTTTACTTTTTACAAAGATATACACATTATTCATATCACGTTAACTCCTGCATCTGTTTAAATTATTTTAAATGTTCATCATCATCTCTTAGTCAGAATTCAACCACACTGTATCAGAGATACATCAGAGGTACCCCAATGCTGGCTCCACAATGATGTTGGTCACCTGAGATCCTGGGCATCCTACATCACTGGATGCAGCCCACATAACCAGAAGTACCACTATCCTTCTATGACCTGTTTGAAATTGAGATACAACTTTATATAATTAAGTAGTTGTTACCCAAATGGTTTTTAATAAGTGAAGATGGGATCATTTGGATATCCCTAAAACACAGTTGGTGTAGTTGTTGCTAGCACTAATCATTGGTCTAATCTTAAATGAATAAGGAGAGAATTAAGTATGTTACGTTGTTTAAGAGCTGTTTGGAAAGTCTTACAGCAAAAGGATTTATATTTTAGTGTTTTGAAAAAAGTGACTCCTTTTATACAGAGGAGGTTCAGTCCTACCATGAGAGGAATTGAACTGCAAAACTGAAACAAATGTAATAGTATGGTTGATTACTAAATCTCTCTCTTTTTACATTGTAGGTAGATGATAAGTATGGGAATGACGAGAGAGGCCAGAGCAGGAAGAAGGCATTCACATTCCAGAAACGCAGCTCTCCTGTACCGTTTCTGAGGTAGACATGAAATCATTACCCATCCTGCTGTGCCCTTGTCAGAGACGTTACCTGTGTACATATCGACAGTAACATCAAACAGATTTCGAATATATACAGTGGGGCCAAAAAGTATTTAGTCAGCCACTGATTGTGCAAGTTCTCCTACTTAGAAAGATGAGAGAGGTCTGTAATTTTCATCATAGGTACACTTCAACTATGAGAGACAACATTGAGAAAAAAAAAAACAGGAAATCACATTGTAGGATTTTTAAAGAATTTATTTGTAAATGATGGTGGAAAATAAGTATTTGGTCAATAACAAAAGTTCAACTCAATACTTTGTAACATAACCTTTGTTGGCAATGACAGAGATCAAACGTTTCCTGTAAGTCTTCACCAGGTTTGCACACACTGTAGCTGGTATTTTGGCCCATTCCTCCATGCAGATCTCCTCTAGAGCAGTCATGTTTTGGGGCTGTCGCTGGGCAACACGGACTTTCAACTCCCTCCACAAATTTTCTATGGGGTTGAGGTCTGGAGACTGGCTAGGCCACTTCAGGACCTTGAAATGCTTTTTACGGAGCCACTCCTTCGTTGCCCGAGCGGTGTGTTTGGGATCATTGTCATGCTGGAAGACCCAGCCACGTTCCATCTTCAATGCTCTCACTGATGGAAGGAGGTTTTGGCTTAAAATCTCACGATACATGGCCCCGTTCATTCTTCCCTTAACACGGATCAGTCGTCCTGTCCCCTTTGCAGTAAAACAGCCCCAAAGCATGATGCTTCACAGTAGGTATGGTGTTCTTGGGATGCAACTCAGGATTCTTCTTCCTCCAAACACGATGAGTTGAGTTTTTACCAAAAAGTTCTATTTTGGTTTCATCTGACCACATGATATTCTCCCAATCCTCTTCTGGATCATCCATATGCTCTCTGGCAAACTTCAGACGGGCCTGGACATGTACTGGCTTAAGCAGGGGGACACGCCTGGCACTGCAGGATTTGAGTCCCTCTCGGCGTAGTGTGTTACTGATGCTAGCCTTTGTTACTTTGGTCACTGCTCTCTGCAGGTCATTCATCAGGTCCCTCCGTGTAGTTCTGGGATTTTTGCTCACCGTTCTCATGATCATTTTGACCCCACGGGATGAGATCTTGCGTGGGGCCCCAGATCGAGGGAGATTATCAATGGTCTTGTATGTCTTCCATTTTCTTACAATTGCTTCCACAGTTGATCTATTCACACCAACCTGCTTGCCTATTGCAGATTCACTCTTCCCAGCCTGGTGCAGGTCTACAATTTTCTTCCTGGTGTCCTTCGACAGCTCTTTGGTCTTGGCCATGGTTGAGTTTGGAGTCTGACTGTTTGAGGCTGTGGACAGGTGTCTTTTATACAAATGACGAGGTCAAACAGGTTCCATTAATACAGGTAACGAGTGAAGGACAGAAGAGCTTCTTAAAGAAGAAGTTACAGGTCTGTGAGAGCCAGAAATCTTGCTTGTCTGTGGGTGACCAAATACTTATTTTCCACCATAATTTACAAATAAATTCTTTAAAAATCCTACAATGTGATTTCCTGGATTTTTTTTCTCATTTTTGTCTCTCATAGTTGAAGTGTACTTATGATGAAAATGACAGACCTCTCTCATCTTTCTAAGTAGGAGAACTTGCACAATCAGTGGCTGACTGAATACTTTTTGGCCCCACTGTACTTTATCTACTATATTCACAGGGCAAATCAGTTATTTATAATCATACTATTTTACACTAACAACTGTAAATGAAGTGTTGGTTAAGTACTACTCCGGAGAGTATTTGTTAAATAAAGACCACATAATGTAAAAGTATCAAGACATTTACTGAATTCGATTACAGCATGAATTTTAAAAAGGGTTTTAAAAAAAAAAGATATAAGAAAATAAAACTTTCAGTTAAAGTGAGAAAAGGCAAACCTGCACATCAGAACACTGTTCATACAGCTTTACATCAGAAAGTCTTTGTCAATTAGTCCAAATTGAGGTACAGAGCCTACTTCTATCAGCAACACTATGAACAGCCAAAGGTTGGCATCCAGAGTAGGCCATTAGACATGTGTGCTTTGAATGCATCATCATTCTCATGTATCGGTATTTTCAAAATAATTGTGCAGGTGGTGGCTTCTAGAAATATTCTTTCCTCTTCATGCAGGAATTCAACCTTTGAGGGTATAAGAAAGCCATTGGGGGAGGACTGAGGACCCAGAGGCAGACTCGAACACATGTTGCAGACACAAGTAGCACATTCTCCATCTAGAATACAAGATGGGTGAAACCAAAAAACGGTCACTATGATTGTTATAACAGACAGTTGACCTAATGTTTAGTTTTAATCACATAATTTGCAGCTATTTAACAACATGCCACAGCTGTCACTCATTACCAAAGGGGTGTGTCGAACAGAACATAGCCAGGACATAACCAATGAGAGCTCTTGTTTCATCCATCATTTCATGGGTCCCTTCTTGCTGTAACTAAAATGAAATGGAAATGCTAAATGAAATACGAAAAGGAATTAGGACGTCAAAAATCAATGCGCTTTTTAAATTTCCTTGTCGTGTTATTTATTATTGGTGTTAAATTGATTTGAAGATAGATGGAGTAATACAATACGCTAAACCCATTTGAAAAAGCATATATCTATTTTTATATGTTGATGGAATATGGAACTCACCTATTTAAGAAAGAATTACTAAGCCACTTTGTTAATGGGTTTTTAACCAATCCATTTAAATATTTATTACGCAAGTGCTTTGTTAATTTGATTTTAAATTCACCTATTTAAACATGACTTTATAAACTGCTTTTTAAATTTATAAAGCACTTTACTACTATTTCACTGACACTCCACGTCCTCTATAACCCCTCTCCGCAAGAATCCATGCGTCTGTTGTTAGCCCACGCTGATGGTCATCCTGGTGCTGCCCCCTGGCATCTCTGGCCCCTATTTTCTTCTGCCCAAAGCTGCCTCTCGTCTCGGCGCTACGTCTCCCTAGCCTTTTAATTATTTTCGCTAAAGCCCTACCACAAGTGCTTAGTCCTTGATTGCAATGGCCAGCTTTTTTTTTTTTTTTGGACTAAATTAAAAAGTGTGGGGAAAAAAGAGAAGAACTCTTAAGGCAAAAGAGCATTTTAACAGCCAGAGACACGCACAATGTAAATTCCCTAAAGCCCTTGAGTCTAAGACATTTTAGGAATTGCAAGTAATCATGCAATCAGATTGGACTGGAATCAAATTTAAACCCATAAGATGTCCCTACTTCCCGTCATCCATTGTGTGGAAGCATCCATATATTACAGATCAGTTTAAAGTAATAGCATGCCATCTATTAAACTATATCTGTTGAAAATGTGGCTATACCACATTTGATATTGCATTTATCTTTTGCACCTGCTGTACCCTGGTAAACATATATCGCATTTATAGGTCAATAGATTGGGATTATCATCTTAAATCTTGGTTCATGCGATAAATCGTGGGGTCAAAGGGTGGAATCTTATCCTCCTCGACCTAAACGGTCTTATCTCTCTTAGTATGGAACACGAGAATGAGGTCCAAGAAAGGACCTAATCATCCCACACAAGCGCTTGACAAGATTCCTCCGGTGCTGTTGGAAGCCCCTCTCCCATCCTGAGATCTGGCAGTGCTGCTGTATGAACCGGATTTCTCTGCTCTCCTCGTGATGGACAGAGGCTTGTCAAGATTTTCGGCCCTTTCGGATTTTCATGGCCCAGAGGTTTTAGTGTTGTCCGTGGCTGCCTTCACCTGTAGGTAGGCCGAATTATTTCAGACAAGCAATAAAATCCTCCACTTACTGGTAGATCACTCTCATCGGTCGTCGAGGATACAGACTAAGCAGGAAATAGTCTTCTTCAGCTTAACCCTGTTCTGAGTAAGGGTCATGCTCATTGCCCATCTGTCCAAGGGACAAGCGTGTGTGATTGGCCATATGGTGTGAGTGGGCATAGTTGGGGAGTAATAATCACACCAGTCACTTGCACTCTCACCCCCTCTATTGGCATTGTTCCCTTCCTCTCGCTTGCTCACACACACAACAGACTCGAGAGTGTAATCAGGGGCCTCGCAGCCAGGAAGGAGGGAAGGAGTGGGAGGGACCTAGAAGCAGGGGATGATGAAATGAGCCCAGACATTTTAGGGAAGGCGGGGGAGGAGGGGGATGAGAAGGAGTAGGGTTTCCACGAATGAACGAGGGGCTGTGTGTTTCAGGAACGCAGATGGTCTGATAACCGATTAAATCCCGTTGCACCCCCTCAGCTAGCTAGAGAGCGTGCGTTTGCCTCGTAAGGGGGCTGGAATATTTTCTAACATTGCTCGCTCGGTAATCTAGTCCTGGGGTCGGTTCATTCTGTTTTGGGGTGGAGGTTGTGCATCAGGCCCGCCCTTTGCAGACCTGTTCAGTATGTGTCGTGTAGCACTGGTGAATCATACCGCGCTGCCATGCACCCCTCACAGGTTTAAAGGGCTTCCGTAGCCTTCGTGTTTCCCCCCGGGGAAACGGAGCTACACGTACTGGCTGTAGTCTGTGCTTAACGGAGCTCCGAATAATTCTGTGTGACAGATTTGAAGATCAATCCACAGCACTCGGTTCCATTACAAACAACGTGCACAACGATTCTTTCCCTGTCCTGCCCGTACTGCTAAACGCCTTGGCCAGGCTCTTGTTCATTTTACAATTTGCAAAAACAAAGACCCAGAAGATCTGCGTGCAGAGTTGTAAAAAAAAAAGGCAGCTGTGCAGTGTGCATCCCAAGCGAGGTCTCCCATCCAATCTGTTCCCTCCTTTACAGGGAAAAAATAATACACTCTCTGGATCTGTGACATACTGGTTAAAGCCAGAGAAACAGGCACAGAGACACAGGCAGACACAGTCAAGGTTTCCCACCCTCCTCGAGTTCTGTAGCTAATGGCTATCTGATCCAGGGGGAGACTTCAGAGGTGATCTTCATGGTAACAAGAGAGAGGCGATTGTTCTTTCCCTGGTTATTCCACCTAACTGCCTTTCTTTTTGTCACGCTCATGGAACTGAAAGGGCAGCATCATGTCGTCTCTGTAACAGCTCACAGCAGGGATTACTTTGACATTTCCACTGGCATAGGGTTTTGCTTTGAGATGAAGAGAAATACCGCAAACCCTGGCCCCCTGTGGTAGTGTGCTAGAGTGTGCAATTGCCTCCAAGTACACACAGGTGAATGTGCGTGTGTGTGTGTGTGTGTGTGTGTGTGTGCGTATACACAGACGCATGTGTATTTCAGCCAAGCTTTAAACTGCGATGTTTAAGACACATTTTGGTCCATGCAACCTTTACTTGGTTTCAAAAGGTATTTCTATCAAAACTCAGATAAAATGCACCTCCTGCACAGCACAGTGCAAAAACAGAAACTCTTCTCTTTGACAGCTTTCCCTCCTTCTTGGAATATTTTATTAGTTTCGCCTCACCGATTTCATTCAGGTAGAATGGCTACCCATGACTGGGTTTGCAATCCGGTTCAAGCAGAATTCTTAATTCACTCCCAGCTCCTGACTTTGGAGAAGAAGAAAACGGGTCTAGGGACAGGCAAGTGCTCCGGCAAACAGGCTATGAATAGTAAAGCCTCGGTTAGTAACCTGTGCACACAGCCGCCCTCCGCAACCTCTTGTTACGTTGGTGGAGACACCCACCTGGTTCGGATAGATTTCGGATGAAACAGCACCGACATATTCGAAGAAGCAAGAGACATTTTGATCAAAAAAGAGCAGAGGAGGAGAGTTAGAGAACAATAGGGATCACAATACCAAGGGAGGCTAAGATAAAGAGAGGCAAAGACATAGATGACTTAAGATGTTATATTTGGATCCATTCGTCTATCACCTAAAGGTCAGTGTAGGATTAGAAACAGTAAAATGAAATCCAGAACCTTCCGTAAGCTTCCACAAAGAACATAGTCTAATACTGTTGAGTGTAGGGTTTTCCCTTCAATGTAATTATGTATGTATGTGTACATGCTCGAGCATGATTAAGTGCATATGTACGTACTTGAATAAATATGTGCATATTTGATTATGTGAGCACTTGCCTGTTGCCCACGATCAAATCTGTGTGCATACCACACCCTGTGAACTGTATTACAAATGCATGACAATATAACACAGCCTGGGAGCAGATAAGCAGAGAGGGCGACGGAAATTGAATCGAGCCAAGAATAATACACAGAGCAAGAGGCTCGGCAGGATGGAGGGAACCACTAATCCCAAAGTGACCACTGATCTCCAAATGTATTCCAGAATGTTTTTTTTTCACACTGGGCCAATGCTCCTGGCTTATAGCCGGTTGTTTTCAACCTTTGTGTGGCTTTCCCCTCTTCTTTTTTTTTTGTTACCTGTCATCATGTGGGCCTGTTTTCAGGAAGTCTTTTGTTATTTTCATCCTTTGTCTTGGCTCCTTAATGCCACAAAGCCTTGACCCGCCAGGCATAGCCGGTGCACATTTTGAGATCTGTTTACTGAGAATTACTGGGGTTAGGATTTCCTTAAACTTTAAATAAACCACAACTGAGAGGGAAAAGATTAAAGCGATATATTTGTAAAGGATTTATTTGAGACCTGAAAGATTCTAAAAATGGCTATTCCACACCTTCCAAAGAACTTGAAAGACTGATAGTGGAGTAGTTGCGGTGGGTGAACCAGGCGTTAGCTGAGGCCTGCATTTGCTTCTTTCCAATGCAATTTCTCAATGTCACAGTGAGCCAGGCAACAAGGACGTGGCCCTGGGTTTATACTGTATCGGACTTGACCCTCTGCTGTGTAATCCCTGACCCTGCTCTTTGACTGCTCGGATTGATGCTCATCAACAGCGGGATGTTCAGTGCCACCAAAAACACAGAGCTGTTTACCTCAGGCCGCGTTACCTCACTCCGTTAGCCATTCTGTCGTCCCAATTAAAAATGCTAATGTAATCCTTTCAAGGAGCTAATAAGGGCTGTCAGTGGCTCAGCTAAGTCTAATCAAAATGCTAATTACAACCTACCTACCCTTTTCGAAATGAACAGGCCTGGTTTTATTTTTCTACGCTGTTCTCTCCTCCTTTGTTTGTCCTTCTCATCCAGCCATTACTTTCTGCTCTCAAATATAATGAGGAGGCATGAAGAAAACAGCCTGTCGTTCACATCCCCTGGGCCATGCTGCGTTGCTTCCGGTCACTATAGAGATGCCCTCCAGAATATGGGCTACAGTCTATGTGTCGGGTTGCCGTAGTCGTTTCCATTTACTTCAGAGGATTGACCCGTCTGGGAGGAGATTTGTCGAAATGCAATTGAGATAATGAGTTACCGTGTTAACAGCATGTACAGATGATGAAAACATAAATCTCTGGTGATATCGCATCCTATTCATTTCCAAGTGAATTGAGCATCAGATGCTCACTCATAGAACTGTGCAATACCTTATATTGTGCAATATACCCTGCATCCTCTTTAATCCTGAAAGACTTATTCGTACTGATCATTTATTTCCTAATTTTCAAATAGATACATTTGGTGCTTTAGCACACAGTATCTTTGGTTTTTACCTATCCCTTTAACTAATACTAGAAATCTCTCTCTCCATCTTTCTCTCCATTTTCCCTCTTTCTTTTGCTTTCCCTGTTGCTCTGCCCGTTTCTCTCCCTCTCTCTCTCTCATGGAGGAGATTTTCTTTCTCCTGTAGATTTGGAGCCTTTAGGCTTAGCAAGCCGAAGCTGGGAAAAGATATCTTTCATGCGCAGACGGGAGAATCTGCATACCAATGTCTACAATTATCTCTGGAGAAAAAGGCAGATTCTTACAGTAAAACATAATAGAAAGCAAATGCGGCCATGCTGGAAGCAGGAATTGCCAATCTTTTAATAAACATTGAATGAAGACCATTGAATGTAAATTGACTCTGACAACAAAGCACATAGCTAATGTAGGTCCACAGGAGGTCATTTGTTCCTCGGCATACTGCCTCCGAGGTAAGGCTGTTTCCCTCTGGAGTAGGCACTGCCAGACTGACAGAGTACGCCGTTTTCCGTGCTCCATCGCGGCAGTAGGACGTGTTGACTGTCGCCCATCTTTGATCCCTGTATATCTGCTAAACCCCCAAATCTCCTGATTGCTTCACAAGTGGCAGACACGACTCCTGCAGGGTTTCCATGGCAACAAATACAGAGGGTTGTGTATTTGCAGCGCTGTAAACAAAGGTGCGTTTTCGCGTGAGAGAGAGAGAGAGAGAGAGAGAGAGAGAGAGAGCGAGAGAGAGAGAGAGAGAGAGAGAGAGAGAGAGAGAGAGAGACAAGAGTGAGAGAAGGCAAGAGAGCTTGGTATTTCAGTGACAAATGACAGTTAGTGCAGCCAACTGTGTCATCCAACCAAGTGTGTAAGAGTTTGTTTTCTCAGAGGAGCCATTGAGGACTCTTCGCTCATTGTAATTCAAGCCTCCCACCATGGAGTAGAAGGCTCTATATCAGCAATCTTCCCAGACATAAAGATTCTACTCAGGCAGATGATGCATCCCTCTGTGAAGGGACATTTTCAGTCTCATAGATTAATGCTTCAGTGTTGGTTCGGCTGTTTAAACCTCGACCCCAGCTAGCAGTATCCCATTGTAAATAATGGAGGTGGATTTGAATGTGCGTCCGTGTGTGTGTGTGTGTGTGTGTGTGTGTGTGTGTGTGTGTGTCCCTCCCCCACCAGTACCCTGGGGTTGTTACTGCATATCAGCATATTTATCTGGCTCTGAGTTCACGAGTACATGGTTGTATATTTACTACTCCAACCTTTTCTGTCACCTACGTTTTCTGCTTGAGACAGTCGTTGAAGCCATATCAGCAGTAATAGACCATGACTCATGGACACACACACATATCTCTTTGATACGGTGCCTGTGTTTGTGGGCTTTTGAGTGTTTAGGAGTCATATACATTTTTCAGCGCCAAGTTCATGTTTTTTTAGTTTTTTTTCACGGCCCTGACAATCAGCTTGATAAGGACAATGAGTGATGAAGGATGCTGTAGCAGGCAGCCGCCCACATCTAAAGGCACCATAGACGGGACTGTTTTCAAAGCGACGTGAGCCACATGGCCAGAAACCAACGCGATAGACTGCCAGGACGTATTCTAATCTATTTCCGTTGAATACATCTTCAGTGTCATCTCGTTCTATGTCATCTTATGAGGGATTTTTTGTTGTTGTTGTTAACTATATCATATCGACATGATAAAGGCAGACAAAGAGAGTGGGCTCACTTTAATGCACAACTGAGACTTCTCAGCACAGCAGTGGCTGCTGATTTATTCCCAGTGCACTTTTGGGACAGATGGTATTGTGCATTGTGTGTGTGTGTGTGTGTGTGTGTGTGTGTGTGTGTGTGTGACAGAGAGAGAGAGAGAGAGAGAGAGAGAGAGAGAGAGAGAGAGAGAGAGAGAGAGAGAGAGAGAGAGAATGAGATATTGTGCACTGTACCCTCATCTTATGAATGGATACAACAGTAATATAAACTACCTAGGGACCTCAGACTGTTAGGGTCCCTGACTGTTACGGTTAGAGACAGTATAAAGTGGAAAGTAGCCGTCTTGCAGTCGAATTAGATCTAAAGCTAATTATACTGCAAAGCTTTTTGAACCTCAAACATTCAGTTTTGCATTCTCAGTGATTAGGTGACGTTCTGCTAAGAAAAAGCGTTGTGCATGCGCATTGTGCGAATCTTGTTACTCGCGTCAATCGTTCAGCGCACAGACCAATCCAAATCAGTGGCACCCGTAGATTGCTGAGTATGTTACTGGGAGAACAACGGTCTACTGTTTCACCGAAGGATATTACATCAAGCGGCTCTGTATTTTCCGCCGGAAATATTGAATCTACTTTGCATTAGATCAATTTGTGCTCAATTAGGCTGACGATGAATGCGAAGTTTGTAGTGCGTCTTTCTCCGAATAATACGGCGTCTTGATCAATTCACGTAGAGGCGAAAGAAAGTTGCCATTTAAGAGTCGAAGATAATAATTTCTCTTATGGAAGGAGAAACATAAGTAGCAATGTCTTATGAAGCATAGGATATTCAATGCAAACAAAAGGAAAATCCCCTCTACGAGATGATGCTCAAAGGTGAGTCCGCAGAATGCCAGGACCTATACATATAGCAGAAATCATGTCTGAATAGTGACTTGATTTTCATTTTATGTGCATGTGTAAGTGCAGTCGTGCATGTAATTACTATTAGATATAATAGCTAAATGGTGATCCAGTGCATGACCCCCGATTTTCAGGGGTACAGTCCAAGCAGTCCTTTTCCGTGCTATAAATAGTAGAACGGGGGATTTGAAGCATGATGTGTGGTCGCGGGTGCTGAAGTGACAGCTCCCGCCTTTCGCTGTCTCCTTCCACTGTCAGGAGTAGCTGCACGCACTGCTGTTCACCCCGGGCGAGTGTTTGCTTTTGCGCGCGCGTGTGTGTATGCGCGTGCAAGCGTTACTCGATTATTGCCAGACAACCAGGCTACTCTACATGTTTGTTTCTTGTCAGTTCATGTTCAAACGTCCCAGTTTTCCTAACTGATCATTTTAGAGGTATCCTGTAGGCTGCATGATGCCATTGGTCATATTAAATGCCCTTGAGGTCTGGACAATGGAATGGTGACCCCAATGTTGTCTTTTCCACTTTACAATGACAGGTAATTGTCTGTGAATGGTGTCAAAATCTTTCCAATCACAATAGTCTTGTTCAACATTCAGGTCTTAAAAAGAGGGATAGAGGACAGGGTGGAGATGATTTAAAAATGTCTCCCTTAGGCTTTGCCTACTACATGTCACCGCCTCAAGCTCTGGCAGGGAATCTGGAATGTGCTGAGAAGTGAAGCACTGACACAAATCCTTCTAAGCTTTTCTCCTCTTTTCCCCGCCCTCCTCATACTCTCTGCTCTCTCCCGTCTACCGCTTCTTCATCACAAGCAACACTATTACGGTCCCTCGTGTGTTTTATGTGGCTCTTTCAAAATCTTCATTTTTTTTTCTCCTCTGAATTATGTTTTTGTAGCTTGGATACTTCTCGTGCTGGTTAACGAGGCGTTTGCTCTTGCCCAAAAGATCAAAGGTGGGGGTGAAGCCATTAATTCGAGGTTTTATAAATGTTGTTACTTTAGATACTTTACTGTACACTAGGCCTTTGTAAATATACAGTAAAAAATGTATATATATATATATAGTATACAAATATTTATTTGCAGTATATTCATCTAGGAGTATATCAAATTATATATTAGCATATAGTTTTATAACACCCACGTTATTCTTGATCTGTGAATGGTTGCCTAGAATCAACCCAGAATGCAAATATAGCGTCTCAGAACGATGCCAAGACTCTTCATCAGTGTGGCAACTGGGTCCGGAACGACAACGGAGGCTCCTTCAGCTCGCCCAACTACCCCAACGCCTACCCTCCCAACAAGGAATGCCTGTATATACTGGAAGGTAACACACACACAAACACACACACACGTGCGCACACACAACACAGGGCCCCCGTCCGCCAGTCTAGTACTATGATTGTGTTTATTATCCTTGTCTCTCAGCCCTCCCTCGCCAGAGGATCGAGCTTCAGTTTGACGACGCCTTCTTAGTCGAGGCCTCCTTCGAGTGCCGCTTTGACCACATCGAGGTGCGGGACGGTCCGTTCAGCTTCTCGCCGCTCCTCAACCGCATCTGTGGCTCGGCCAACCCGGGCATAGTCCTGTCCAGCGGACGGTTCATGTGGATCCGTTTCTATAGCGACGAGGAGCTGGAGGGCATCGGCTTTAGGGTTCGATACAATTTCGTGGCAGGTATTTCTCAAGGCCTCCGTTAAGACACCTCCGCACGAGTCACATGCTGGGATTACCTGTAACGAGGCAAATAATTGGCTGACAGTGGCTATTTCTTCCCCACAGACCCCGAGTTCCATTTGCATGTGGGAGGACTCCTGAACCCTATCCCAGGTTGGGAATCACTGCATTACTGCTTCCTTCATCTCCTTTGAGCAAAGCGTGAGTGGTGTTCAACTGAATTATGCATTTCGGCTCATGCTTGTCTCTTTCCCTCCCATCACCGTCTCGATGTGTCAGACTGTCAGTTTGAGTTGTCGGGGAACGATGGGATGATCCGCTCCAGCCAGGTGGAGGAGGAGTACAAAGTGAAGGCTGGCCAGGCGGTCGACTGTATCTGGACCATCCGCGCTCCACCCAACTACAAGGTCTGCTGGGCCCCTCCGCTGCATAGAGACACACACAACACAAAGCAACGCACAACAAGTCCCTTTCCACGAAGAGAACATTAAGAAATCATAAATGATGCATGCCATTGCGTAACTATTAATACCATGTATTATACATCCGTAACTCAGCTGTGTGTGCAGAGTTAACCAGAGTGTACCAGGCGTCTGACAGCGTCATCTCTATTTTATGGGTTTGTTCACTCCATTGAGACCTGGCTCATTTCTCCTGCACTTTGGATGCAGCCTCGGTTTAATCAACAAGCGTGAATGAAATCCTTTACCGCTCGGTTTTACTTGCTCCACTAATTGCCATTTTTCTAAATCCTCGGTATAGATTTACCTGCGTTTCTTGGACTACCAGATGGAGCATTCGAATGAGTGCAAGAAAAACTTTGTGGCGGTGTACGATGGCAGCAATGCCATTGAGGACCTCAAGGTACAGTATGTGCCAGGTCTCAGTGAGAAATGGATATGTACCATGTTTAATGCTAAAAGTGCAATCAAAGTTGTTGTTTTTTTATTTACATCCAAAAACATTTCTGTACGGCAATTAATGGGTACGGTTTCTGCAGGCCAAGTTTTGTAGCACGGTAGCGAATGACGTCATGCTGGACAACGGGCTGGGAGTGGTGAGGATGTGGGCCGACGAGAACAGCCGACTCAGCCGCTTCCGCATGCTCTTCACCTCCTTCGCTGACCGTATGCCTCTCCATTTTTTCTTTCTGATTTGCTTTCATAGTATTTTATAATTGCAAATAGAGCATCTTACATAACAGCAGCCCCTTGTGGCTTATAATATGCACTACAGCTAGTTCCTCAATCATCTGTTCTGGAAAATTAAGTTATTAATACGTTCTTAATGACTTTGGTTCATAATTATTAATACGCTCCAACTGATTTATGCTTCTGTCTCTGACTCTGTTCATATTTCTGTTCCAGCTCCGTGCTCTAGTAGTTTGTTCTTCTGCCACAGTAACATGTGCATCAACACTTCTTTGGTGTGTAATGGTGTGCAGAACTGTGTTTTCCCCTGGGATGAGAGCAATTGCAAAGGTAAAATGACTTCAACCATGCTCTCTTAACCCCAGGTTTGGAAATGTTTGGGTAAACACAGTACGACTTGGGTTCCAATCTCAGCAATCTCTCTATCTCTCCCTCTTTCTCTCTCTCTCTCTTTACCCGCCCTTATAAATATATATACACACACACACTCTCTATCTCTCTCTCTCTCTCTCTCTCTCTCTCTCTCTCTCTCTCTCTCTCTCTCTCTCTCTCTCTCTCTCTCTCTCTCTCTTGCTCTCTCTCTCACACACACACACACTCACACACACACACCCTCTTTCTCTCCCACTCTGCAGAGAAGAAGAGCAAAGGGCTGTTCAGCCAGATCGGTAGGACTCATGGAATAGTGATATGCGTGTCTACAGGCATGGTCCTGCTGCTCTTCATCATCTCCATCTTGGTGCAGGTCAAGCAGCCACGCAAGAAGGTAGATGCCTGTTGCCGTCTCTATATAATACAAGGCGACTCAGAGCTGTCATAGACATGGCACAGTTTGGTCCTGAGTATGTTCATCAGACCAACGGGTGGAATACATTGCTCTGCCTTTAATGCTGTTTGTTCAAATGGTCCATGACAATCGATTATGCTGTAATTCCCGCTTCGAGATATGCATAACCTGCTTCAGCTATATATCTGTGTGTAGGTGCTAGTGCGAAAGAACAACCTGTTCACCCGACCAGACTTCCAAGAGGTGTTTGACCCTCCTCACTATGAACTGTTCTCCCTCAGAGATAAGGTAGGTAGTTAGGGGCTGAACATGTGGTAATGGTTGTGGTAGTAGGTGCGATACTAAGAAGAGCACCTCCCCATGCATACCATGGTGTTTTCTGTCAGAAAGGCAAAATACGCATTCTAAAAAGTAATGATACCAACATGTTCAAAATTGGAATCTACTTAAATTCAAGAATTAAGTCAGGAAGATGGTATTCTCAACTATTTTATAAATGTCCTGCTGTTGAAAAAATAAGCTTATCTGACAGTTATTGTGTATACTGCAATACGTTCTTCCATATCGTAACAGGGGAACATGAGGTTACCAGGGTGACATGGATCTTTAAGCTTCTAGCATGTATTTACCATTGTTTTAATGAAATAAAATCGAATTAGTCTGACCTTAAAACCTTTATTTTTCTGTTACTCTAAAAGCATTGACAATTTCAACATAGCACAATAGGAACAACAGGAACATGGCTCACTTTTTGCTTCCTAGCTAGTTTTACTGACACTGTGAGTAAAGCAATTATCAAGGCAACACTCTGGGGTAGTTGTCACCACCTGTCTAAATGCAAGCTCATCATCATTTGTTATACCACCCATTACTGCAGCATCAATTTATAATACTGGTTGTTACTGACGACACACATGGCTTAAGATTGAGTACAGAAATAGACTTAGTCAGCAGCCCCGTATTAATGAGGGAGGAGGACATATTACCTAGCTTGACACCTGCAGCAACACGCTAACCCATCGGTAATGTGTATATTTATCATCCCCCTCTCAGGAGCTATCTGGAGATCTAGGGGAGCTGTCGGAGGAACTCCAGTCTTTCCAGGCGCTGAGGCGCTCCTCCACTCTCTCTCGTTGTGTCCACGAGCACCACTGTGGCTCACAGGTCTCCCTCAATTCTAAGACCGGCCGGGGAGCTCCCACAGCGGCCATTGGCTCCATGGAGCTCCCTCCGTTCAGGGGGGACTACCAGAGCTCCTTGCCTCCACTGCGGAGCTTGAACGCGAGTCAGCGTAAGAAGAGCTGGCCCAGTTTAAAATCGGTGCAAATGGAGGGGCTTCATGGAATGGGGCAGCGAGGAGTAGGCCAGCAGGATCGAGTGATGGAAGAGGAGGAGGATGAGGAGGAGGAGGGAAGGTGTGATGTATATGTGAGGAGAGGAGTGAGTGGCAGAGAGACCAGCGAGATGAACCAGCAGAGATCCTTGTCCATGGACTTTTGAGGGAGGAGGGCCGAGTCAAGGGAAAGAGGGTGATGAGGATGAGACCGGTAAAAGATTATAAAAGGTCAGTCTACAAAGAGCGTAGGAACCTAAACTCAGAGTGAAGACACTTTGGGTCAAAGCAATGGACAAAGAACTGTGCAAGAAGAATACGGAGAGGGCCAACCACTCCTCTGAGATTTGATTTGATTTGACCTGCATTCTCACACATAGGCCTACATGAAACATAAGAGAGGTTATTGTGTAGTCCTCTTTTATTGAAGAAGAAATGTACCCTCCTGTATTTAAATGTTACTGAAATATTTCTAATATTTTGTTTAGTTCTTTGTCTGCAGGGCTGGGGAGGGCTTGAAAAATGACTTGAAGTGGGAAGATCGGCCTATTTTGTGTTCATTTTTTTTAACATGCTACTGTGTTTTCTGTATTAAAAAGGAAAATATTTTTGGGGGAAGTCATTGCTATTGCATATCCTACTGGAAGCATGGTTAAAGTTGAACTGATCCAGGCCTTTGGTTTTTTAAAAGTTGATGATCCCAACTTGTTTACTCTAGAGACATCTATTGGCTCTATTGTATCTGTTCGACCTATTGTTCTCCCCTGTGATCAGTTCTACATTTGATTGTCCTTCTGTCAAAGATGTGGCACACAGACGAGAAACCCCCTCTTAAAATCTACATTCATGAGTGTTTCACATTTCAATCAATCAAGTCATGAAACCCCAGGCAGTGGCACGCATCAACATTCCAACTTTTAATGGTAGTGCAATCTAGTTTCGTATTGAAGTGCTTTACAATGCACCTCAGGTAAAATGTAAAATAATGCCATCATATTTTCAAAGCGGAGAATGTTTTGCCGGTGGCTTTAAACTGGGGATTGGGTAAATATTAGGAGGGGGTTGTCGCGGAGGGTGCAGCTGTACCCATCAAAGACTCGTCTGTGTTTACCTCACTGTACCTTTTATGTTAGTGCCAGCTAACGTGTAGGTTTTTAATAAATTGTGGATTATCTTTGAAACATTGCAGTATTTTGTGAATACAAAGAAATGTTCTGTCCTGGAGTGTGGAAGTTCTTACATAGGACCATACATCTTTCTATCTCCCACACACACACACACACACACCCACACACACACACATGCATACATTGTACCTGAACAGAATGGAGAGCCTGTTGTCATGGTTCTTCACCCACTTCAGTTGATGCGACACAGTCTTAACAGGACTCAACATAGCTTGGATAATGTTTACTGTGTTAGCATCGAACCATCTAACTACCTCCATAAGTGGCCCTCTAAACAGGTCATTGTGATGTTTGGCAATAACATTTTATCAAGTAGACTCTGCCCTACTGTACAGAGCATGAATAGGAATATGAAAGTGTTTTAGCAAGGCCATGTGACCTGGAATTTTCTGATACTGGGATGGTGGATTTATTGCCAGTCATTTGTTTGGGTTCTTATTCTTAAATATTAGGCATGCACTGTTTCTTCAAGATCTACTGATGAAAAATGTACTTTCATATTACAGTTGAGTTTCTTAGCTGGAGTACATTTTAATTACAAGCGACCAAATTTATAAAAACACATATAAAGCACTTTCTTTTTACTTGCGTCATCCAAAGTCATTTATTTATGGCAAAAGGCTTTTATCCAAAGCAACCTAGAGTACAGTAAGTGCATACATGTTTTTAGCATTGGTGGGCTTAAGGGCGATTTAACCCTTAACCACTGGTGTGTGTGCAATGCTGACACAAAGACACTTGTATTTCTATGCTGCACACACAGGACACAGAAATATTTCAGATAGCGAGGCAAGCAATAGCCATGACTTTATGTGGGTAAATAGTACAGCCCCAGTTCTGGTTTAGATAAGATTGCCTCTTGAGAGAGCAGGTGACTTCTTGTATGAGTGTCCCAGGTTAACTATTAAACTCGAGTGGCAAATAAAGTGAGAAACCCCCACACTATACTACTCAGGCACTATTTACTTATTTTTTGCAGTTATTTACTTTATTGGGATTGAAAGTGGAACCAAGCAGAAAAATGATACTTGTCAGAAGGCCTTCAGAGGTTATGAAGAAGGAGGTGGGGATCCATTGCCTAAAAATATCATACTACTCTAAGAATATGGCCTCTCTCCTACAAACAACTTTACTGCTTCTTTTGTTCTACTAATTCAAAATACCATATATTGTTTTATACCTAAAACAGGACTAGGTATGCATCCAACCTACATTATGCATAACATGTATTTATACACATATATTATATAGTGTATTCTACCAATGATTGGACTAGTCTTTTTTAAATTAGCTTCCTTGCCACATGGGGAGTGTGTGTTTTAACATGGATTTAAAATGAGAAGTCCACACAGTGTGAGACCTCAGCCTTTTAACCTTGCATGTTTCTTTTATTTTTATTGTGTACGCTCTAAGCATGACATGGCAAACACTGTGTTCCCTCTGTTTCTGTCACGTCACCCTCTCACTACCCCTCCAACAGGTTTAACAAGCTAACAGGTGAACACATTACGATTATTGGTTAGTGACACATTGACAGAGGTCTTTATGGGAAATGGCTGTGAAATTACTCTGGCAAAGAAATGGGCTTTTACTGTAGCTTACCAACAGAGAGGTGACCAGTTAAAAGTCTCTTTATTAAATAAATAGTGCATCTTAATAATATATCAACACATAAAGAACTGTTTATTCTAACCATAATGAAAAATACAAATATTTCTGAGTCTTTGGATACAGTACAGGTGCATAAATAAATACAAATCTCATATACAACAGTTGGACACATAGTGCTATATTGATCTTGGGCTACAGAACATAGGCTACTCCGGGCTCAACCATTCATTTGGTCACATGAAAATGTAATTTTTTAAGGTACACATCATGTTGAGGACCTAATAAAGAATGTCAGTCAAAGTTACTCTGGTGAGCAGGGAAACTTGCTATGCAAACAAACTATTCGAATTACCACAAATGAATCCAGCATTTTATGACTTGGTTATAAACATTTGCCAATTTAGATCGATATGTACGATCATTGAGTTCAGCGCATATCCATTTGGCTGAGGTTTTGCCCCCTGAGGGATTCCTCGAAGTAGGCAAGAGAGGCCTGCTCTAAAAGGGGGGTGTGCTCTCCTAGGATGGCCTCCCTGAAGTTGCGTCGTCTCCAGCCATACACCAAACTGTTTGCACAGCCATGCAGAGACACTGTCACTGCCTATAACACACAGGGAAACACAGTGAAAATGACTGGACCTCACACCAGTAGAGCCATCTCAATTCAACCGCAGAATTCATGAAACAACTCTTCCTCTTTTGAAACATACCTGTATAATGTACAGCGGGAAGAGCTTCTCTTGTGGCACGTTTAGCAGTACCGCAGGGAAAGACATGACAATAAGGACGAGAGCTGTGGAGTAGGAAAGAAATATGCAATGACAATTTGACTGTTGTTGATGAGTACTAGGAAGGCTGAAGGTGTGTATGTGTGACCCTTTGCATTGTGTCGTGCATGAGCACCTGGCATCCACAGGAGCATGATGACCAGCACCATGCAGTGCAAGGTGGTGAACGCTCCTTTAAGTCTCTTCCTGGAGCGCCCGTCCCCTTCTACGGGAAAGAGTCCCTCCTCCTCGTACCTGCGATACCAACTACCAAGCTTATAATACACCACCTGTATACAAAAAAAAGAAAAAAACAATACGGTTTGGAAACTCACACCCTGACAAATATTGATATGATGAATTATATTCTCTAAAGCATAGCATAGAGTTGGAAGGGCAATGTTGCTTTGCTTACTGAGCAGGATATTGGCACTAGTATTACGGCTAGGAAGATCATAATTCGGGTTGTAATGGCATGTATTTTTTCCTAGGAAAAAAAATTATATATACAAATGTGAAAAAGCACACATCAAGCTGTACTTGGTTATGAGGTGAACATCATTTTCTGTTGAACAACTTACTTCATCTGAGCAGGGGTCATTCCAAATATGCAAAAACAGAATACAGCTATGGAAATGCAAAGAAAAAGTAGAGTGCGTCAGAAATGGACCGTTTTGAAAGATGCCCTTTTCCTAGCAACATCAACAGACACATTCTGATTGTCATTTGTAAGTCAAAGAGAGCAAGGTCATTCTTTTTTTGCAGTATTCACCTGGTGCAGTATGCTGCAACCTCTCCATCACTGGTCCCTGTCCCGTGAACAGGGGGAAGCAAGTTGCTGGTGGTCATGTGAGGAGTGAGTACATACACCACGTAGCCCACTATTGGCAACAACCTTTCATATATCAAACACACAGGAAATATGTGCTGAAAAGATCACACATCACAACAGGAGTAGTTAAAAGGAGTGCATTAAATATTGATCGCAAATCTACTCAGAAATGTGTGAGCGTTGGTGTTAAGCAGGGGAAGTGGGTACTTAAGCCAAGATTGAATAGGTTGGCGCTTTAACAGGGGCTTACAAAGAAACAGGAGTTATTAGGCTAGAACGGAGGGAAGTACATGCAGAAAAACACTCACCAAACAAGGACATACGCCATCACTACTCTTCTTCTCCCACGTAGCTGAGAATAAGAGGAAGAAAGGGAGAAAGACAAAGAGAGCAAGTAGTGTCTGTTACAGTTGTGTTCATCTATTACAGAAATAACAGGTGATCTCCATATGAAGCTATTGGTTAGGATCCTCACATTTTCCTCCACCACATCTCCCTGTCTCAGCCTGAAGGCTTCCACGGAAATCTTTGACTCCCAGGCATACACCACCAGCAGCAGAAATGACACTAGATAAAACGTCTGCAGCCAAGAACATACACACAAAGCACACACGTTTCATGTTACAGCAAGGCACCAATATATTAAATATATATATATATAACTTATAGTTGAGGATATTTCTATCTAACCTTTTGTTTATTGCAATCAGGGCCAGATTTTGATCATTAGCCTGATAGGGATCATTGGTTTCCTTGATTGCATCAAACAAAAAGGTTACATAGAAATATCCACAAACAAAAGTCTTTGGTTTAATGAGCAGAGTCAACTGCCTTTTGACACAATGCACAACAGCTTTTAGCCTGAATTATCTGATACAACAATGTCTACAATTTCTAGATAATGTATAAAATAATTCAAATTATGTAGAGGTATAGCTCAAATTGATAAGATAGGTTCTGTCTGATTTGTGTGAAATACCAAGGTCAGATTTTTTTTATGCCTACCTTAATAAGTGACTTTTAAATAGATCCAAGCATGACTTCACAAAATCTATTTTCTTTAGCTATTTAACCATCGTTCAAAGGAACCGTGTGTCTTCTATAGTTTTACTGCTATTGTGACTGGACACTTTTTAAGTCTTTTCAATGGTGACTCATGTAAAGTCACATGACAGCATGCATTCTGAGGCCCTAACAATAGAACACCTTACGCTGTAATTACTAGAAACCACCAAACCACCAATCACCGAATGATGATATAAATGTACAGAATGATGTCATTTTTGCAACCTATTATGACCTTATACACCAACCTAACATGGTGTCTGATTTAGCTCTAATATAGTATTTGACAATGGCTCTCACCAAAGACAGTGGTAGTGCATGCTCACAAATGACCACACTGTAATTAAAGATGTGTAGGTCCGTTTGAATTACATTCATAGCGCTGGTGCACATCAGGATGAGGGTAGCCAGTAGATCCGCAAGGGCGAGCTGCACTAAAGGCTGCACCTAATGGGCAACGAGATGAATTGAGCTGTTATTTGTGGGTCCCATCTCTCAGCGTTCATTTGCTTTATCTGTTGCTGAACAGGCAGGCTTTTCTATATTATGTTTTACACAGATCAAGCTTGACTGACTGCAATTGGTTACATTTAAATCGGGGTAACCTAGTTGTCATTCAGCTAATGTTTAGTTGATTCCTGCTCGTCTATATATTGCTTCCAGACAATTTACTATGTACAGTGTAGTTTTATCCTTTGATCCATATTTAACTCACCTGGTCTTTCAGATTCTTTCTCTTTACAATAGAAACCACCAGTATTGAGAAACTTCCAATGACACTGTGGAAAACAAAAGCAATTTATTTGAAAAATCTCATGTAACACAAGTACATGCACATGCACGAACAAACGTGCAAACACGCACACATAAATTTAACTAAACCTACACAACTTCAAATGGTACACTGATGTGTTGGTCTAGACTAGTGGCTTAGGGCAAAGTGGGTTTAAGTGGAGGTCTACAAAGGGTCTACTGTTGCTGTCCAGTGCACTGGTGCTGAATTGGGGTCCGAAGCTTGTTGGGGATCTTCCTACAACAGCCTGCAATGTTACCCGCAACTCTTTGTCGAAAAAATATTACATGCACGCTTCTCATAAGTTGCTCTACTGGTTTGGTAGGAAAGATATTTGTTGCTTGAAACACATAACCCTATAAAAAAATGTACTTATTATTTCCAATTCTAGGCCGTCAACTTCATAAATTCCATAGCCTTTAGACAATCCAGATAAGATCACTGTTTTGTCACTATGAATTTCAAATGTACAACATGTTGGAGCTTACCTGAAAGACAGCGCAAAAATATATGCTCCCGAGAGACCAGTAATCTGAAACAAAGAGGCCAAAGCAAAATTGGTCAGGTATGCACTCGAACGAACAAGAACCCTTGATTAGCTACAAGCACAGCAACTTAAATTAGAATATCAATTTAAAGATAAAATGTGTATTATATATACTGCACAGTATTATATTGTTGCTAACCTGCTTGCCACTAAGGCATAAAGTTCCATTAAACAACTCCATGAAAAAAAGTATAGCCTATCTGCCCCAACGATCTCGTAGTCTACCCGTTGTCTGTCATAACAGGCACGAAACGACTAAAATGTCCGAGCCCTCGGATGGGTTTTCAAAAGCCTGTGAATGATTACTAACAGTGAGTCCGCCCAGCACGGAAAGGCCTGCACATTGTACATGATATCACGTGCTGAACTTCATATTCCATGTAGCCTACCTGCAGGAAATTCCCATGGTGTTGGGGGTATGCCCAGCTGGGGGAAGATCGTTTTGGAAGTGCCTTGATTGGTAACATACTGCAATGTATGCCCTGCCAATCAATTCTTCCGAAGCATGGGTTTGCTTTGAGTGAAAATAATGCACAAAACAAATGAATTGTCTAAGAAAAAACAGCCTACTCACTCTAATAACTACTATCAACCAAAATAAATTAAGCTTATTTTTAGATTTATGTCCCAGACATGAAATGTAGCCAGGCTATAGACCTATGCCTACTTGAGAGACATCTGCAAGTTTTCAGAAATAGTACAGGTCTGGCTACCTGTATTTATGTGAAAGTACAACATAGCCGACATAATCTGTAAATTCTAACTACACGATTTCATCCAAGGTAGTCGGGTTTAAAGGTTTGGACAAGTATTTGCTCTAAATCAATCCTGCCTCATTGTCCACAATTGTAATACTGATAAAGCTGATTTAAGCGGTGATGACGTCGTAGGTTCCACGTTGGCCCGGACGTGGCAGCAAAGGACAGCTTCTTGTCTTACATTTAGGAGTTTAAGTGTAACTAACATTCAAGTGCTGCATATTTCTCTAACTGGTTGATTGATAGCTTTAAGCATTTACATCTACTTTTAAAGAGTCTCGAAAGACTTAAACGCTTAATATGGGTCTTACAATTTCGTCACTCTTCGGCAGACTGTTTGGCAAAAAACAAATGAGGATTCTTATGGGTAAGTTGGCTAGCTAGCCCGTAGCTAACGCTAGCAAGCGTCAAGCTAACCGGGCTAATGCTAGTTAACGTTAGCTAATAATTAATGTCACTTGAAAATAATTTGAGATGACATTAGGAGACAAATCTGTGTTTTTGTTATTGGCTTCACTTGAGTAAGTTCACCATAATGGTAAATCCGTTTGAGGGTTCAGCGAAAGTGAATTTTCATTAGATCAGTTATCTGAACATTAATCTGTGTTGTCTTAACTTCGCTGACTGACTAATGTTAGCTAGCTAGCTAACGTACGAATGCGTTTCAATGGCTGGCAACCTGTTGTAATAGGCTATTACGTTTTACCTACTACAACATAGCGAGCTTTAATGGTAACAAATCTTAACGGTAGAAAACATTTGCTAGGAAAGTGCATGTGAAATCACTAATGTTAGCCCGAATTGTGACACTCAGATAGCGTTATTTGTAACTAGTAACGTAATCAGCCCATGATAGACAGTTTAGCACTCAGTCGAGAACCACGGTCGTACTCAACTCAGATAACTTTACTACTATCGCACAGGAATTTCGCTGAAGTTAGAGATTGGCCAGCTCTGTCGTTAATCTATAGGAGCTGTTGCTGTCTTTCTAGTATGGGTTATGAAGGCTGTTATCTGTCTAATGTTTGAACTGACACGTTGTTCTCTTGAATAGATATGGGTAGACCTAGCATTACACAGAGATGCTGTTAAGTTACATCACATGGCAAGTATTTAGATCATAAATATTGTATTTCTGAATTCATTACAGTTGGGTTGGATGCTGCAGGAAAAACCACAATTTTGTACAAATTGAAGCTTGGAGAAATTGTGACCACCATTCCAACCATTGGTATGAAACCTGTTCTTTCTTTTTTTATACAGCTCATAAGATTCTAATCGGTGTGTGTATATGCTCTTTCTCAGTCTGATTGTCTATCTCTGCCTTGTCTCCTGTTGCGTGTTTAGGTTTCAACGTGGAGACTGTAGAGTACAAGAACATTTGCTTTACTGTTTGGGACGTGGGTGGCCAGGACAAAATCCGGCCCCTCTGGAGACATTACTTCCAAAACACACAGGTAGGAGGTTAGGAGGGGAGTTTCCTGTATAACTTGACATAGACCTGTACTCTTAGCTACTGGTTGAGGAAGTGTAAGACAGGACTCTAGATCAGCGTTTCCCAACCGGTGTGCTGTGAGACATTATTCGGTGTGCCGTGGAATTTTGGGGAGTCACGTGGGGAAAATAAACAAATGCACAAATTAAATATAGTTGATTTAATGTGGTTGTGGATGTAAACAAATTATATATGGGTAGTTTTGTTTTTTCAAAAAACTTTATTATGCAAAAAATAATAACATTACTGGAGGCTTTTTGGTCGCTGAACTTGTCGCCAATGCGAAAAAGTCTCATGATTGCGTAGTCTTTAATTCTACCCGCGTGTAAACAAATTGTGAGAGTCATGTTAGATGCTGATTCAGAAAAATAAATAACAAAAGTACCACTTTCAAACAATACCATAAGTCGCCGTATCGATAAAGCGACTGTGTACTGCGAGGCACGCTCAGATTTCACATTGAAATGTAATTATGTTTATAATTTTATAACACTGAACGTGCAGTATGTGTAGAATTACTACTAAAACTTTTATGCTTTACAGGTAGTTGCAGTATTGCAATTGTTATTCTCATGCAAAATTAAAGTGCAACGTCAAAGTCTGACAAACTTGCAATCGGTAACTAATGGGAGACACCACTCTATTTTGATGAGGTGGAACCATTTTCTCACTATTTACTGTGATATAACTTTCCTCAGAGTCTTAGCCTCCAGGTTTTTTAATAGTTTTATTCAGTTTTACATATGGGGTGTGCCGCTAAATAAATATATTTATGGAAGTGTGCTGTGGGTTTGAAAATGTTGGCAAACGCTGCTGTAGATAACACCGCCACCATAATCATTTCAATTGCCATTCTTCTCTGTCCAGGGTCTCATCTTTGTGGTGGACAGCAACGACAGAGAAAGAGTGGCTGAGTCCGCAGAGGAACTCTCTAAGATGGTTAGTATTCCATTTGCTCTGTTTTGATGGGAAGTCACTGGGTTTTGGATGTTGCATTTTAGTCTCATGCCTGGTCTTTCAAACTTTTGACTGAAAGGTGAATGCATCCAAGTCAGTCACGCCACGACTGTTTTCTTAAAGGTGTTATTACTGCACTTGCAATATTAGATTAGAACAAGATTATCTTGTTTTATAACTCTACTTTTCAGATAATCGAGCTGCGTGTCAGTATTTAGTAAATACTATTCAGGATGGGTGTCCCAATCATTGCATTTGTCTGTGGTTTTAGTTGCAGGAAGATGAGTTGAGAGAAGCAGTGTTGCTAGTGTTTGCCAACAAGCAGGACCTTCCCAATGCCTTATCTGTCAGTGACCTCACAGAGAAACTGGGCCTACAAAGCCTTCGCAGCAGAACTGTAAGTCCCACACCGGTACACAAACGCACTCGGCTGCACCGCGAAAAGACAAGTCTTTCGAAAAGAGACCCACAGCTGAAGGGCGCGTGTTTTATTCACCCCTGTCTGACCTCCACAGTGGCACGTTCAGGCGACCTGCGCCACCCAGGGCACGGGGCTGTACGAGGGACTGGACTGGCTATCCAACGAGCTGTCCAAGCACTAACCGTGAACGGACCAGAGCCGGGGAGGAGAGACGGGACAGAGAACCACACAGAGAGCGGGACAGAAGATCGGAGCCTTCAATCAAGACCTCTGATCTTCACATTCCTGTGCTCATTGAATGGACAGAGCTGGTGGACAATACAATCAGTACTTATTGGAACATCATATTATCCTTCTCCTATATCTTCCTTTTACTCTACTCCTTCATATTCTCTATTTTTCCTCCCAACTTTGTACATGTCAACAGTTAGTCGTTGCATGAGGAGCAGCTGTCCATTAGGGAATGCAGTTGAAGCAGGAAAGAGCATCATGGAAATATATTTCTCACAACTCCCGCTCAGTGATCAGCTACAGTAGAGTAGGTATATTTGGCCTGTAACCACTCGACAGTGACACACCTTTTTGTTTGTACTAATGGTCCTGGTGGTGATACGCTTGCGCCTCCTTGCTCTTCTCCACTTCTTCCTCCCAGTCAGTTTACAGCCCCTCAACCCCCACGCCAACTGTCAAGAACGGGAGCTTCCAGGATGAGATGAGGAAGGGTTCGAATGACTTTGCAGACGAATTGTGTGGAGCCAAGTGGACTTCCCTGTAAATGGAAGCAAAAGAAGGAAAATAGTGCCTCCTGGTCCTCTTAACGTACCGTCATCCCGTGGCTATCCTCATCTCATTCTGGACGAACACTCTCCTCCCAATCTGCTTAAGATGTTTTAGTTTTCTTCTATTTTTCTTTTCTGTGAGACAGAATTATGCAATAATAAGACATTTCCTTTCGCGCTCTGGTGCAAGTCGGGGCCAACTGTAAGGACAGGAAGCTGTGAGCGTAGACTGCTTCATCGTGATAGGGCACTCCTTCAACCAGGACGTTGCCATGTTTGAATACTTGAGAAAGTCTGCCACCCCTTCCTTCCTTCCTGTCGTCTTTACTTCATTTATGTACTCAACGTTATGAATGTCAAATACGATGTCCCGTTCAAAGGTCTGTCACCGATGAACACTAAGGATCACCTCAAGGAAGGAAGGCTGCACCTCTTCAGTATTGGCACAGGGCAAATGGCAGGGCGTTGTTTGGTGGTGTGCTTTGACTGGTGGTGTGCTTTGCTTGTGGCTTAGCTTGCTCTACTGTTTGACGGCTTATGTTATGCCATGATCTTGAACACCCCCCCCTTACATATAGATACCGGCACATTATTTGAGCCGGGCATACATTCCAACCGTTGCTTTCGGATGCTGCATGAAGATGCCACACTTTCAAGTAATGTGCTTACTAATTATGTTTTACAAAAAATGTCTAAATAAATTCACTGTTTAAAAAACAACTGAATATGAAAAGAAAGTATTTTTTGTGCTTTCTACAGCTAAACTAGCTTTCTTATTTGTTGTCAAGTGCTTTTGTGTGCTTTGTGTAGTATGTTTCTTTTCCACCCTTTGTATTACAGTGTAGTCATCCTGAGGTGAAGCAAAATTGCCCTGTCACTGTACACAGTTGGTTTTTACATTTACATTTGACGAAATAAAACAAACGTAAAGACTTGAATTTTCGCTTGGAGTCCATGGCATTTTCGTCCACCAGATGGGGCAGTTTGCATTTCCAAAAGTTACAAACTTGCTCACATTTGAAGAAGTCGGATGAATATACATGAGTGATGTTATCAGAAGTCGGATGAATATACATGAGTGATGTTATCAGAAGTCGGATGAATATACATGAGTGATGTTATCAGCTGGGTAATATCTACATTTTTTTGCTCCAATTTCAATGGAATACATTTAAACTTAAAGTCGTAGATTAATCGAAACATGGATAAATACATTTTTATTGGATAGAATACATGACAAATTATATGCTGATTTGTAGTCTTATAATGATCATTAAACATAGGGACTCGGCCAGCTCTTTGCATGTGTGGTTGATTATACAATGTATACTGGGGATGATGTAATCAATAAAGTCTTCAATAAATCCATTCTGCATTAAAGAAAAAGTCAGTGCATGAGCAGCATGCTTTCTTTTGTTTTATGGAAGAAAGTAGAACTGCGACAATGTTGCATGGCTGGACCGCTCTCAGTCCTTAGGAAGTAACAGCAAGAAGATTGGTTTGTTTTCTGATTCGTTGTTTGTTTGCGGTGGAAACCAACGCATGACTAATGTAAGAGTGCCTTTTGTTTGAAACGAAAAAGAGAAACGGGTGGAGTCCTGTACAGGCACGGGCACAGACCAAAAATCTTTGGTACTTTCCTCTGTAGGCGGTGCTCAGGCACAGAGGGGTGTGCCAGTGATTGCATGCTATAAAAACATGTCATCATCCTTGTTCAACCCTTTCTATCCTGCAAATTTCCCCTCTGCTATTGGATACGTGGGTGAGTTGTTTAATATGGTGATGTGTGTGACCTATTAAAATTGTCATGGGTCTTTAGCGTAGGACTTGTGTCGATGGACTTTGTAACATGTATAAAAAATGGCACTGGAAATATTATTGAAGTTATTCGTGGTGTGGTAAAAATAGATAGCGCTGCAACAACTGAACGGTTTACCTTTCTTTTCAGGACTTGGGACCTTATTCAGGTCACTACTGGAGGTCCGACTCCATGGAGCCCAACTCTGTCTGCTTGCTCTTGTATCCTACGACTTGTTTTCCCCTGTAAGAAACACAACCTTAAAAACACATTGTTTACTGTAGACATAGGCATGTTTTAGTATCATGTTAAGTAGACATCTAGGGCGGTTATTGTAATGACTGTACTGTATGGAAACGTTTCAGGGTTACCTGTTTTGTTTAACGTGAAAAGTCTCGCTAAACATGTGGTGTTTTCTTTAACAGTATGGGGATACCTGTCAAATTCCACTACTCCAAGGAGGTGGGCGCCTCCCCCTTGGCAGTCCAGTTGTGAGGCCATCGTACGGTGTCCCCATGCCTGTCCTGCAGGGGAAGGTGTGTGCAGTGCCAGTGCACGAACCGTCGATCCAAAGACTCAAGACACAGAAGCAGCCAATACAAAAAGACAACCAAACTAATCCACTTTCCCTTTCCCCTGGGTTTGCTTCTGGTTGTCTGCGTCTCTTGGATCAGCGGCTCGGGGAAAGGCCTGCTGATTAACGAACGCAAGAATTCCAAATAAGGCTGTGCGCATATTTTCCTTAAAAAATTAAAACATCTTGATCTACTGTATGTGCTCTGCGTCTGTTTTTCAATTTATTTAACAATTTATGATTGATACATTTCAAATAATTTAGTAATGCAGTTATTTTCAGCCTATATGTCATTGATTTAGTCATGATAGGGGTGAAACACATTTACTCACTCCCACACTTAACTGCCAGTTAAAACAGAAATTATTCAAACTTTGTATCACACAACTTCATCTTGAACTCTTCAGTTTGAATCACTACTTTTACTTAAAGGTGTAGTTTAAATTCACATATCTAGTATCTTTTCAACTGGGCCCTCTACACACTCAAACATACAAGTAAAAGAAGATGTATTGACAATTCAAATAAAAACAATTGATAACATTGATCTTATTCCACATATTTGGTGCAAAGTATTTACTAGCAACTCGAACCCTCAGACTCATTGGAACGAACTGTAGGGGCTTCTTGGTATAATCTTGTGACAGTTTCGGAGGAAAATAGTCTAATTTCCCTTTCGGTTTTAGGTACACATTTTAGCAAACAAAACAAACACACAGAACAAAGTGAAACGGAGCAGAATTGACACTTGCACATCCTTTCGAAACTTACGCAGGAAACGAAACAAACACCAGAAGGCAGTGGAGTGAAGGCTCTGTTATGCAGGCTTTCGTGTTTCTGTTTCTAGTGTGTGGGTGGGTGACAGAAGATAAATTACTGAGAGCTAGGTTGATATACCAGTCCAGATGAAAGAGAGGCCACAGATCTTAATCTCCCCTTTGTATCCTGCAGAGCCTTTCACTCTGAAAAAGGATTAGGTGAGTGAGTAATGCCACCTATCGGTTTGTATCAAAGCCATACCGTAAAAACAATGTCTGCATTCAAAATGGAGTACGACATGATAATTACAAATTATTTTCTATTAGTATTCTGTATGCTTTGTAATTATTGAATGTGACAGACATTGCAGAATACATTCAATTTTCATGATCATGAAAGAACACATAGAATCTGATTACGTTGAACAGTTTATTAAGATAAAAAGAGGAAAATGATACACGCAACAGTCATATAGTACCACCAGAAAATACAGTCTATCTTTGCTTTTCAGGAATAGTGACCCTTTATCTAATCATTTACTGAGAATTGAAGCCTGTACTTGACATCTTTTTTTCCTACTTCCTGCTAACCCTCAATGTTATGAGGCCACTGTCAGCATAGGCGGAGTTTACGAGGAGACAGGGGCACGGCCCCCTAGCGGCCGAAATACGTCACTACATTAAGTCTAAAATACGCACGCCACGCATTTACATCAATAATAAATGTCTGCCCCCCCTAATGTCAGACTCCAGCAAACACGCTACTCATTGACATCGGTTACAAAAAAAATAAAGTTGCCCCTCCAAGCACTAATGTCAAACTCCGCCTATGACTGTCAGTTGGTTTCTATGACTCTGATGTAATTACTAAATTAGGACTTTGTCTTTCTTCACAGTATTAGGGAGCGGTTGACGAGGAGGAGCAGGAATATGTCCTCCTAAAAATCCTGTTGGCAGGTTTCCTGACCGGTCAGGAGATGCTATGTTGGAATTCCCCCTACTGGCGGATAGAAACTTCCAGCAGAGTCCCTGCATCGCGTCTGATGGAGTGTTGTGTACAGAGAGATATGCACCAAAAGCTGTACATCTGATGATTTCTAGCAGTTCGTAACTTCTGTTCGAAAATCTGAAACCACCAAAGTGAAATGAATACATCAGAGACTACAAGATAACATGAATCCAAATCATATTAGACTATTTAGCTAAACATGAAACCAACTGTATACAACTCAATATATCAAAGACTACAAGATAATATGAATCCAAATCATATTAGACCCTTTAGCTAAACATTTAACCAACTGTATACAACTGAATACATCAGAGACTACAAGATGGCATGAATCCAAATTATATAAGAACATTGAGCGAAATATTTAACCAACAGTACCACACATGCAGCCATTCTGTCTTTTGGTTGGCTGCTGGTTGTCTGCGTGGCTTGGTTCGGAGGCAAAGGGAGACCTGTTCAGCAAACCCTGATAGACCCCAAGACTAAACGCAATACTTGAAAAATGTAAAACATCATGCATGAAACATTTTTTTGTTTGCATTTTTATTTAAAAGTTATGTTGAGATTGAGCTGAAAAGGCAGACCCTAAAATTATATTATATCAACATTTACAACCTGTATGTCTAGTTTGGCTCTGGTTGTGCTCGAGAGCAATATAGATAATGATCGCTCAGGAGCTTTGCATGTGGGGAAATGAAACCGAGCCCAGAATAGAGAGCTCACAGCTCTTAGCTACATACTGCGTATTCTGAAAACTCATTCCTAATGCATACACTATTGTATCTTTTTGCAATAAGACGAAGTCAGAGAGACTATTCACACAATTATATTCTGTATTTGATTCTTCCAATTCAATGACCCATTACTTTGTTGTATCTCCACGAAAATAAAGCATAATAACTGTACATGCAGAGCGTTGAAATGCTTTAAGTGTAATTATTGTGCTATGAAAAACGAAAAGCTCATCCACACTACAAAACGGGATTTTACTTTTCATTTTGGATGTGGGAAATTCCAGTCAAGACAGATAGATTTCTCTGTGAGCGTGCGTGCTTGTGCATGTAAAAAGAGGAGGTCCCTCCTTAAGTATAAAGTCTCAACTCGCTGTTTTCTTTTCATTGTCTGGTTGTTTTTCACCTGCAACGTTGTTGGCAACTCAGTCACAATGGTAAGTTTCCAGTGCCTGTGCTAATATACTTTATCACCATGACTAAACTAACATGCTTCTTATATTCTCTATAATTGTTTGGGCACAAGTTGGTGTTCAATCAGCTTGGTGCAGAAATAGTATTTTGCACACAAAATCTAGTTTATGGTGCATTTAATAGAAAAAAGGTATTGTGTCATTGCAAATTAGACAGTAATAGGAAAATGTTTTACTTAAAATGTACTTTACAGTTAACAGCGGATGAAAGCAACCAAGGTGATGATGATGATGAAGATGATAGTTGACTCATCAAGATTCTACTCCCAAGGGTAGACACAGGTCCTCTCGAAGGGCTTGTGGATTGAAATCCACCACAAGTGATTCCCCTACAAGGAGGTTTTACGCCGATGAAAAAATTAAGAAAGGACTGGAAGCCTTTATCTTAAACTGAGTCTACGAGACCACAAAGAATGTCGTCGGCATGAGTTGACTCTCTAAACAGAATAATGTCTGTAATGTCGTTAACATGATATGATATGGTGCTGACAGCCAGTCCTCTCGTGTTAATTTGCTGTGTCAACCTTTTACATGATAAATGTTAAAGGAAAAGTCTATGTGTCTAGATGTGCAGGGAATTCAATTGGCTTTGAACATTTCAGGAATTCTGAGAATCCAAAAACAATTGCAGATGTACGCATTTGACATTCATGTTTATACATGTATGAAGAGTCTTTCTTCCAGGAAAACTAAGTGGACACATAATGTTTGCCTGGGGTAAACACATGAGAGCAGCCAGGTGAACTGATGACCAGCACCCTCCAGCATCCAGAGAAAAGAGATTTTCTGCACCTTGAAATGCCTATGAGGAATTCTTCATCTATGAAGAGAGGGGACTTTACAGAGTGTGAACAGAACAAACTGTGCACACAGCAAAGAAAATGCAAATGTTGTTAATGAAACCACATTAACAATTTTCTTATGCTCTATGTTTAACATTGCGCGAACAGCTGTTCAAGCAAATATTGGGATTTCGTCGTCGCTTGGTTTCTGTGGCTAGGGACGTTGGAGGGAAGGTGTTCAGGCTTAGAGTAGTTACGATAAAAGCGTGATAGAAGGGCAAAACAAACAGAGCATATATCTGACTACAGAAGCCTTCATTGACCCTCCAAGCCACAGGTTAAAGTCCCTATATCCAAGTGTTAAATTACATTAATAAAGAATTGCATCAATACACGTTTGTCTGCCTGCTTATTTTTCAAATAGTAGACATTACAATTTTCAAGTAGCAAAAAACAAGAAGAAACATTTTTTTATATGCTGTATTTGCTTGGTTGACTGGTCAGTTATCTCTACTAAATCTATGGTCTCACTTGAGTCACTCATATGACTATGTTGACTGTAGTGGAGCAATATCTGGACAAGGTACTTCTATATATGCCTAGATGTGTATGGCATACTCAGTATTCAAAGTTATTTTCGTGTCGTCCATATTATATTTGAGATGTCAACAACCACAACAACAACAACAACAACAACATAATAATAATAATATGAACAATTTGAATAATATGAATGATATGAATACAATAATAAAGAAGAACGAAGGTCCATTGTTTGAAAGGACAATATCTATAGGTCATATACATCTGTTTGCATAACAGTAGTAGGGTTGCACAACATAGATTAGTATGATTTGTGAATGTTTGTTCTAATGTTATTACGACAGCTAATAAAGCTTAGCAGAACTGGGTCAGTGTGCAGGAACATTTGCATATATATGTCTGTGCGTGCATGGGTGTGTGTGCGCGTGCACACTAAATCAGTGGGATGAGGAGCATGTAAGCGTACCCAGGCAACGTACCTGTTTTCCTGTGTTTGATTTATGGATATATTGAGTGGGATAAGGGTGAGCCACAACTTTTCTATGGGTATGATTATTTCCAACATCAAACTTTTATGCTAGGATGGTAGGTAATCCATTATAGTGTTATTATATTGCAAACTCCTTAGATCTAAAAGTCCATATATTACATACTACTATGGAAAGGTCTCATTACGTTACAGTATTCTTTTATTTTCTGTGTTGTGAAGCATTTCTCTCTGTCTCAAGGATTCCTCCTTGTTGTCTAAACTTGCTAGTGTGTAGCAGCTGGTAGTATGTGTGTTGCCACATGGCTTAGCCGGACCATAATCCTCCTGCAGCTCTCAGGCACTTCTACTAAGACACTTTGGTTGTGTTCAGATTCCCGCTGGTCTCATCCGTAGACTGTGTTCTGTGCACTCCCTGTGTCGTGACGGAGCTACTACAGAATGTCGGTGCCGGTACCCCGGCCTTCTTACTCCCAGGCCAGGGAGATGCTGGTGAAGGCCATCCCACCCAACATCATCTGCCTGCTGGGCTGTGGAGGAAGAGACTGCCGCTACGAGGGACCCGCCTGCTGGAGGACCAACCAACAGGCCATCAAGGGACTCTTCTCCTCCTGGTAAGGCGATGGAAAAAACACCAGGAAACACATTTGTATAATTTCCCACAAGCTTTGAAGTGATGGAGAGAAGATTACAAGTTTACTTTTGAACCTCACCTTGTCTCAGGGTTACGGACGATATCCTAGCCATGGCACGGCCTTCCACCAATCTCATCAAGACGTTCAAAATCATTGAGCAATTCAAACAGTGAGCACAACTTCCGCATTGTCAGCTTCTCATTGACACGTCCATGTGCACAGAGCGTGTGCAAGTTTGTTACTGGGTATCCTCAGTCTGTCTGTTTGTGACCCTGCTTTCTGAGGCTGAACATCAAGTCCATCATCAACATGCAGTTTCCTGGGGAGCACGGCCACTGCGGTCCTCCTCTGGAGCGAGACAGTGGCTTCACCTACAGCCCACAGACCTTCATGGAAAATGAGAGTGAGACTTACCGATAAAACTCAAAGTCATTCTGTCGATTACAATATCAACCAAAGCATGGGTGTGGCATTTCATTAGCTTAATCTGTAACCTCAACCTGAACCTATTGTGCCCTTATGTGCGTGCATTTGTTTCTGTGTGTGTGTGTGTGTGTTTGGGCACAGTTTTCTTTTTCAACTTTGGTATGGCAGACTTTGGTGTGTCCTCCCTGGTTTCAATCATAGATGGAGTGAAGGTGCTGTCCTTCGCTGTGAACGAGGGAAAAGTAGCCATACATTGTCATGCTGGCCTTGGAAGAACAGGCAAGGATGTGTGTCTATGTGTGTGTGTGTGTGTGTGTTTGTGTGTGTTTGTGTGTATGCGAGTGCCTTGACAACATGTTTTTCTTGTTTATAGATAGGCATCAATAAGGTGACTCCCATACGCATTCATGGGTCTATATACTGTATAGTAGATTCCTTCTGGTACTGCACTCTTGTTTGTGTGTGTGCTTCAATCTCACTGCTCCACAGGAGTGCTGATAGCCTGTTACCTGGTCTACACCCTCCGTATCAGCCCCAGTGAGGCGATCCACTATGTGCGTGCCCAGCGGCAGCGCTCCATCCAGACCCGTGCCCAGATCAGCTTGGTGTTCGACTTTGCCCGCCTGGTCAACTCCCAGCTGAACCAGTACCCGGATCTGAACCTGCGACACGGCGCCCCTTTCACCCTGCAGCACTACCTCAACCGTCAGGCCCTGCTGCTGCACGGCCAGGAGGCTCGCACCCTCAGGGATACCCCCAAGGTTTGAGAAAGGCCTTTTCCCTGAGCTCAGTTGTTTCGTGTAGTATTCTTGTGGGGACTCATTTCTCTCTATCCCACTGCTGGCCTTAGGTGGTGTACCTTCTGTGCTTGCGCCTGTCCTGCCTGGCCCTGGGTCTCCCTGCCCCTCCGGAGGTGCAGGCAGAGCTGGAGAGGAGGACCCGACTGCGGGCCCTGGCCTCCGCTGTGAGGGAGACCCTGATGGCCAAGCGTTACCTACCTCTGCTGCAGGAAGGACTCGGGCACCCCAGCACTGAGTCTGGGTCCTACTGGGACGAGGCCGAGGGCTTCCTCAAGAGGAAGAGAGAGGTGCTGCGGGACAAACGCAGCTACAGCCATTCTGACCTCAGCAAGATCAAGGTAAGAGAAAAGTCACTGTTCACTTCATATAGGAGGTTAATATTACACCTGGGGAAAAGATTGTTTGTACTTACTTACATGAGAGTATGAATATGAGAATGGATTTTTTTTCCTTTTAGAACATGAACCTTGGTTTACACTGCCCTGCGGTACCACAGACTGAAAAAGACTCTACCAGGCAAGATCGGACGACATTAACAACTAAAGAGCTTAAGACCGCTGACAGTGACATATTTATAAGGCCTACAACAGCACTGGGCCACTATAATAGCAAAGAACACTCCAAAAGACTTAATCTCCCAGCAGCCAATGGACCAGTCAACAAACCATACCCTAAGAAGTCAAAGAACCCAGCTAAGAAGACACAGGTTAAATTTGGCTCCACAATGGAGGTACATTATAGAGTATTTTTAATTGTTGAAAGGACATTTAGACAGGCACTAAAAATGAAGAAATCCTTTGGTGAAATGATGCTTGCAAACATGTAATTATGATCTTGTTACTGATCCTGAGTAGTTACGCAGAAACCATCGCAAGTCCACAGGGCAGGCGTCAGTGGCTCGTGCTGTTGCCAGGGCGATGGCAGACCCAAACCCTCCAGGGGAAGCCATTCTACAGAGAGCCTCGTTGCTACAGGTGACCGATGGCCCCACCAGATATACACGTGTGCCACTCCCTGTTGTATTATGACCATTCAATATGCTCTGTTTACACCTCACAGGATGAACTGAACAGTAGTGAATGTGCATGGGCCCTACTGGTCACAGAGTCCGACTCCAACGTTCTCAGCTGTCTGCTGTGGGTTTGGCTGGAAAGGCTCAGGGTCAGTGGGAGCAGATAAAGCACGGTCACAACACTCGACCCCTTCTCATAGCTGTAAAATGTCATGTTCACCAGCCAAATATTTGTCTCTCCTTCCTTATTTTCCTGCTCCTCGTAGGATCCTGTTTTGAGTGCAGAGGATATAGAGAAGATGACCACTAAGGCGCAGCAGATTAACCATCTCAGTGTCCTCCTGAAGGTGAGAGACAGACATTTTTCTATGTAAAGGCTTATAAGGGATCAAGCGATTTTTATTTGAGGCTAATTCCCACTGGTCGGGTTTCTGTTGATGCAGCCCAAGCGCAAAACCATTACCTGTTTGCTGAGGTGCGTAGGTCAGGTGACCAGTCTTTGTCCACAGAGAGAGGATGCAGTGCTACGGCGGCTGATAAGAGCACTTACCAGGGTAAGTATGTGAGTTTTTTTTGTGTTTCTTTCAAACAAAAGCAATTTAGTTGACCTCGACAATGTTGACGATTATCATCTTTCTATTCAACAGCGCCCTCAAGAGGAGCTACAGAGTCATACAGCTCTGATGAAAGTTCTCAAGTCTAATCTCAGAGAGATCCACTACTACTTTCTCAACCGACCCAGCATCAGTTATGTCTCCTCTTGAGCAAATAAACACAATATCCCAAATCCCCTAAATTTGATATAGAATGTAGTTTCATCACGTTATAGATAACTGAAAATGTATGTTTACATGCATTTCAGGAAAAAAATAAAAAATAAAATGTGGATGTGGGTCTAGGGTTAAGACTATGATGAGTAAAGGAGCCTAATAAGTATATGTCTTTCCTTTTTTCCAATACACAAATTACACAGTACTAGTGCATATATGTTATGTGAGCCTGATATAAGTGTTTTGGTTTCTTTGTTGTAACATGGACATATTTATATTTATGTATATTCATATTTCTACACAATTTGTATTTCTTTTCTAACCCAGGCCCAAGGGTCTCCAGTTATTTACGTATAGTACATTTTTCGTTTGAATCCAAATATTTTAATAAAATGTAATTACTTTTAGTAACGATTAGGATAGAGTTGTAGATCACTTATGCATCTGTATGCGTCACAAATTAATGGGTTCCAAAGATGGTTCAACCGTTCCAAAGCACAGTGCAACCGTTTGTTTACGTTCGAAACATCTTCAAACCTTTTGTTAAAGTTGAAAATAAAATAAAATAAATGGTTTATGACACACAATTTATTTGATTTATTTGACTTAATAATTAAATAAAATGTTTTACAATGTATTCCGTAGAGCTCTTCTCAAACGTGTAGGACTATTGTTAAATGATTGTAGCCTACTCTGTATAATCTATAACTCTGACCTTATCTAATTTTTTTTGCTCCCCTCTACGAAAGCATCACTATAGCAACGTTGTCATAGTGAGTTTGAGAACAAACAAGTTTCAAAGAATGTTTAGTCCGTGTTAGTGCACGTGAGGTGTGGAGGTGTTAAGGTGTCCAGCAACAGAGGATTTGCTCTACGGGTCGGGAAACAACCAATAGGCTCTGTACGAGAAAACAAGTAATATTAGGAGTTCTTGATTTCTTCAAAAACAGTAGGCTACATACATCCAACGCAACCTATGTACTATGGCCTAATCAATCTGATGAGTGTTGGGAATAACTAATGATGTAGTGTACTGCTATTTTCTTGGGCTACATAATGGCTATGGAAACAGGATGACTGAAATGACTTAGTGTTCAATAGCTTCTGACCAGACAAACGTTGTGGTTTGGCAGATGATTTTAGTTTTTTTTTTGTGTAGTTCTGTTTAAATAAAAAATGAAAAAAAGTGGATAGGCCTACATAGAAATACTTTGAATAAGGGCGGATTGCTCGACTTTACACTATTACTTGGATTAAGTACTTAATTCAAAACTAGAAGTAAATCATACGTAACTTTCTGCAGTGCAGTCAGTGCACGTTTGGTTGTCAAGAAACTTTAGCTCGCATTAAACTGAGCGGAACGCATTGTGACGCGCTCTCTCTCTCTACGCTGGTGCGCGACGTCATAATTTCTGCGATATTATAAAATCTCCACTCATTCAGATATAAACATTCAGCCAACAGGCATCAGTACTGACAGGTTACCACCGAACAGTAAGTGTTTTATAGCTATTTCTATAAAGAGCTACTGTTGTTACTGTTGTTTGTTATAGTATTAAAACGAAAACATTTTAGCTTATTTATTAGCCCATTACCTATCTATCTATATGCACTGTGGTACATTTTCTATTCACATTGCACAATTATATCCATGTCTTTCAAACAGACAAATATGTCAGGCACTGATGTTTGGGTTGGATCATGGAGGCCACACAGGCCCAGAGGCCCAATAGCTTCCATATACAGCAGTCCCGGACCCAAATATGCGCTTCCCGGAGCCACAGGTAAAAAACGTTACCTTCAGTAAAACCTTTTACTTTCCCAAACCTGATTGATGGAAATTGTTGATGATGTCCTGTTGATTCCACCTCTCAGGTATTAACTTCCATGATCCCCGGAAGCATAAGGGTCCTGCATTTAGTTTTGGGACACGCCACCGTCTGTTCAGCTCTGATTGTTCACCGGGACCAGGCTACCTAGTGCCTTCTAACATCACAACAAGAGGGCGAGACGGAACCCCTGCATACTCCCTGTACAGTCGCCCCAAAGACCCTCAGCTGTTCCAGACTCCAGGACCTGGTATATAACACTTTATGTTTTACTGAAAACCCACAATAACAATTGGTTACAAGTATAATGATATATTTATTTATTGTTTTAAAATTTTAGGTCGCTACTCCCCTGAGAGGTCAGGCAAATCTGCCTATTACTCTGCTCCTGCTTATTCCCTGTCTGCCCGGAGTAAAGGTTTCAACAATGACCAGACCCCAGGTAACATGATTGTCATTACACTACAATGCTCTATAATAGAAGCATCAATAAGAGTTAAGTAACATCTAAACAGTCTGAACATATGGATTGGCGTTGTTTCACCTGATAGGTCCTGCCGCCTACATGCTGCCCTCTGTGCTTGGACCAGCAACTGTCAACAAAACCTCAGCGCCAAACTTCTCACTGTGTGGCCGCAGTAAGATTGGTGGGGCCTACGAGGACCTGCAGAAGGTAATGTGACATAGCAATGGATAAACAAATATTTTAGGTTACATCAGTTTTATTAGCATAACAGTTATCTCCCCCACCCACTCTCCCCTAGACCCCTGGTCCAGGGACATACAGAGTGGTGGACCCCTGCACGTACAAGTACAAGCCTCCCCAGTTTAGCATGACAGGGCGTAATGGCATGCCTGGGGACAACACTACGAAACCTGGCCCTGGAGCACACCATCCTGAGCAGGCAAGATAACTAATAAGCAAATAATTAAAGCTTCTCATTTGTCGGTCTGCATGGTGTGTATCACATGGCATCCTATGCAATGTACTTTTCTGGCTGTACACTAATTTTAAGTGTTTGTCCTTTAGGTGACCTTCACAAGGAACAAAGCCCCAAGCTACTCCTTTGGAGTACGCCATTCAGAATATATTGCACCGCTCATTGTGGATGTGGTTGAATAAGAAGCCCTCTTCCTTCATTTCTTTAACTAGGCAATAAACACGGCAATATTAACACTGAAGAGTGAAATCAACACGTTCCAATTCCCTTTTTCTTTTAAATATCACGTTTGGTCTGCAAATTGCAATAGGACCTAATATGGTGAACGACATAATGTTTTGGCAGCTAAAAAAGTTGGCACTTTGTAGTATTCTCAATTTTCAAAGAACTATAGATATATAGCAGTATATATATATTAATGTAGTTTTTATGGAAGAAAAAAAATATATATTTCTCTCCATAAAAACTACATTTGTAGGCCTCTATTTGAAATGTACGAGTTTGAACCCAAAAGTATGTATTTGGTCTTACTAATCTGGTGATTATGATAATGACAATGAATACAATGATCAGGAAGACTTGGTTAGTTGATGCCAAAGATACAGTATGTGAACACTATATACTAAAAACTAAAGTTGTTTAATTATTCAACATTACAATTAATTAAAAGTGTATTCTTATGAGATGATTCTGACGAATAAACTCCAGAGAACACCTCACGAGCAAGAGAAGTAGCCTTTGTGAGTTTTTTGGCCAGGCATCTGTAATGACTGTCGTAAAGCAGATGAGGGTCCTTGGAACGAAGCGTCTGCGTTGCATGGAAACCAAGCTCAAACATGTTCGTTTGCTAGCTTGCTAGTCAACAACTTAACTAGTTACCTAGCTAGCTCACGTAGCTAGTTACGTAACGTCAAGGAGGATTAGTCTTAGCTTACCTGTGCCATTTAAATGTATGTAATATTTAAGTACATGTCATATCTAAAGAGAAGCGAAGTAAGAACGGGTTATGTTTCTTGACGTTACTATCCATGTTTGATAAGTGGTTAGTCTTACATCCCGTTAGCTTACAGCGTAAGTTAACGTTACCTGTTGATGTAACCGTCTTCATCTAATTAACTTGCTAACGACGTTAGCCGCATCGCCAGCTTTGCATTTAACATTTATCTTTACGTAACGTTAGCTAACTTTTTTCAAATTCAGTTGACACTGACCGTTTTCACGTTAGCAAGCTAGCTAATGTTACATTTACTATTTTTAAGGAATATAACTTTTTTCACCTTAGTAAAGGATTGCTACGAGTGTGAAAATTGCAGATATTGTGCGGCGTTAACGTTAGATTTCCGAGCTATAACTAATCTCAATGCGAAATTATCGGTAAACCGGTAACGTTGGCTAACTAACTTGAACGTCGTTAGTCAAGCAGAATGGCTGGCGACGCCAGTGGAATCCCAGACTTGGACCAAGAGAAGTATGATGCAGATCAACAAGTTAAGATGATCTGCTTGGGTGACAGTGCGGTTGGTAAATCCAAGTAAGTGAAAGTAAAGGGTTGCGCGTTTGCTACCACTGTTCCAGTAGTTACCAATCTACACTAGTGCTCTCGATTCGTTTTATTCATGTAATTATACTGTTTCACTTGATCGCCAAAGTTCCCTTTATTCCGGTGTGTCTTATCTTTCAGGTTGATAGAAAGGTTTCTGATGGATGGATAGTATCCTTTCTCATATGTAACTTACGTGTACACATTTAGAAAATATCCTGTTTTCATTGTGGGGCATAACATTGTGTTACTGGGTCATGCACCATTAGCCATACAGTGTGACAGTATACACCTTAACGATTCTCCAGTCGTCCCCAGCAACAATCGACGTATGCCCTAACTCTCTACAAGTATCCAACCACTGTAGATGGCAAAACTGTGTTGGTAGGTAGGTATCCATCGATGGGCGCACACTAATTCACTCTATTTAAGTGTCTGCACTTGAGTCCTTCACTGCCTTTTTGTCCTTGCGTCTGTACCTCAGATATCTGGGACACAGCGGGCCAAGAGAGGTTTCAAAGCATGCATCCCTCGTACTACCATAAAGCGCACGCCTGCATGATGGTAAGACTTCATGTGATATTGAATCTTAAGTTAGTGCAGTGTTGCTTGTTAGCTGACCGACATATACCATATGCATTTGACCTCCTAGGTGTTTGACGTGGAGAGAAAAATCACCTACAAGAACCTGGCCAGCTGGTACAAAGAGCTCAGAGAGTACAGGCCAGAGATACCCTGCACAGTGGTGGCCAACAAGATAGATGGTAGGTCTGGATGGAGTCATCTCCCTTGTCTAGAAGGACTCCATTTGTACTCTTTAAGCCTAAGATTGCTTGTCTTTCTTAATATATTTCAAATGTTGCTTTTATACTTTACGTCGTTCATAGGGAATTGGCCATGGCATTTCTGATTCTGCGTAATGATGATTTGTTTGAATTTGCAGCTGACGAGAAGGTGACACAAAGGGGGTTCAACTTTGCCAAGAAGTACAACCTTCCTATTTTCTACGTATCTGCTGCTAATGGGACTAATGTAGTCAAGGTACACACACACACACAATGAAGCAAGGCCTGGATCTACAACTCAAAAGTACATGTCTAAGTAAGACATTCTGTTTCTTCCTATTTACAGGCTTTCAAAGAAACGATTAAGATGGCAGTTGAGTACAAGCGGGATTCCAGAGACTTTATGGACGAAGTGTTAAGAGAGCTAGAGGTACCGGTGGTTCTCTCCTATCACAGAAGGTTCAAATTAGGCTTGACTTTTATTTGATTATTATTCACAACGGTTAAGGGTGTGCAAATCACCCAAAACAATAATAGACCCTGACTTAATTCTAGTGCATGCAGGTTTAGCATTAGGAATATAGCTTTAGCTACTGACCCACTATTTGCTTAAATTCTCAGTTAGGGGGATATCTGTTTGTCTTTTGAATGGCTACATATCTTTTCTCCATCATCTGTATGGAAAAGGACACACTAAACTTCTGCCTCACAGAAACCAACAAACAACATTTGTAACATTTCACTTTTTCTCTCCTCCTACCCTACAGAACTTTGAGCTGGAGAAGAGAGAGGAGAACTCCGAAGTGGCAGAAGAGAGTGTGAAGGCAGAGAGCCCAGAATCTGTCTGATAGAGTGCAGAGGCACGGTGCTCCCTGTCCTCTCCATCTCATCAAGTTACGAACACCTCAGCCTCATCTCGCCTCCTGGCTGATGCACTGAACATTATATCCAATTACTCTTTTGTCCGCCTCAAGGGGTCTGACCTAGATTGATGATTTCTGGGGATGGCTGGTTGTCTGTGATTAGATGGACCAGTTGGGTCTGATTAATGTTTTTTGGCCCATTGTCAGTCTTTGGGATCTTATGGCATGTCACCGTACAAACATGTTGTCCGGATTCATAAGCTGCCTCTGGATTGTACTCCATGCTGTCAGATTGCTCCCCCTTCCTCATCCATTGACACTGGCATGAAACCTGGCTGCAAGATATGATCTAAGCTGCTTCTATGTGGCCTAGCGCTGCCATACCCGTTTCCTACCTTGTTATATAAACGCAGCCAACTGCTGCAGCACTATCTAGTCAGTTTACCCCCTGGCTGCCATTGTCATTTTATTACTAAGTGTATGATGCAGGTTATTTATTTAAAGTTTCATTTAACTGTGATCTATGATTGTAATGTGGTAGCTACGCAGCAAAGAGAAGCTGTGAACGTGAACTCTCTTTTTTGCCACGTGTGCAGTGGCGGGAATACACCCGCACTATGGCTTTGTATCTTAAGTATGTGTAAATCTACAGGTTTTGAATGTACTTTGTAAAAATATTATTACATCTATGGCTGTCACAGTCTTAGTCTCTATCATCTTGTCTGCTGCATGTGTTTTGTAATGGATGTGGAATGCTATGAAACAAGACCAAAAAGGCAGGCAGAAATACTTGAGAAAAACTCTACCATGCATTTATTTTACAGACACTTGAAGCATTATATGACTTGGAGCGCTTTTCTGTTGGCCACTCGATAATCAAGTGATAAGCTCTCTGTTAAAATGGGCTTATCATTTTCACAAAAGGGCAGTGTTCTGGCATTTTAAAAGGCCAGCTTTTGTAAGGCTCAGTTTCAACAAAAGGAATATTTTGCCAGGCATATTTAATGGGTTTATGTTTACTACAATCTCCCTAGACATATTTTGGTCATTAAAATGATTTGGAGGTATCAGTTAATTGGCGCTGGATCTGGAGTATTCTAGATATTCCAATTCCTTACATGAGTGATTGTTTAAGGTTCAAACCGGTGTGAAACATGGCCATCCGACTTCATACTTACGTATCAGTATTATACCGCGTGAACAGGTAGCAGTCTGAAACCACAGTGGGTCTGTATGCCTTTCTTCAGCCATCATGTAACAACACTCATTCTGGTGTTGGCATGTAACGAAAAAACTGCGCTCAACGGAAGTTGCACTTTGTTTTAAGCATTTTAATGAGAAAACATGATGCTGCACAGTACTGCAGGGACAAAACAAATTAGGACACAGTTCCTGTTTATTTTAATAATAAATTTATTACATAATATAACAAACATAGATCTCTGTGGTGGAGGTATCAGTAGCGTCTGCGGCCTTGCCTTCCCCTTTCCAGTTGTCATATAGTCAATACTCTGCTACCAGGCTTCTGAAGGCCTCATGCTAAAAGACCTAAATGGTTAACAACAGGTGGAGATAGTGGTTGTCAGTGCTACCTGTCAAAAGACAATGAACCAACCCATCATGTATGGAAAATGGGAGGGGCTGCCACGTTTTCACAAGTAGTCCAATTAACAGGGATTACCTGAACGGGATGTGCTGGGCTGCAATAGAAGTAGACAGGTTGGTTCATGAACGGTCTCTCCTGTCTGCTGGTCTTAGGCCCTATAGTGTGTCTGAAGGAGATAGCTCGGAGGAGGGCTGTAATTGCAAGGCAAGCCTAAGATAGTGATAGATCCACCACTCTAAACTTCACAGTGCAAACAAGGAGAAAATCGACAACAAAAGAAAAACTCCTTCATGATGATAAGATCACTGCTCCCAGTGGGAAACCAGATGCCAGTGTTAGAAACAAACAAACAAAAGGATACGTCCCATCCTCTAACTATGTATATTGTGCTTTGTTGCTTAGAAAAACGAAGTCCACGCTTTTGTGAAACTTCCTTGAGTAAATGATGTGTCTGTAGCACTTTTCTTTGTTCTCTATCTGTATTTGATGGTGATTATTGAAATAAGTCATCGATCTGGTGTTTTGTTATAACCAGCAAAGTAACTGCATTCTGAAGTTCGTGCCTTTGTGTGTGTGTGTGTGTGTGTGTGTAAATATGCCGTTAGTGCAGTTCGACCATTTGTATGGACCAACAGCCAGGCCTTATCAGTTAAACCAAGCAATTTTCAAATACCTTCTTTCAAAATATAAATAGAAATGTTAATGCAAAGCTCATAAAATCAGGATTTATCAGGTTATATATAGATATATTTTCCTTTACAAAACATAAAAATGACTGTATTCCCACCTCAAAAAGGTGCTGTACATACAGTGGAGGATCTAACGAATGTCTTTAGTTCTCAAGATTTCCAGGAGATGGCACCATATTATTGAGTCTAACAGCTCAAGAACATAACTAAGGTGGTTCTAAAGAAAGAAAACATATACAGTAAAAGTTACGTTGTTTTTTGGCACGTTTCCCCCCCACACATCTTAACGTTCATCCTCTTTAAATCACATCAAGTAGCATTTTTAAAACTCAGAAACTGAAAGTCTGAAAAAGGAAAAAGGAGTGCAGCCATGAGAAATGAGTGCCAGTGCATCTGGTGGTTTCAGAAACAAATAGTATCTGTTGTTGTTTGTGTCTAAGAGGATCAGGGGGAAGGTAAAGGTTTGCAAATGATACAGTATTCGTTATGATCATCGCTCCCTCTAAACAAGAGTACAACAAGAGTATCTGTTTTTTACCTCACACCCTCACACACATACGCATACATACATAGTGGGAGGACCATACAGAAAGGGTCTGGGAATCCAGATGCACGTATTCACTTGGACACGGGTGGCTTTTATGCTAGCACCTTGTTTTGTGCAAATCATCCCCTAGTTCATAGATCAGAGTTTAAAAGTTCATGAGTTTATAGAAAGAATAAAATCTGTTCACCCTTTTCACAGGTGGTTAACTATGCATATATGCAAAACATTCATATATAGATCTATATATTTTTTGTTTTTCAAAAATGTATATGAAATCTATCATATATATTTACATTGCTTGTGATTAATATAAAAAAGCAAATATTTGTAGTTTTTTTAATGCTCACAAGGGTAACTACTTTTTCAAACGGATATAATATTTGTTTTTTCCTTCTTTGAAAGTTCACTCTAAAATTCAAATGAGTGAAAAGAAAAGAAAAGAATCTGCTGAGAACAATTTCCCACAGGCTACAAAACCCATCCATAGGGGAGGAGAAGAGCAGATCTACATCTATCAAAATGAAACAGAATGAAAAACACTAAGAGCCTAAGCATGTTTGACATAACACATGTTATTAGAAGTGCCAATATCAGTGAGCTCACAGTGAGGCAGTGAGCGCTATTCCTACAACCCCAGACACAGCAGTACATTTTACTACCCGCTTTCCTTAACATAACCAAGTAAATCACATCGCTGTCACGGACAGATCCATGGCTCCTCGCCAAGACTGCTACCTTGGTAAATGCTAGGAGCGGCTGCTGAGTAGAGGTTGTAGTTGTAGTAGTCTTCACCTGGTTGTCTCTCAGAGAAAAGCTAAGGATCTGATGTTATGCTGTCGCGAGAACAAATCTCACTGTCTCTCACTGGTAGTAGGGGGCTACTTACTGAAATTGAAAACAATTGTACATTTTGTAACATGAAGACCTTACAGAAGACATCCCATCGCCAAAGCCTGACTGAATACATGAACAGCGTCACCACTCTAGATAGGTTGCCATACCTTCAGATGCCAGTGGTCAAGTAAAATGAACAGAACCTGGTTTGGTTAACACGCAGATATTTATTGACTCTTCGAAGCCTGAGTTGGTTTAATTGGAATTGCAAGGCTTACAAACTATGGACTATTCTTACTGTTCGGAGCTGAAAGCTACTCAACAGCCTGTGGTTAGTCAGAAATGTGTTTGAATTCAGGAAATAGCAGCGTCCATTCTACTCTAGCAGGAGAGAGATGACGAGGCTCCTCCTCTTCAGCTCTGTAGTCAAGGCAACAGGGATGGGTGTCAACTGGGGTCTTGCCCTCACATTGTGGGATGCCCTTGAGTATGACGGAAGACCATAAGAAAAAAAGAGAGAGAGAGAGAAAAAAATCTTTCCACGACAGAAATGCAACTTTTCATGCTACTGTTCAGGAAAGAGTGACCATTTAAGGAAAGTTCATCAACAGTGGAGCTTGTATGTAATACCATGTGTTTTAGTAAAGTTGTATACTTCTGACAAAATTTCATTATCATATATCTATATACTTTTTTCTTTCAAATATATATGTATATAATCGGTAGAAATTAATAAATTATTGTTGGAATATATTTTGAGACTCTGCCTTCTCTGTAGAAGTGGGAGACAGGCGCAGTATTATTTTATTACATTTCCTCTTTGTCTTTTCTTCTCAAAGCTATACATTTATATATACCCCACACCACTATTATATCTATCTAAATATCTATTTTCCCCTTGAAAACCAAAGCAAATAGTTTGATTATGAAAAAAAGCCACTAGTGTTGGTTAAACATTCTCCAAATATAATAGATAGCACAGTCAGTCCGCGAAAGGGTCCCAGGGTGGAGGAGCTTTCTCCAGTGGTGTCCACTATGGAGCTCCACCTCTGGGCTCAAATGTCTCCACTTAAAAACACCAGTGGCTAGAGAGGAGCCAAACCACTGTCAGAGTTCAGCCAGCACTGTGTCCGTACTTCTGTATTCACCATTGAGAAATGCTGAAAGGCAAGTGAACTTTCAGTTTAGAACGAGACACATCCTTCTAAGGCTTTAGAGGCCGAATGGATGGGAGACAATGAGGGAATGGGTACAGAGGTAGAGATAAGGAGAGATAAGGTCTATGGGGTTGCAACTAAAGGTTTTAAATGGAGGCCATGCAATTCTCCTCTGCAAATAAGCCCATATCCCAAACACAGTCCTGATCTGATAGGTGGCAGGCAATCAGGTGGGTAAACACTAAGAGCAGAGGACAGGGAGACATGTGAAGACTCCTCACACCATTCAGTGCAGTGCTGAGCGCAGGTTATTATTTAAGAAATTATAACATAAAGGTTTGATGAAAGCTGAAAGAAAACTGTTTGGACAAAAAGACAAGAAAAGAGCAAGAGGAAAATGAGAAGTCTCTCTTTTTTATGTGTTACTATCGGATGATGTCTCTCTCGCTCTCCTTTTTTTTTCTTGTCTCTCTCTCTCTGTCCCGTTAACTGCTTTTACAAAATCTCTTCTCCATCTCTATCTCTCTCTCTCTCTCTCTCTCTCTCTCTCTCTCTCTCTCTCTCTCTCTCTCTCTCTCTCTCTCTCTCTCTCTCTCTCTCTCTCTCTCTCTCTCTGTCTCAGGGCGGGGGTCAGCTCTCTAGCAGCTGTTTTAGTGCTCGTTCAATGTTCATACGGTGACCGACGCGCGTCACCCCCAACTCCGCAAAGTCGTCCTTGGTCAGAGCCGGTAGGTGGGAGCCCTCAATCGCATGCTCCTGGAAGTCTGCTCTGTGCTCCCCCAGGTTGATGCTCTCCAGCCAGTCCCCGACGTCATACTTATTCCAGAGGTGGAGGGGCTTCTGGTGGAAGGGCCTGAGGGCCAGCAAGGGTGAACCCAGACCCGGGGAGTGAGAGGGAGAGGGGGACGGGGACCGGGAGCGGGCGCTGGAACTCCTCATCACAAAGCGGACCTCTTTGGGCTCATGAGGCAGGCTCAGACTAGAGGACTTGAGAATGGTGTGGGGTGATGAGGTGGGGGACGTGGGGAGGCCGAAGCCTTGGAGTCGCCCCAGAGGGTCCCCCCGATCCGGAGAGCCTGAGCCTGGGCTAGGAGTTCGGCGGGTGACAGGGTAGCGGCTGCCTGGCCGAATGGTAAATGTGGTGCCATAACTTCTCTGGGAAAGGGTGTGTAGCTCTCCTAAACTGCTGAAAAGTCTGCAGGAAAGATGAAAAAGACAGAGGAAAGGGGGGGGGGGGGGGGGGGGCAGACAGACAGACAGACAGACAGAAAGAGAAAGTAAATGCAATGACAGCAAGTCAAATGTGAAACCGGAGATGATGTACAGAAGACATCAATTCAGTTCAAATTCAATTTAGTAACCGAGCTGTCTATAATAGGATCTATGTCTGTTGCCTGTGGCTTTCAAATCCACACATCCAGAAGGTTAGTGACCATTAGGTAGAGTCAACTACTTGATTCTCATGGCAAAGTCAAAAGCAGCAGCTTGGATTAGTCGGCTTAAACAACCACACACCCATATTCTGCACTTCAGAAAATACATATAATAATTTCTTTTTTTCTGTAGTTTTACAAATCTTCTGGAACAGGTTTATTTATGCCTTCACTATCTTCAGCTCCTCGTTCCACAGGACTAAGATTTTACCAGAAAAGATTTTCAAGTTGTTTCATTTGATCTCCATTCATTATTGGAGTCTGGCCTTGGTGGACCAACGTGGTAGGGCTACTTGTTTCAATCTCTCCCATAAAACACCACTTCCAATGGGAAGCCATCTACCATTATCAACAAGACTACAAAATGAATTACTAAATTCTAGCGAGTACATGTGAACACACACACACACACACACACTAAACTAAAGAGAGAAAATGGTCTCATGCATGCAAAGACTAACATTTACTGAGATACTACAAGAGAGAAGGTATGGGTGGATCGACAGAAGGTATAGAGTGATTACAGACCTGTACAGGCCAAAGCACTTTATCTGCAGCTTGAAGAGTAGCAGGCAGTTTTATCTTCGAGGCTATCACATGAGGTAGCACCTGTTCTAGCCTGCTATATTAGTGTGGGCTGATAAATATAGTAGGTGGGCAACTTGGTATGAAGTCAACTCAGTAGGTAGCCTAGTGGTTAGAGCAGTGGACTAATAGCTGGAAGGTTGACGGCTTGAATCTGAACAGATTGTGATATCTTTTTTCCGTAAATGGACCAGAACGTAACTAAAGTTAAAGTAACATTTAAAACACTAATTGGTTACCATCCATTAATAAATGAGTGGCAGGTTAAGCGTTTGGTTTATGATTTTGCATGAGCGGAGGGATCGTGTGTGTGCTTTTACTTGCTTTGCCTTGCCCTGCGTGTGCAATCTGAGCCATCAGAGTTCATAGTTGTCATAGCAACACCCCTCGGCATGCTCCCAGAGATACACTGTGCAGCGGACGGGTCTGATTCAGAGCTCTGTGTGTGTGTTTGTGCCTGAACACGACAAGAAGAGGGGGTGGGAAGTGGGCGGCTTTGGAGGCAGGCTGTAGGCTGCCCACCCAATCAGAAGTTAGAACATGGTACTGGTATTTTCTGTGCTATTTTTCCATTGGTTGAATAAAAAACGAACCCCGACAAAAACCAGAACTTTTGATTGGGTGGGCAAGACGCAAGTTTGGGTGGGCTGAGCCCACCCTTGCCCCTGCCTACCCCCGGCCTTGACAGGTGCTATACTAAGGTATATCCTCACATTAATATGGGACCATGGTACTGCTGTTTCTCGTACAATATGCTTTTGGTGTCTATCGGAAATGTCAGGAGCAAATACGCAAGGCCCAAGGGCTTGGAGATCTGACATGTAAGAGATAAGTCAGGGAGGTGAAGGCAGGCAACCGGGTAAGGGAGCAGGGGGTGGGGTGGGGTGCGGAGGGGTCATCCATAGGGAAAGGCACAGGCAGGGGAGGAGGGTCTAAATCAATGTGTCGGGAGTCAGTACCCCGGGAGGTTTTGGAGCCCTGTTTACAGCCATGCGTGTGTGAGATTTGTGTTGCTACGAAGGTCCTAGGGACTAGTGTTGCTGTGAACAGAGAAAGTGGGGGACAGCTCATGGGGGTCTGGGTGGGGGCGCTTGGATGACACAGTCCAGGAAAGCTGGGTTGATATGGAATGAGCTCCATGCGCACTTACACAGTCGTCCCGCCCTCCTGGGCGTACAGTCAGTTCTAGACCAATCAGATCAGAGCAGCAGGGCGGGGCATGCAAGGTGAGCAGAGAGAGAGAGAGAGAGAGAGAGAGAGACAGCAATGGGAGAGAATGTTAGCATCAGTCCATGAGACGTCGCAGCCCGCGGGCCAGACCCACATGCTGCGGCAGGCCGCTCTACTTTCGTTTCCATGCCGGGGCACAGGTGAGCCTCTGTGGGCTTAGGTTCGGCATGAGCACGAGAGCAGGGATGGCCCTCCACGAAGGCAGGTCTGGCCGTAAAGGCCACATGAGAGAGAAATGAGCACACATTGGTTCACATCTCAAACACTGAACAAAATGATAAAGAATATAAAAATATAACAAAACACAGCAACAAGAAAAGTTATGACAAATATCCTCTGGCTTTTGGAAAGTTAAATAGGACGGTTTTGGCCTTAGAGCACTGCTGTCATAAGCACAGATATATTTCTTTCTTTACGCAACTTAAACATAAATAAACAGGCTAATTATATAAGGGTATTTGCTATTTAAATAGTTAGCAATATGTGCAATGTCTGCCTACATCAATTATATTAATCTATTTTGGTGTCCTTAATTGCACTGAATAAATGTCAGAGGATTATTGTCAGTGGCAAAACAAAAACTGTAAAACAATAAAATATCAGAAAATAATATAAAACAGAGCACCACAAAACGAGAAACACACGTTTTTGGACCAGCCAAAGCTATGATACTGTAAATACTGTAACATGATGAATATGAATGTGACAGACAGTCGCAAGTGGATACGAGGGAGTTTGAACAGGGTGGACGCTAGATGAAATCAAAGCATTGAGTGATGGGAGAAGGGAGCATATACGCAAAACTGGGATGGACCCTCCGTGGTTCCAATGCCACTGTGGGTGAGCTAAAGAGACAGAGAGGTTGGGGGTGGGGTGAGCGGGTAATGGTGTGCATAATAAGATAATAAGAATAAGGTGTGCGTTGTTTATGTTTCTATACCCGCGTACCTGTGTGTGTGTGTGTGTGTGTGTGTGTGTGTGTGTGTGTGTGTGTGTGTGCGCGTTTGCATTCGTGTCCAGTGGCCACTTGCACCTGGTCTGCCGCGGTGGGAGAGGAGGGGTGGCCCTTCAGCACAGCGCTGAGGCGGACGGGAAGCAGAGCCATGAGGCGAGCCCCCAGACTGCCAGAGCTGCTCCTGACCCAGAGCACAGAGGGGATGAGAACACCAGCCAGAGCAACCAGTGCATGGAAATGGGAACCGCTCATCCTTACTTCAGCCACTCCCTCCAAAGCTGGATGAATTGGAAGGGCCTGCTCTGAATTGCCCCTTCGATTTGAATTATACGATACCAGGTAGGGGATGGGACCACTGTAGTTCAGAAATGTGACATTTTAAATTTGTGATGAAGTACTGGCTGGAGGGGGTCGTTAGGCTCAGGTCAATCAAACTAATTCCTTTTAAAGGTGTCCTTTTAAACTGACACGCTGAAGACTGGATTTATCATATATTCATTTTGCATTTGACGTGATTTTCCTCAGAACTTTCATTGGATAAAATGTAATGACATTTTTATTAGTACATTTACATGCTCCCCTGGTCAGCATGTATATGAAACCTACTCTACTCTCTTTATGCAGCTGGGAACTACCTATACATACCAAACATACAAGATATGTTCTATATGTACAAAATGGGAGGCCATTGGGATTTGGGAGGCTTTCGAAATCTAATATACATGACAATCAAGGTTTAAAGAAACATATGTCGTGTAATTTAAGCAAAGCTGCTCAACTCGGATTTATGTGACTGTGGCATCGTACATAGCACACCATTCTATAGTTCAAATACATAACAAATGCATCCCCATATTTTTGTGTTTATCGCTGATCACATTCGGTTGAATGGCAGCAAGATGGAGACTATACTTCCGCTAGTCAAACCACTCACAGATCAGTGATAGCTTCAAAGAACCGCTGGGATAAAAATGCATTCTGTTTGTATTTGAACAAGGGCATTGCATACAACTGGTGGGAAGTGGGAGATAGTAGGATGGGAAGGTACGGGCAAGAGGGGTTGCTAACACGGTTGTGGGTGAGAATCCATCAGTGACAGTGTGTGTGTGTGTGAGAGATGAGCGTAAGCTTCAGGAAGTGCATGCCTCCGGACCCTGTTACGTTGTTTGCACCAACACCTAACCTTGCAAGCACACACACACACACACACACACACACACACACACACACACACACACACACACAAACACAAACACAAGCAAGATTTTATTCAACTCTCTAATTTTTAGACAATTGGGTAGCAATTATGGAGCACATTGAGCAGGAGGCCAACAGAGTAACCATGGAAACAAGGAGCCGTGTAAACTCGAAGCACTCCAAGTGAGGACTAACAGTCCTCCACAGTGCCTATCCAAGCTTAAGTTCAAAGGATAGCATCTGCAGTATGAAAAGAAGATTTTGTAAAATACCTCGCCAAAATCAAAAGAACCCTCTTTTGGAAACAAAGCAGTCTCTAGTCTTTGTTCTGGTTGATGCAAACAAGGTAACAACTAACAAGACAATTCCCCCCCCAAAATACAGACAAAATATCAAAAAGAAAGATACAAAAAGGGTCTTTTCCATGTCCACGGGATTAGTCAATAGAATTGTTAGGAAATAAGTGAGTAATAAAAAGGAGCGTTGGTTTACCCTAGAGGCTACAAACTTAAGGTTTACTCTCCTCCGTGTCCTTTTCACATCTGTAGGAACACAAAGGACTTTATTGTACTTTCAAACGCTGGCCACACATAGGAACCCAAAACACTCAATTGTCCTCACGCAGCTTCTGTTTGAGGCTGTCCCGTTTCCGTGCGTTCAGCACAGCATGCCCCTTTCCTGTCACTGACGCTGCGGACTTGGGATAAGCACTAAAGGGGCAATGCAGTTTCGCAGTTATACCAACACTACCGGGGAAGTCGGGGCTGGCCAGCGCTAATTCTACGGCAGTGCTTCACACGCTCTGCTACGTTACTTACCACTGCAGCTCACTAGGCAGGGGGTATGGTTGAATCGGCATACTTTATGACGGGATAAAAAGCACGTCATGCACAATATATTCAGCCTGGAAGTTTACAATTTATATTATTCTCAAAACCCCACTCGATATAGAGTTACACAATTATGGTAATACTGTTATATTGGAAAGATCCAAATAGCATATCAAAGAACCAATCTGTGAACTGACAACAGAAACTCTGAATTCATGCGTAGGATTCCAGGGGGCCTCCTGATCCACCAGAGCCTCTCGTCGTCACCCCCTTAAAACATTTAGGTGACTCAGTGTCCTCAAATATCATTTGTCCTACTATCTCTAAGGGACTTCTAGTGTAAGACGGACTGTCTCTTACCTGGCCCCTGTCACAGGGGACTTCCTCCCAGGGTCCAGTGACGCTCCCAGGGGCTCCTCTCCCAGCGACCGTGTGTCCTTGTTCAGCTGCTGTAGCCTGGAGCTCAGCTCCCCCATCACTGAGGGTTTGCCCCCCTCGTCGACTCCTAGGCCCAGCCCCAGTCCCCCCAGACTGCCCAGACTCCCCAGGCTCCCCACCCCTACCCCCATCCCCAGGCCCAGTCCGGACCCCCGTGGCTCCACAGGGTCCCCCCACAGCTTGGACCTCCTCTGGAAGAGGTAGCGTGGCCTGGTGGGGGCCATCCCCAGGCCGGTTACGGAGCTGGAGGCCCCGGAGAGCAGGCTGGCCCCACCGGCAGCGGCAGCGGCCAGAGCGGCGGCCTGCTGTTGGGATAGCAGCTCGCTGTCCGAGCTCTGCTTGAGTAGGGGGTCCCTGAAGGTGACGGGGCCTTTGCCGCCTCCGAGCTGCGACTTGAGGCGGGGTTTGGGAGGCACTGGCGGCTTGTCGAGCACAAAGGTCTGCCCGTCGGCGTAGGAGGTGTGCGTGGTGTGTGTGTCGGCCGGCTCGCCGCTCTCCGACGACAGCGTGGACATGCTGGAGACGGTGGAGACGGTGCTGGTGGTCTCCAGGTGGTAGTCCCGCTCCCGCTCGCTGGAGCTGCGCGTGTCCGCCTCCTCCACGCCAGAGTCGGCCGCCGAGCCCGACTCGCCCGCCGGAGGGTCCGAGGGTTTCCCTGAGACGGCCGCGGCGCTGGGGGGCAGGGGCGGCAGGGGCTGGGGCGGCAGGGCCTGGGTGGGGGTGAGGCTGGGGGTGACGGGGGTGGAGGGGGTCTGGGGAGTGGGGGTGGTGGGAGTGGTGGGGGAGGGGGCCGGCTGGGACGGGGACGTGGGGCTGGCCCCGGCCTGAGCCTTGGCCAGCAGCAGCCCGTTGGAAAACTGGTCTGGTGGGGGGACGACCCCGATCTTACGCAGCTCCTCTCGGGTCTCCTCATCGCTGGAGGACAGCAGGGCGGCGGGCAGGGTCACCGTGTAGGGGTCCACATCCTCCTCAGAGCTGCCCTGGGCCAGGCCCTTGTCCTGCGCTGGGCTGGCTGGACCCTGGGCCTGGGGCTGGGAGGCCGTGGGGCTGGGGGAGGGAGCCCGGGAGATGGGGAGTTTGCTGGGCTCGGTGGAGGTAGGAGTCTGATCGAGTCCGGCCCCCAGCCCCACAGCCTGGCCATTACTGGTAGCGTGCACCATGATCAGACCTGCTGTCTTCTGCTGAGAGGTGTCCATGATGCTGATCATCATGCTCTTCTTTTCCTCGCCCCGCTTCTCTTCCTTCCTCTCCTCAACGGGTGACGACATTCCCCACTGGGGCTTGCTGGCCTGGGGGGATGATAGAGACCCTGGGGATGATCCTGCCGCATACCCGCCTGGGATGGTGCTCTGGGGGCTAAAGGAGGGTGACGCGAGCTCCCCTGGGCCCTGATGAGACTCTTTGGTCTGGCTGTCGATGAAGAGCACTCCCTGGGCATGTCGCTCCTGTTTAGTCCTGGGTTCGGGGCTGCTGGCTGGGGACTGGCTCTGGGAAGTCAGGGCCCTCTCCCTTGCGGCCAGCGCAAGAGCCAGAGGGGAGTTGGGGTCCAGGGGCTTGCCAGTGAGCGGGTGGATGAAGGTGGTGCCGCCGGGCGAGGGACGCAGGGCCAGGGCGGGGGGGGGCAGCTGGCCCAGCTCGCGGCTGAGCATGCGCTCGTCCACGGAGCGCGACTGAGTGAAGGAGGGGGCTTCGGGGTCGGTGCTGGACGCCCCCTCCATGGTGCCCACGGACAGGAAGACTGTGGATTTCCGCCGCTCCTCCAGGCGGCGCTCGCGGTCCTTCACGGCGCCGGCTATGGCGGCGGCGAACGGCCGCTTGCCCTGGAGCAGGGCCTCGCCCTGGGCACGCTGCATCCGCTCGGCCATCAGCTGCTGCTGGTAGTAGTCTGCACGGCTGGTGTGGGTGTGTCCGTGGGGGTGCCGTCCCGAGGGGGAGGCCTCGCGGGAGTGGGCCGCGGCTAGGGCCAGGCTGGCTCTTTCCTGGGCGTCCTCCACCTGCGCAAAGCAGGCAACCACAACAGTCTAGGCAGGCCAACAAAGGTGACAGAATACGTTAAACTGTGGTGTTAAATCATTTGAACCGGACACACTATTATGAATGCATAAACCCACCTGCAGCTGTTTCACCAGAGGACTTTTCTTGCGTTGTGGTTTGGTTGGCGTGTACAGCCCAATACTAAACTGCCCCACGTTGGCGTAGGGGTTGTCAATCACCCGACCCTTGCGCTTGATTCGCTCGGGCGGCGTAGCGGTGGAGGGCCGGGGGATGTCGGTTGGCTCCACTGGCAGATGGGAGGAGTCCTGCAGGATGATCATGGAGCGGGCCTTCTTCTGCCTCTCGGCGTGCGTCTGCTGCCGGGACGACACCTCGTACGGCAGGTCCAGAGACGAGGGCTTGAAGCTGGAGCGGCCGCCCGGGTCGTGGCCCTGGCTGTGCGCCCTGGAGGGGGGAGGAGGGGGGCAGAAGGCCGGGGGTGGCCCCGTGTCTAGATAGTAGAGCGAGGGGGGAGGCGGCGGCGCCGTCTGGGGAGGAGGAGGGATGGAGTGGGTTTGCTCGCGCAGGCTGTCCGTCATGGAGGAGCTGCGGGGGAAACGTTGCTCGCCGGCCAGGGCAGACAGACGGTCCTCCTCGGTGGCACCTGGAAGACCCACGGGAGCACGTCCGTTACAGTCATACAGCGGTCAACCAACCGATATTCAAAGCATACTTTTATTTTCTAAAGGTAAAAGCCAGGGTTGGTAGATGCCTCTATACACGGCACACTGTGACAACGCCAGACAAGGCTTTTTTTGAATTTTTAGACCGACTTTTACCAAAGGACTTTGTCCTGGACATCCCTCTGGGGAGCTGCATGTGTCCTCGCTCCATGCCCGCGTGGAGTCCCCCGTGCAGCGTCATACCCTGCCGCTCAAACAGCGACTGAAACACAACGCAACAGCTTTCACACTCCGTGGGCCAGACCAGATTCTAGAAGGTGTCTCGGACCACCGAAGGGCCACTAAAACACAAAACAACAGGGCCAGCGGTCCAACAGAAGGGCACGGCCACGGTTGGGCGCGGGGCGCCAGACGGGCCCAGTGTGTGGCACTCACGCTGATCTCGGCTGGCGTGATCCTCCGGCTGGTGGGCCGCTGCTTGACCGTGGCCGCCCGGTAGTCGGCCTCCGGCGGCTGGGCTCGCAGCAGGGGCTCCTGAGACGCGAGCATCTCGTCCAGCCTCTCTGTTGGGACGACGCACAGAGGGGAGCCCGTTTAGCGGTGGTCGGGTGCGCAGGGTTCGCTTTTCATGCTCCAGTGCAGCGGAAAATCTAAGGTGCCTGTGATCATTCCTTCACATGCAGACTGCTGTTCCCCGTATGAACGCGTTCTGCTGCGGTATTCTACATGCGAGGCAGTTTGTCATGCGTTTGTTTTTTCGGGAACGCTGCTTAAGCGTGTTTCACCATCACTGAACGTTGAATCGTACGAATACATGAGTCATGGCGTTAGTAAACATGCAAGCAATCTTCATGAGAGAGATGACATATGGACACAAATTGGAGAGACAAGCGTTGCATCGTAGTCTTCCTGGGAAACAATACATCCTCACACCACCATACCAGACAACATCGATGTATACTGTAGCCTAAAGGTAAAGCCAGGACACTATTCTCTTCCATCCTTTCTGGTGTCGGCGATGAACACATAGGTGATGACAGGTTGAGAGCTAAGAGTGCAGTGCAAATCTGTGTGTGGAGGTGTGAGCGAGGGCATGCTAGCGTGTCTAGTTCTTCCAATCAACGCTGCCTAAATTGCCGAGGCGTCGGTAAATCATCGCCTTGACGCTCTTCGCCAGCGAGGTAACAGTGTCTCGCCTCAAACTCACCTCCTCTCCTCCTCCGAGCAGAAGCTTGGTGGGAAACAGACAGCGTCAACAGAGGAGAAGAAAATCACAAGAGCAAGCTACCAGAGTTGACCACTCAAAACAGTTGGAACTGGAAAAAAGGGCTTCATGTCGAGACATAGCGTGTGTGTGTGTGTGTGTGTGTGTGTGTGTGTGTGTGTGTGTGTGTGTGTGTGTGTGTGTGTGGAACTCACCCAGTTCCTCCAGCTCGGCCGTCATGGACTTGGAGCGCAGGGTCAGGGTGGTGCTGGGGGCCCTCTTGGGTGGCGGGGGAGCTGTGGAGAAAAGGCAGGGGGTTGAAGACGACGGTGAAGGGGAGGAAGGCCGCGGCCTGACTTTGAGGCTCAGGGCTCTCCTGGCGTCCCCAAGGAGGCCTCTCCAGCCCACCTTCCCCGCTTTGAACTGGTCAAACTGGGGCGGGGAAGACGCCTCGCGCTCGGCCAGTGCCTTGCTGCCGTGCGGGCTGGGGCCAGCCTTCTTCATGGTCGAACGCCACTGGTGTGAGCCTCTCAGACTGGGAACTGATAGAGCCGCTGTCCATCGAAGAGGCGGGGAGGAGGCAGTGGCACTGTGGAAAACATTCCCCGGCTCTCCTTAATCTCCCACCGCACTCTCTACCCCCGGGGTCCGCAACCAGGGTAAGAGGAGGCGAGACGGAGAGAGGGGTACATCACTCACTCTGCATCTCCCGCCTGGTCTGGAGACACCACACGAACACACACACACACAAACACACACACACGCGCACTGCCACGCTCCAGCACGGCCGCTGGCTGATGCACTCCTCAGAACTCCTCGCAGGGGTGGGCGGTGACAAGGGGCCTGGGCCCAGGCCGAGAGAGACGACAGAGGTTCTGACAGCTGGCGCGAGTCATGACACCCCTCACAGCGGCCATCCTTCACCCCCGACCCCCGCGCTGCTAGACACTCATGTCCCCCCAGCTAGGAAGGGGGGTTGGGGGGGAGTCGATACTGTACCAGCAGGATGCTCCGCTGTAGTAAGTCACCTCAGCGCCCGGTGACCCGCAGCGTGAGACCAGATGGACAGCAGAGCAGCCCGTCGGCGGCACGCTCACACTGCTCCCTCCACAGCAACAGAGCCACCAGCAGCTTCAAAAAATAAAAACGCACACACTCTCCTCGTCTCCAACCCGTTCCCCCTCCGATATGGACTGGATCAGCAGCCTCTCGCCGGGATCCACCGGCCGCGATCTCGATGCACCACCGTGGAGCAACGACGATCTACAGAGCCCCTGGATAGCCGGCAGCGCAGCCTGGAGATTTTGCTAGCCTCAGCAGCGGACGATCTACGGTACGTGCGCCATCCCTGGTGGGTGGTGTCCGTATCTGACATCCTGATTTCCTCACTGTTCGGCACGTTTAAGTACAGCGGGAAGGAGAGAGGGAACCTGATTAAAGATGGGGGGGGGGTGAGAGAGAGAGATAGAGAGATAGAGAGAGGGAGAGAGAGAGAAATAGAGAGATGCTCTCGCTCAACTCAATGTACTGCTTAATTCAAACATGCACCATAGTCACCATGGCAACGGCGGTGGCAGTGAGGCATCGGTTGGTGCAGAGCGTCTGCTTGTGTGCGAGCAGGGGGAGTGTGTGTGTGTGTGTATGTGTGTGAGAGAGAGAGAAAGAGAGAAAAAGAGAGAGGGGGAGAAAATGTGAAAGAGAGCGCTGGCAAAGTTAGTTACAAACTGTGGAGAAATACCCATGGGAGCAGCAGTGCAGCCAGTAAATGCATTGAACACAGCTTAGAACAGCAAAGAGCCTATTAGTGCAGCTCCCAGCATTAGGGTGGGGGCTCCCATGTTGGTTACCCTGCACCCACAGACTGTGGCTCCCCTGCCCTGCACCCACAGACTGTGGCTCCCCTGCCCTGCACCCACAGACTGTGGCACACCTGCCCTGCACCCACAGACTGTGGCACACCTGCCCTGCACCCACAGACTGTGGCACACCTGCCCTGCACCCACAGACTGTGGCACGCCTGCCCTGCACCCACAGACTGTGGCTCACCTGCCCTGCACCCACAGACTGTGGCACACCTGCCCTGCACCCACAGACTGTGGCACACCTGCCCTGCACCCATAGAGTGTGGCTCACCTGTCCTGCACCAACAGACTGTGGCTCCCCTGTCCTTCACCCACAGAATGTGCCTCACCTGCCCTGCACCCACAGACTGTGGCTTCCCTGTCCTGCACCAACAGACTGTGGCACACCTGCCCTGCACCCACAGACTGTGGCTTCCCTGTCCTGCACCAACAGACTGTGGCTCACCTGCCCTGCACCCACAAGCCACCGCTCCCCTGTCCTCCTCCCTCTCCAAACGCCCCATGGGGTCAGCTGGCCAGCTGGCCGCCCCCCCCCGCCCCCCTCCCCCTGTCTTCTGTCCCTCTCTCAGCCTACGGAGCCTCCCCCTCCCCACACGAGGACCTTCCGACGCCGGAGGAAGAACACCGAGCTACCGGACCCACCCCCCCCGCGCAGCATTAGCTCCAACGCATGGACTCTAACCTTGCACCAGGATCCGATGGTTGTCCATCCCTTCCGAGTCACCCCCCGGGGCGCCACAGCGATGGCTTCCTAGCGGAGAGAATACCAGATGCGCCGAGGGAGCCGTTCCCAGCGTATGTGTGGGACTATACCACCGTGCTACTCGGCTTCAGACGGACATCTGCGCTCCTTACAGCATGGTGCCGAAACGGAGATGGCAGATAAAGAGACTGAGCGAGATAGAGAGAGAGAGACGTGGAGGGGCATTAACGCATTTAAAAGTATGATTCAAAAAGTAGGTCAAAACCATTTCTCTCTCTCTCTCTCTCTCTCTCTCTCTCTCTCTCTCTCTCTCTCTCTCTCTCTCCCTCTCTCTCCGTCTCTCTCCCCCTCTCTCCGTCTCTCTCCGTCTCTCTCCTTCTCTCTGTCTCGCTCGTTCACCCTCGATATTTGACACTCTCTGAATCTCGGTCCACTTGGAAGATACACACACCTCTTCAACCACACCCATACACACACACAGTCTGTTTCCCTCTCCCCTTTCCCGTCCCTCCCACCCACCCCCTCTATGCCCCCCCCCCCCCCCCCCCTCCTCCTTCCGTCTCTCGCTCCCTGTCTCTACATCTCCTTCTTACTCTCTCTCTCCTTCACTCCCTCCTTCTCTGTATATGTATATCTTTCTATCTCTATTTCTCTCTCTATCTGTTTCTCTCTCTCTCTCTCTCTCTCTCTCTCTCTCTCTCTCTCTCTCATCCACGCACATACACACACAATAGTTGCACACTGTGGAGGTCGTAGTGCCAGGACTGTGTGGGAGCTGTTTAGCAGAGTAATGCTGAGAAGCGGTTGACATGGAAACATGAATTTACAGCAGGGAAAATACTGCTGAAATCACGCTGACGACAGAAACACTCAAATCTGCGCGGAAGCCCAGCGCACACCGGCGGCCATCTTCACAGCCCGACCCCTTCGCCGCCCAGTTCACCAATCACTACGCTGGACGGCCCCGAGGTCACATGACAACCCTGCGAGGGCACTGGGCAACACTTGACCGGAAGGCCTGGGGATCCTCCACCAGCACCAAGCCCACACCGCAAGGAAGAACCTTCCGTTCCTCCCTCCATCTTTCCCCACAGCCCGCCTTTCTTTCAACCTCTTCCCCCTCTCCTTTCTACTCGCGCCCGCCTCCTCTCGTCGGCTCACCCTGCTCCCCTCGACCTCGCCCTAGGACCTGCCGCTGCTCCTCCAGCCTCACCTTTCTTGCGGACCACCTCCTCGGACTCGGGCTTGCGCGTGACGGAGACCACCTTCATGAGCAGGCTGTTGCCTCCCTGGCGGATCAACGACACCACCTGTTTGTGGCCCACTTTCACCACGTTCACCCCGTTCACCTGCAGGGGGCACACAGGCACGCACGCATGCACGCACGCACGCACGCACGCACGCACGCACGCACGCACACACACACACACACACACACACACACACACACATTAGAATGTATAATTACTACTAGTAATTATCACTGGAGATAAATCATCTTTGGCCTTACTTTGTAAACACATTCACCAGCTTGGTTACTAAGTACTTTTTTTAAGCACACAGATCATGACTTTTATGAGTTATCTTATGCGGGCAAAACGTAGCGCCTGGTGCTCTAGCCCGGATCGGATCACCTCGATGAGGAAGTCCCCCGTCCTCAGGCTGGCCCTCCAGGCCACTCCCTCCACATCCACCGACTCCAGGTACTGGAGGGCAGGGAACGCCGGTGTGGGCGTGAACTCCTCGATGGGCGTCTCCGCTAGGGTGGGTTAAACACACACACACACACACACACACACACACACACAGAAAGAGAGACGTGGGCAAACACATACACACAGACACACACACACACACACAGACACACACACAAACGCTCACTTTAGATTACAACAGTGATAAGTAAATTAAAAAAGTAGGTGGCTCAGGTGTGTGTGTGTGTGTATGTGTGTGTTCAGTGACATGGTAGTGTGTGTGTGTGCCCATTATGTTGGGTAATAGATGAGTAATTGAGGTAGGTGGAGTCCATCTTGGGCATGTCTAAGTGTATTAGGTAGTGACCTCGGCCTCTTTCCTTTGATGACTCACTGGAATTGGATTAACAGCAGCCATGAGCCTATGGACACTAATGCTCACACGCACACAATCACACACACGTACACACACACGCACGCACACACACACTCACACATGCACGCACACGCATACGTACACAAACAAACCTTTTTAGTGAGTGTGCCTTCTGGAGCTAGTCCAACTAAGCCTCTGACACTTAAAAGCACTCTGAGGAGCCAGCGTGCCTCTCTGTCTCCGCTGCTACACCAAATGTTCCATTGAGTCAGCTTAGGACACTGAGGCCAACGCGTAGCCTGAGGTACGGACTCTCTGGCTCCACTCAATGAGAGGGAGGGAGGGAGGGAGGGAGGGAAGGAGGGAGGGACGTGTCGCAGCAGAGACAGAGAGGTTGGCCAGTCTGCGGGTGTAAGTGGCAGGAGTAGGGAGTGCACTTAGACTCCCGCCACGGTGCCAGCGGGGGGCAGCTACAGGGACGTGCCCAGGAGCTGGCATGGGCACTAAAAAAACAACAGGGGAAAAGTAAAGTTGTCTTATGGCGCAAAGAAAGCATGAGCCGAGGAACGCAATGGGGGGGTGGTGGGGCAGCTGGGCTTTGTAGTCCGACTTAATATCGGACGTCTGAAGAAAGGGGAAGGACATGCACAGTGCAATGGAGAGAGAAAGGGGGAGAGGGAGCGACAGAGGGATGCGCGTCGAAGAGAAAGAGAGAAGAAAAGGGAACAGAGAGACGTGAGAAAGTGAGCTCCTGTCTCAAGCCCAGCGCCATGTGTGAGGAACAGATGGGACAGCGAGCTGACAGCTCATCCTATGCTGACGCCACCACAGGGGCAAGACACGCACTCACGCACGCACGCACGCACGCACGCACGCACGCACGCACGCACGCACGCACGCACGCACACACACACACACACGCACACACACACACACACAGGGCGACGAGTGGCTTTGAGAATAAAAAGGGAATGTTGACCAAAGCCAGTCACACTGTTGACTCATACAAAGACAATAGCAAAAGCTGCCATACTGTTCCCCTCAGATCATCTTTCACCACCCCTATTTCCACCAGCCTGCCATCACACCAGGCTCAACAAGCCAAACGTTTCGATGAGCTGTAATCACATGAGATCATGACACTATTTCTGAGTTGCTGTTGTTGTTGTGACTGTTTCTGTGTGTCTGTGTGTCTGTGAGTGAGTGAGTGAGTGAGTGAGGGAGTGAGTAGGGGAGTGAGTGAGTGAGGGAGTGAGGGAGTGAGTAGGGGAGTGAATGGGGGAGTGAGTGAGTGAGTGAGTGTGTTTGCGTGCGTGCGTGTGTGTGTGTGTGGCAGCAGTGTGCGTGCAGACTAGCGTGTTGCTCTTACCTTTGGCTCCCCGCAGGACAAAGCCAAATCCCTCGTTTTCTTTCTTCTGCAAAACAGCATTTTTCTCCTCGATAATGTAATCACTGTGGAGCACAGACAAGAGGGAGAGCTGGTCCAACACCATCCTCTAACACACACACACACACACACACACACACACACACACACACACACACACACAGATAGCCAGAGCCACAGGCTAGGAAACAAGAGCAAGAGGAAAGCAGGGTGTGAGGTGATGGCAAGTGGGAGGAGATGGAAAGACTCACCCTGTCTCTGGAAACACACGCGCGCACGCACACACGCGCACGCACACGCGCACGCGCGCGCACACACACACACACACACACACACACACACACACACACACACACACACACACACACACACACACACACACACCTGTACCTCGTCTAATGGGCCAATCAAGTTAAAAGCCTAGCTTAGCATGGATCAGGCTTCCCTCTGGGTTGTCGGCACTTTCATCGTGCATGCACGTGTGTGAACGTGGGAGGTAGAGGCAGAGAGACAAAGAGAGAGAGAGACGGAGGAACAGGGAGGGAGATGGGGTGCGTGTGTGCTCGGGCCGAACTAAGCAGACCGCAGGGATGGAAGCACGGGGTGCACCGGTCTGTGCCAATGCTGTCAGCCATCGCTCATAAACCGTAATCACTCGTCAGCTGACGGCCGAGGTTGAGCGGCGCGGCCCTGCGTCTCCGAGGCCTGGCGCCGCGGCACGGCCGCAGGATGAGCTCCGCGGAGGGGCAACGGGCTTGTGAAAGGGTGCGAGGGGGAGGTGGCTCTCACTCGACAGACGGTTCAAGTCAAGCCGCGTGTCTGGGTGTGGCTTGCCAGGAGAGAGACCGAGGGGCGCCCGTCCAAAGTCTCCAGCAGCAGCACAGCCAAAACAACATGGCCGGTGTCAAGTCCCCGTTTAGGGAAGGATAGGATCATCGCTGCACTAATGCTGTGTTGTACACACCAAACGCAAAATGAACTTTCGCCTCGCGTTCCTCGCGGATTTGACCGCGCAAGTTGAAATCGTTTCACTGGTGCGAAGACACGATTGACACGAATTTTTTGCGTCTTCCGCGTCGTGCAATTTGTGTCATTCACGCCGCCCCGGCGCCAACTTGCGTCTATTCGCGTCCTTGCATTGACTTTGTGTGACATCGCCCCGCCAGAAAGGTTCATTTCACGATTGGTGTGAACGCAGCATAGGACCAGTGTGCGATGCTCGGAGCGGCAGCTTCCACCCGTCCCGCAGACCCCACAACACGCTACAACACGCCAGGCTACAACACGCTACAACACGCCAGGCTACAACACGCCAGGCTACAACACGCCACGCCACAACACGACAGGCTACAACACGCCAGGCTACAACACGCCAGGCCACAACACGCTACAACCCTCCACGCCACAACACGCCAGGCTACAACACGCCAGGCTACAACACGCCAGGCCACAACACGCCAGGCCACAACACTCCGCGCCAGCCAAAGGAAAGCCCTGCCGTTCTCCCCACACGGCCAGGCTAGCCAGAAAAACCCGCTGGCTCGCATACGCTGCAGTGGACCACACACTTCTAAAGGAACGGGGTCAGTTAGGGACAGTTAGGGTAAGAGTCTCCGGCAGCAGTGAGTTAGATGCATTAGTAATCCACACGCTCCGACTTACCCAGGGCGCACCAAGCCCCTGTTGCCTGGGGGAGGGGACCCCTGACAAACCTTTCTGCGGAAGGGAGGTGAAACGTTCGGCTGTGAGCGAAAACGACGGCTATGGAAGGGTGCTGCGTAGCTCACACTGGGACGCACTGAATCACACCAGTCACCCTCTTCAACGCACAAAAGGAGTACAGGCGTCACTGGCGGAGCACGTTCCCTCGCTACAAGTCCCGCTCTGTCACTTAGCGTTCCTCTCCCGGCCTCAGATACAGGTCGCCCGCACAGTTCTCACAAACAGACAATACCCCGTCGAAAACGCTCCCGTAGCTTAGCACTTTTCCTTTTCAAACCCTCGTCACGGCAACGTTCACGTTTTCTGAGCCCTCGACGCCGATTCAAATTCATATTCCGGAATGCACAAATCCCCTTGGTAAATAACCACTTTAATGAAGCCTTATGCAGCCACTCAGAACTCCATTCTCAGGGCGACGGCTTTGTTCTGCCAACGAGAGGGGGGGGGTGGGGGGGGGGGGGTGAGGGGGCTACATCCCCGTCCTATTCAGCTCAGCGTAGCGGATGTGACTCAATTCTTTCCGTTGTTCAATTACTAGAGTGCCGTGACTAAGCGTGCCGCCATTCTGAAAATCTGTCTCCCTACGTCAACGTGTGCCGCTGTTTATTTCCGCCTGTGCCATACTTCACTCAGCGAGGGGGTTGGGGGGGGGTTCATTGTTGCATTCGCAACTGGCGCTGGAGCAGGGCTCTCAACAAGACCACCAAGTGCAAGACTGGGTATAGCAAAGACCCCAGGGGAGATCAAGATGGTGGAGTAGCCTTATCAAGGGATGTCTGGGTAGTTTGGTTAGTATCAAAGTCACTTATCACTTTTTGTTTTTCGTCCTTTTTCTGTTATTTAATGTTATTATAGATTAGATAGATTAGATAGATTATAGAATATCACATTT
>CM030181.1:13340888-13368388 GCA_017639675.1 Aplochiton taeniatus | reverse complement strand
GGGACGATGGGGGGGGGGATGAGGGAGGTGGGGGTGATGGGGGGGGGGGGGGGGGGGGGGGGGTGAGGGAGGTGGGGGTGATGGGGGGGGGGGGCTTTCGGAGAGTAAAACTGACAGAGGAGAGAACAGCAGCAGGCCCTGCATCCATTCAGTCTGGGGTGGGGGGGTGCAACTGTCAGTGGCGGACAAAGAGCCACCATTCCACGGCCGCGCCAGCCTCCTCCAGTGGTAATGGAAACTGACAGGTGGAGCTGCGGCGTCTCTGCAGACAACAATTAGATACCGCGCTCAACATCCAACGCCACATATTTTCACGGGCCAATCATTGATTTTAGGTCCAGGGGGTGTTAGCGCCGGGCCATCGAACCTTTTTTGTCCGCCTGAGTCGGCGTGAATTGCTGAGGGCCGTCGGCAGCTCTCCGAGAGGAAGACGGGGAGCGCTTGACGAACCTCCGGAAACCTTTTAAGTGCCAACCGACAGCGGGAAACGAGGGGCTTTGATCAAAGCGGCGACTGCAACCCTTCCAAACGACTGCACCGCGCGCAGACAGGGACGCCCCCCTTACGGAGGAGTCAGGTTTTTAATGGAATAAACAGAAGAAGAGAGAGAGCCAACAGAGCAAAGAAGAAAGGGTTCACCCAAACTACCAGGGAGGAAAATGAGGTAATTGACTAAGTGCATTAGATTAGAAGTTTACACTGTGTGATTTGAAAAGGGGGTGGAATGGGAAAGAAGAGAAGGAAAAAAGAAGATGAGAATAAAGGGCAGGGCTGTGTACGCAGTGTGCCTGTCTGTCTCAGCCAGAGACAGATCTGACATCTCTGGATATATATTTTTCATTTCAAGGGCTCCACCAACTATTTTCTTCCAGAAAATAAGCCTTTGATCTACTTACCAAGACAGAGACAAGTCTGCAGACTTAACTTTCATGTCTGCGTGTTCGGCACAAGCAGCGTTCAATGCTAACGAAGGCTCACAAAAGACCGGTAACGAACGGCGCACGACACACATTGCCTGGGGTTTTGTCGCCGCTAGGTGTGCTAGGCAAGGTGCCGTCCCACTAGCGGCGCGGTGCGGTGGGCACCGGGCAAGGCGGTGGCTCCTTACCCTGGTGGTGGCTGCAGGCCGCGGAGTGGCCCCGCTCTGCCCGGACCACGGCCACAACCCCGACTATCCTGCTGCACGTCGCCGGGCGGTGGGACACCGCCCCCGGACAGCAGTCCATCGTCCAGCTCCTCTCGCTGGCTGACGGGTCAGTCCTCCGTCCGCGCCCCGGTCCCCGGTCCCGTCCCGTCGCGGACCCCCCCCCCTCGCGTCCTACGGACCAGCGGGCCTCGTCGCGCTCGCTCTCCCCTGCCCTCTCACTGCCCGCACCACGGGCAGGTCCACGCGGTTTGGGCGGCCGTCGACAGAGTCCCCTTTGCCGCCGTTCCGCGGAGGTGATCCCATCCTTTTCCCCCGATGACGATGGACCGTTGGCGGTGGGGGCTGGCCTCCGTTTCTCCCCGGTACGGAATCGCCAAACGGCTGCCGCTCTAGACGTTTGACATCTTCCTCTCCTCTCCTGTACTGCCTCCTCCCGTCTCCTCCCGGAACGCGGTGGGTGTCGTCTGAGAGAGTTGGCGAGGCGGTGTTGGGTGTAGCACGAGTGTCTGAGGCGGAGACCGACGCCTATAAATACCTCGGCTCTCGCGGAGAGGGGGAGAGGCTTGAATAATTCAGACGGAGACAACAGAAACCATCCACGGTACAACATATGCGTGCACACTGCTTGCTTTGAGGGAAGGTTGGGACAAACACATGCGCACACACACACACACACACACACACACACACACACACACACTTATGCTGAGAGACAAACTCCAATAAAGTAGGCTCTATTTTAGGATCCAAACCATGAAAAAGATGGTGGTAGGGGAGGAGAGAGGAATGGATACCGCTACACAGAGACAAGGGGGGGAGGAACCTGACGTACTGTAGGGTTAAGTGGCTGGTTCGACTCGCTCTGTGAGCGGCCTGGCCTCCTTTTAGAGGACACATGTGTCTGGGTGTTTCTGTGTGTGTGTGTGTGTGTGTGTGTGTGTGTGTGTGTGTGTGTGTGTGTATGTGTGTGTGTGTGTGTGTGTGTGTGCCAGAATACAAGCCAGTGGGCAGGCCCAGCACAGGGGTCCAACACGCCACGACACAGCCACTGCAGCACCTCTCTACCACTGGGGGTTCCCATCTGGGTCACCAGCCCCTCGTGGGAGAGGGGGGCACGTGGGTTACCATGACACTGGGAAACAGGCTTAGCTTTTATGAAGCCGCGCGGCAACCCAGACTGTGTCGGAGAGATAGAGAATTCAAGAGAGAGGGAGAGAGAGAGAGAGAGAAGGAGAGAGAGGGAGAGAGAGAAGGACAGAGAGAGGGAGAGCGAGAGAGGGACAGACGGAGCGAGAGAGAGAGAGAGAGAGAGAGAGAGAGAGAGAGAGGATGCTGAGTTTTTGGGCCCGTCACTGATGCGCTCCTTGTCAAATGTGATTTGTCCTTGCACCACGGAGGGGCCCGCTTCAGCTTTGATTCATTGTGCAAATAGCACTGCCATCTATTATGATTTGATATGGATCTGTCCTCCAGAGCTGGTGTGTGTGGGTTGTGTGTATAAGTATATGGCATGTGTGTGTGTGTGTGTGTGTGTGTGTGTGTGTGTGTGTGTGTGTGTGTGTGTGTGTGTGTGTGTTTGTGTGTGAGCGTGTATGTGTGTGTATCTGTGTGTTTGTGTGTGTGTGTATGTGTGTGTATTTGTGTGCCAGTGTGTGTGTGTGTGCGTGTGTGTTTGTGTGTGTGTGTGTGCACTTGTGTCACAGCTCAGCACACTTGACTGAGTTCTGATGAAAAGTAGAAATAGTGGCCATCAGTCAAGAGTAGCTGCTGCTGACAAACAAACACACAAGTCTGGACACACACACACACACACCTACTAACGCATACACAGTCACAACACTAAAACACTAAAACCCACACACACACACACACACACACCTACTAACGCATACACAGTCACACTAAAACACTAAAACACACACACACACACACACACACACACACACACACACTCACCTATAGCAGACAGCATTCTTCACTAGGGTTAAAGAGAGCAAGACCCCACTTGAATCACCGGTCAATAACACTGACACATCGAATCCTTAATACCAAAGACATGTCCACCACCAAGCAGTTAACACTCACTCAACCTCTACCTCAGTCCCTCTCCCTGGCTCCCTCGTACAGTATCACAATGACCAAGGAGAGTGAGTGAGAGAGAGAGAGAGAGAGAGAGAGAGAGAGAGAGAGAGAGAGAGAGAGAGAGAGAGAGAGAGAGAGATAGAGAGAGAGAGAGAGAGTGAGTGAGAGGGGTGGGGGTGGGGGTGGGGGGGTGCTACCCTAAAAGATGAAAGAACAGTGCAATACTTATTGAAGAAACTAATAATGTAGCACTCTGGCTAATGCAGTATATAACTATCTACCTGTCCCAATGTTAAAGACACCCAGTAAAGTACAAGCCTAGTGTAATGTTTAACTTTAATGCTATATTATTTATTAGTGTTAATAATTCCTGAATTTTGTCATAGGGAACTATTTGATGTTTACAATATCATACGTTTTACTGTACACGAATACACTCTCTCGGTACGTACGGAGAATCTACACAGGGTCTAACCGTCCTCAATGGAATTTAGCCTGGGCTTTTTGAATTCGATCGAAAACATAAGTCACATATTTATTTATTTCAGGACACTAGTCTGTCTCTGAGCTTCAGTTTTATCGTCGTCCCGAAGTACAACGGGAGCCACTTTGCACTTCAAAGGCTGACGTCGCTCAGGTTCTTGTTCTCCTGTCACTCAGCCTTTTATTCTCCTGATTTGCCTTCATAAGAATCTCTGCCACAGGCGACACCACGCAGACTTAGCACAAAGCAGCCTCTCTGCTTAGCGTCCTTTGTCAGCAGCCTCTTGCTGCTTCTTTTGGGTTGATAAATAAAATAAAAAAAAAGGTTCCCGGCTCCGTTTCAAAGCCGGAGATCAGGAGAGCGGGTGTTAACAAGAGGCCTGGTGTGCGGGCGCCCTTGTTAACATGGCGTCGTATTTTCATATTCACCGCGGACCGGCGTGCAATTCAATCAGCGCTCTGCTCTGAGGTCACCACAACGGCTTCCGATAGAAAAAAGGGACGGAGGAGGAGAGGAGGGAGAGAGAGAGAGAGAGAGAGAGAGAGAGAGAGAGAGAGAGAGAGAGACAGAGCGTCTGAGGCGGGGGATGGTGCTGCGTGTGGGGGGCAGGTGTCAGTGAGCCCAACGTGGGCGGACGGACCGTCAAGCGCTCTGTCAGCAGAGTCCAAACACGCCGTGATGGTTTACCCTCCACCCATCCCACGGCACCGCCGCAACTGCTCAAGGGCACAGTGAGTGTGTGTGTGGGTGTGTGTGTGTGCGTGTGTTTGTGTGCGTGTGTGTGTGTGCGTGTGTGTGTGCGCTTGTCAGCAGTGGCACGGGGTTCAGGGAGTGCAGACACAGCGCTCAGCATTCGAAATGGTGTTCCACATTTTGCGGCCGCTCTGGTGAAACAATGGCGCTGTGGCTCTGAAGCTTCACTGTCCCTAGCTGGTAGGACGCCCTTCCTCTCCCTCCCTTCCTCTCCCTCCCTCCCTCCCTCCCTCCCTCCCTCCCTCCCTCCCTCCCTCCCTCCCTTCCTCCCTCCTCCTCGGCCTGGATGGTGACTCTTGTTCCGGGGTCGCTTCAGGACGTCTGCGTTTTCCAGCGGGGGAGGGCTGGAGAGACTCTCCGTACCTTTTTAATGGGCGGCCTAAAAATAGCCCCCGCCCGGATTTGACTGGGCCTCACCTCACGAAGGAGGCGCCTCGCTCAGCCCCCGCGCCCCAGAAAGGCTCTCCGACTCGCCGCTTCTCAGCCGAGCGGGGCGATCCCAACACCGCCGGGCTCAGGAGACAAGCAGAGACGCACTGTCTGGGCCACCTGGCGGTGTGTTCCGACAGGAAAAGGGGGTGGGGGTGTGTGTCGGCGCGTGTGTGTGTCGGTTTGTGACAACAGCAGCTTCAGGAACAGTCTCCTGATCTGTGAGGGGCCCCTGGCGGTATGGAGGCATCATTAGAACAGCAACAGCGGCTCCTGCTAGTATCATTATCTCCTCCATTACCGCGGCGAAACACCTCCGGTTAGCCACCCCACAAATTGGAACGTGGCTGGCAGCAGACGCGCGGGTGTGTTTAATTACAAAAATAAATGACTCAACTCGCAACAAATCTTAAAAGCAGATAAGCTGGTTGTGGCTGTAGAGACTTATCTCCTAATATAATGAGCTAAAGGACCTAATTACTGTGTGAGTGTGTGTGTGTGTGTGTGTGTGTGTGTGAGTATGGACCCACCCCATGCCTCCATTACCATGGCCACTCCACCCACGACCAACAGCATTTCCCCACTACATCACTCACTCCCACCCCTAATGAATTCAATCGATAACCTTCTCCTTTTCACCCTCGTTTTCTCCACCAGTTCATTCCCTCCCTGCCTCCTTCCCTCCTTCATTCCTTCCCTGACTCCTTCCCTCCTCTGTTCGCTCCTTCCCTCCTTCAGTGCTCCGTGGCCTAGCAGCAAGACGAAGATTCGGCCTCCAGGAAACTCTGCCTCGGTAGCCCCAAACCCCCCCCCCCCCCCCGCCGCCCTTCCTGACTAGGGACTGACCAGAGGCCTGACCCTGGCCTCCATGACATCTCTTAACCCCCCCCCCCCCCTCACACACACACACACACACACACACACACACATTTGTCCCCTTTCGTGTCTCCAGAATAAAGTCTAATAAAGTCTGATCCCCCTCTTCTACCATTCCTAACTCTATAGAAGAGAAAGAGAGTGAGGGAGGGAGGAAGAGGCGGTGGGTGGAGGGGCGGGGTGGGAGAGAAGGAGGAGGGAAGAAGGGAGGGGAGGAGAGATAAAGAAGGATGGCACCTTTCGGAGTCACGACTCCAAGGTGATCTATTGCGGCAGCGAGGGCGTGTGTGCCGATAGACTACCTGCACGAACGCTTACACGCGCGCATACACACCCAACCGCACGCGCGCGTGCGCGCACACACACACACACACACACACACACACACACACACACACACACACACACTCACACACACACACACACACACACAGTGCAGCATTGTTAGGTAGAGTTAATTGTAGACATGGCTGTCTTTCCTGCTTCACTGGGCTGAAACATATTGCCCTAACTCTCAGTGACGCCTCAACAGTTACCTTCAGATAAACAAGTAAGGGCGTGTGTGTGTCGGTGTGTTGCTGTGCTCGTCCACGTGCATTTGCGGCTGTTTCATCCCCTGTTGAGACATCTAAGGAAGGGGCTACACGGCGTGACGGTAGAGGGCTTCACAGTGCTCCACTTGAACCCCTGGCCGGACGGGGTCATCTCATTCGCCCTCATCCCCCTCATTTCAACGTGAACTCCCACCCCTCTTAGCTGAGCTAAACGGATGATAAATGCTCCTTTGAAGAGTGAATGGGTGGGGCCAGGTCTGGCAGTGAATGCGCGGTAAAGCCATTTCCACATCTTCGTACTATAATATTTGGCAACGTCCTATGCAACAACTATGGTGTTAGAAAAAGGAAAGGAAAATAGCTCTTCAAAAGGCAGTGGAGCGAAGAAATGGAGACAGACAGAGAGAGAGAGAGAGAGAGAGAGAGAGAGAGAGAGAGAGAGAGAGAGAGAGAGAGAGAGAGAGAGAGAGAGAGAGAAAGAAAGAAAGAAAGAAAGAAAGAAAGAAAGAAAGAAAGAAAGAAAGAAAGAAAGAAAGAAAGAAAGAAAGAAAGAAAGAAAGAAAGGAAAGGAAGAGAGAGAGAAGGGGGAGGAGGAGAGAGGGAGGTGAAAGCAAAGCTTATTTTATTTCAAAGAAATAGTCACCTGATGGTTCCCAGTTCCCGGGGGATTTATGACTGAGCGGGGCGCTACTTCAGTATCTCTCCCCGTATCTCCTCCCATCTCCCTCTGTCTCCCTCTATCTCCGTCTATCTCTCTCTCTCCATGCCAGCGCTACTCTCCTGTCCGTTCCTACATCCTGCCCAATCAGTCTTCCTCAACCCCCCTCGACTCACCCTGTCTTTTGTCCCTCACGATGCATTTGAACGCCGTGTTTGGAGTTCGCCCCCTAGCTCCCCTCTGGGATACTCCCCAAAAGGCCTGACTGAGGAAAGGACGTCCCCACTGCTCCAAACGTGTGTTCTTGTTTTGCCAGTGTTGCAGTTGTGCTACAATATCCCCCCATCTGCTAGCAGGGAGCTCTGCAGAGCAGCATGGGGACCACATCGATCAGGGCCTTACCCCTCGTCTAACAGTTTTGTTATGGTCTGTCTCACATACACAGATGGTGAATTAATCACGGGAAAATAAACGCCTGTGTGTCTAATGCGTGTGTGTGTGTGTGTGTGTGTGTGTGTGTGTGTGTGTGTGTGTGTGTGTGTGTGTGTGTGTGTGCGTGTAATGAGTGTGTGTGGTTGGTACCCAGAGCACATCAGCTACAGAACCTAGAGCAGTTGCTTAGAGTCAGCACCATGGACAGATCCCACACACTGGCTCGTATAAATGTGTATGTGTATGTGCGTGTGTGCGTGCGTGTGTGTGTGTGTGTGTGTGTGTGTGTGCGTGTGTGCTCTTACCTAGCCGTGGGTCGTACTGTCTCATCTGCACCTCTTCCACGCAGTCGGCTGGGAACCATCCCGTTCTGCCTTTGACCGAGCCTTCCCAGAAGCCCCCTTCTCCTATGCTCAGCACTAGAGGGACACAGTCAGAGAGACAGACAGCGTGAGAGACAGGCAGAGTGAGAGAAAGACAGCGTGAGAGACAGACTGTGTGAGAGACAGTGAGACAGACAGTGTCAGAGACTGACAGTGTGAGACACAGACAGTGTAAGAGACAGACAGTGAGACAGACAGTGTCAGAGACAGACAGTGTAAGAGACAGACAGTGTCAGAGACAGACAGTGTCAGAGACAGACAGTGTAAGAGACAGTGAGACAGATAGGGTCAGAGACAGACAATGTGAGAGACAGTGAGCCAGAGACTGTGGATCAGAGGATTTGAAGTTGTCGGTGGAGAGGAGGTGAGGAAGAAGGCTGCCAAGGCCCAGAACAGCCCGTGTACACAGTGAGGCTGTAACAGTGGAGAGGACAGGACTCATGCATTTCACCGGAAAAGTCCACTTCCAGGATTGTGAGTGGGGCTGAGGGAGGGAGGGAGGGAGGGAGAGAAGGGAAGAGACTTTCTTTACCAAGTAAGGACGCTGTAATTAGAGATGAATGCATAGATGATATTGATCTCCACTGCAGGACTGTGGCAAAGCGAAGTGAGCGCGTGCGCTCACACACACACACACACACACACACGCTGCACACACACACACACACACACACACACAAGAGACACACACACACACACACACTCGCGCGCGCGCGCGCACATACACACACAGTGTGAAATCACCAGCTGGAACTCTCTCTGCTCTGCCGGTGCGAGCCCTTCAACTCCAGCGGTTGCTAGGCGACGGCGCTGTAATGCTGCAGCCTGTGAATGGGCTGGTAATCGGCGGCAGAGAGTAGTCCGGTGGCGGAGGGAACACATGTTCTATCAAGCATCAGTACCTTGAGAGAAGCCCCGAGCACACGGCATTCCAAAGTGACCTGGGTCACACCGACCGAGTGGTCAAGTTTTTTACACCTACGGAACGCCAGCACCCCCCCCCCCCCCCCCCCCCCCCGACACCTGCCCTTCGATATCACAGTCCCGGCAGCTAGTCTTGCCTGTCGCACGGCTCGGCTCAGTGGATTGTGATTGCCCATGATCAAACCCCGACCAAGAGCTCCAGAGCCCCAGCCAGACATCCCCAGCGCCCCAGAGCTCCTAACCCAGTCAAGGCTGACCGTGTGAGGTCAGAACTGTATCGACTCCAAACTCCGGGGTGTCAGTGCACAGAGAGGGCACATGGATTGATCCCTCTCCTCTGATCGGAGATTAACACAGCTTTCCACCGGCGCTCTCCCGAGGACACACACACACACACACACACACACACAGACTATCTCTAAATTGGTGTGTCCTTCGCTCTCTCATTTGCTATGTTTGCTCTCCTAATTCCTTGTGTTAACACCTGAGCTCTCCATTTTCTCTCTCTCGTTCTCTTTGTGATTTTTCGTCCTTCAGTGTAGTCTCTCTCCCAGCTCCAGACAGCTGTCTACCGTCCTCTGCCGTCCTCAGTGGCAGGCTTTACAGAGCTGTCAGGACCCTTTGTTCGACGCCTCTTCCCCCGGCCCCCTCCGACCGCCACCCCTCCCCTGGTCCCTGGCCGCACCGTCCTGACAGCAGGCACCAGGCGCTCACAGGACAGGATGTTCAGAGCATTGCTGAGCGATTTAAAAACGCACAGCTAAAACAGTGCTAAAGGGATGATGATCCGTTTCATACGAGAGCGAGAGAGAGGAGAGAGAAACAAGAGATATTGAAAGCTAGGGAGAGAGAGAGAGAGAGAGAGAGAGAGAGAGAGAGAGAGAGAGAGAGAGAGAGAGAGAGAGAGAGAGAGAGAGAGAGAGTTGAGAGAGAGAGAGTTGAGAGAGGGAGCGAGAGGGAGAGATGAGAGAGAGAGAGAGAAAGAGAGAGATGAGAGAGAGAGAGAACGATGAGAGAGAAAGAGAGAGAGAGAGAGAGAGAGAGAGAGAGAGATGAGAGATGAGAGAGAGAGAGAGACCCCTAAACTTCTCTGACTTTCTTTGTTCTTGGCTTAATAAACCCAGTGCACTTCACTACAACACAAAATCCAGCCAATTAACAACCTGTCGGTGTAGCTATGCTGAGCCATGGTCTAAAAAGATTTCCCACAAATACAAATAAACACACACACGCACACAGACACACACACACACACACACACACACACACACACACACACACACACACACACTACTAATAAGCATCACATTGGCATATGGAAATGTATAACGTATATATTTTCATTGCTGCGACATTGTTGGCCGACATGACCAAAGATTGGACGCAGGAGTTCTCCTACCAGACACACACCAGCGGTGACCTGGGGGTCAGCTGACTGAAGGGGTCAAAGAGGGGTGGGACCAGACTTCCCTTTCCGTTAGTCATGCTAGGTGCTCATCCATAGACCTTCATAGGTGTACTATTCAAAACACACATTCCTTGGTGATGTGTTGGAATGCTCTCCCATTGGTTCAATGCCAATGACTCGCCTACATAGTGTTAAATGGGAAGCCAAGCGAAACGGAAACGCAGTACGCTCCATAACACAATCAACACCTCAGCCAGACGCTGGGCCACCGGCCCCCCTGCCAGGCAGCCCAAACACAGGCCCCCTGCCTCCCCGCTCACACACAGCCCTGGGCGGGCGTCATCGCGTGGGTTCTGATTCATAATCACCTCCATGGGTAACCTGCACCACTGGAGGCCCAGAACAGCACATACACACGTCTACACACGTCTCTACACGCACACGCACACGCGCACGCGCACGCGCACGCACACGCACACACACACGCACACACACACACACGCACACACACACACGCACGCACACACACGCGCGCACACACACACACACACACACACACACACACACACACACACACACACGCATGCACAGCTAGACCCCACATGCTTTGGCCTACATACAGGTTAAACAAAGCCAGGGTCACCACAGTAATTTGTCCATTACGACAGGCCTTGGAGGTGCTGTGGTACTGGCCATTGTTACACACTCCATGTAGACGTACATTTTGCATGATGGAATAATGAAGACATCATGTAGATAGACGTAAAAAAAAGAAAGTATTAAAAAGTTGAAGAGATAGTGGGAGAATAGAGACAGTCAGGACAAAGAGAGATGGGGGCAGGCTTAAAGAGGACAAAAGGAGAAGGAATGTCTGGACAATTATTCGACTCACAAAACAGGCGATGTCAGAGTGTGTGTGTGTGTGTGTGTGTGTGTGTGTGTGTGCGTGCGAGCGCGTCTGTTCCACCTGAGTGTTGCCTTTGGTTTAGTCAGTCACGACTCCTGTTCCCAAAATAGCATCAGTGAGGATGCAGATCTATTTATACTCCACACACATCCCCCTGTAAGCTTCGCTGCATCCCAATGGTGTGTATGTGCATCCGAATGGGTGTGTGTGTGTGTGAGAGAGAGAGAGAGAGAGAGAGAGAGAGAGAGAGAGAGAGAGAGAGAGAGAGAGAGAGAGAGAGAGAATGAGAGATTGTTGGTGTGACGACCGATTGAGCTCATTTTAATTCTAGCTCAGCTTCGCTCGACTGCTTAGGAAGCTGAGTCATTCACATAAATATTCCTCGCTCTCTCTGAGGCTAAGACAGACTGCAGTGCTCTCTCTCTCTCTCTCTCTCTCTCTCTCTCTCTCTCTCTCTCTCTCACACACACACACACACACACACGCATGCATTATTTAGCTAAACTTCTTTCATTGTCTTTCAAACGGAAAGATAAATGAACCACGGGGAGCTCACGTCACACACACACACACACACACACACACACACACACACACACTCGCCAGCTCCCGCCTGGCCCCCCCCCCCCCCCGGGCCCCCTCCCTCCCGGGCATGGACGTCCTGCCATGCGGGAGCTGACGGGAGGGGAGGCAGAGGGGCTGAAAGCCCCCGGATGGCTGCCTGCCACTGATGCACTCACACAGACGATGCGGACGAATGGGAAAACACTTAGGCAGACAAGGACGAAAGGCAGAGGGGGGGTCTGGGCGTGGGGCTCTGCAGCGCACCACGCCGCCCGGTGTGTGTGTGTGTGTGTGTGTGTGTGTGTGTGTGTGTGTGGGGGCCGAACCTGCTGAGTCAGGCACTCGTCCCAGAGCATGTCGAAGCGTGGTTCTGTGTGCCAGCTCGGTGTGTGTGTGTGTGTGTGTGTGTGTGTGTGTGTGTGTGTGTGCGCGCGAGTGTGTCCATACTCTCGCGGGGAGATTTCTCATAACGTGAGTGGAGCCGATATTAGATTTGGAGCCCCCCACGCTTTATTAAACTCCAGCTCGATCGGCTACAATAGAGAGGGAGCAAGAGAGACAGCGTATCTACCGTGTGAATAAGGAAAACACACACGCACACACAGACACAGACACACACACACACACATATATATAAATATAATGGGGGCCCTTTTTCATTCACTACATAAACATGTTAGAACAAGAGACATCTCTGCCTGCTAGAGGGGCCTTTGAACGGAGCCAGAGAAGGATGAGGGGGAGAAAGACGGACTGGTTGTCAAGTGGACACGACAGAGTCTGAGGGAAGGCAGCAAGAGTCGAGAGGTTCACTGAGAATGAAGTGACGAGACTATTAAATGAGAAAAGAAAGGGGGATAGTAGAGAGGGAGAAAGAGAGGGATGTAAAAGAGAGGAGGAGGGGAACTACAGACTGGAGTGCAGCCCAGAGGCAGAGACTGGTGGGGACAGAGTAGGGAGTCAGTAAGTGAACAAAGAGAAGGATCGTCACGGTTCACCGAGATAGGTGTGTGTGTGTGTGTGTGTGTGTGTGTGTGTGTGTGTGTGTGTGTGTGTGTGGGTGGGTGGGTGGGTGTGGGTGCGTGTTTGTGTGTGTGTGGGTGCGTGCGTGCGTGCGTGCGTGCGTGCGTGCGTGCGTGCGTGTGTGTGTGTGTGTGTGTGGGTGGGTGGGTGTGGGTGCGTGTTTGTGTTTGTGTGTGTGTGGGTTGGTGCGCTCTCAGGACTCCTTTGCTCAGAAGAGGGCTTGGGAGTGGCGCAGTCCCCATCTCGTCAGTATTCAAGAGAGAAAGAAATGGAGAGAGAGAGAGAGAGAGAGAGAGAGAGAGAGAGAGAGAGAGAGAGAGAGAGAGAGAGAGAGAGAGAGAGAGAGAGAGAGAGAGAGAGAGGGGAGCGGAGGCTAAGTTATCGAGTTGAAGGAGGGAGGGAAGGAGAGCGTCGGAGAGATACGGGCCGGGGATGAGCGGGGGCTTTATTTATGAATGACAGCTGAGCCCCTGTGAGCAGGAGCCGAAAAACAGAGGGAGGAGCGGGAGGGCGGCAGGGAGTGGGAGCAAGGTGCAGAAAGGATAGAGGAGGGAGGAGGGAGGAGAGAGATGGATGGAGAACTCCCAGGCTGACTCAGAGGGTTCTCCCTCTCCTCGCTCTCCTCCTCCCTGGCTGGAGGGGGATCCAACCCTCGCTGTTCTCCTTTCTCATTTTGCTCCGTCTTCCCCTCAGGTGTGGAGTTGGATAGAAGAGGCCGCCTGACATCTCCTGGTCTACCTGGCTGGCTCCGTCTGGCTTTTCTCCTTGAGCAAGGCCATCTGTCTGCTGACTGCACTGTCACGGCAACAGTGGCCAATCCCTAGTCGCAGAGGGGATCAATAATTCACAATTAACATTACCTTAAGAAGGCGCAGATAGACGTGCCGCTCATCACTGGCCAGAACGGCAGGAGAGGGTGTGAAGCCTTTATTTCGATCAATAATAAATAATCAATATTAACTTCAAAAGGCGCTAGTGAAAACGGCAGGAGAGGGTGCGAAACCTCGTTCGCCAGTTGACCCCCTCAACGATGCCTCCCTGCAACCATCCCGGATCCCAAACTCCCAGCCCGTTCGTCGATCGCCAGTGGAACGGTGGGGTCCTTGTTGGCGTCGGCCTGTGAGGGATCGCCTGAGGAGCGGCCATTGATTTGGCCGCTGATCGGCGTTAAATCAGCGATAGGCGCTTTGTTTCCCCGTGGTCGGTCGCCGCCCTAATCGCTTTGATGGAGGGGTTGGAAGGTGTTTCCCGATGGCTTCTAACCGATGGTGTTTCTTCAGTGATCCATGGACGCACAGGAATGAGTCGGCAGGACCAGCGCCGTTTCCATCGCCTCCGCCCCCCCAGCCCCCTGGCCCCCCTCCCACCGGCACGTGACCAAACCGCCTTTCGCTAAGGAGCTAAAGACTGGATAGACTCCCAGCCCAGGACACTGGAATGAGGAGACTCAATGGGAGCTGAGAGGCGAGGAGACATAATCCACATTTCTGTCTTTTTCGAGAAGCAGGAAATGGTCAAGCAGTCGATTGGGCCTATTTGTCCCCACCAGTCCAAGGAGACCCCAAAGACCCAGAGACAGCCAGGTGCACAACCCTCCATGACAACCCTCTGTGACCGGACACAACCCTCTGTGAGCGGACACAACCCTCTCTGAGCAGACACAACCCTCTGTGACCGGACACAACCCTGCATGACTGGACACACCCCTCTGTGAGCGGACACAACCCTCCGTAACCGGACACAACCCTCCGTAACCGGACACAACCCTCTGTGACCGGACACAACCCTGCGTGACCGGACACAACCCTCCGTGACCGGACACACCCCTCCGTGACCGGACACAACCCTCTGTGACCGGACACAACCCTCTGTGAACGGACACAACCCACTGTGACCGGACACAACCCTGCGTGACCGGACACAACCCTGCATGACCGGACACACCCCTCTGTGACCGGACACAACCCTGCATGACCGTACACAACCCTCTGTAACCGGACACAACCCTCCGTAACCGGACACAACCCTTTGTGACCGGACGCAACCCTCTGTGACCTTAAGCCTCCCCCAGGAGTGGGGGCATTACAGGTGGATCACTCACAGTCGCCCCCTTGTGTTTTCAGTCAGCTGTTCACCACTGACACAGCTCCACTACCCAGTCTAACCTTTTTAGGTCCTGTTAGCCTGCTAGCCTGCTAGCCTACAACCAAACAATTGTGTATTCCTGCCCAGTTCTGGGCGCTTAGGCACTGCGTCCGGCTCAAGCCATTCATGTTTATTCATACCGGGCTCCTGCTACTGCTGTTTCAGCTGTCTTTGTAATTAGCAGCCTGCCTACCGTAGGGCTGTGTGTGTGTGTGTGTGTGTGTGTGACGACGTGTATGTCCGCTTAATCACTACCATTAGCTTTGTGTAATGTTGTCACGCCCACGTCTCCATTCCTGCGCTCCTCTTCCCTTGATTACTAATTGCTCCCACCTGTTTCCTCTCGCCTCCTTTCACACGTTGTCCTCGGTGCTCCCTCCTGCAGGCGGCACCGTGTGGTCCGCTGGGCCCTGGGTTTGACCCGCGCTCCAGCGGCCACGCCCGCACCCTCTAATGCATGTCTTTTATGAAGCCACTAGTTTCCGACGCCCGCCTGTGGTTGACCCTGAGTCCGCCTGCTGATTTTACGCCGTAGTAAATAAAAACCTCCGCGCCCACATCCTGACTGTGTGGAGGCATTACAAATGTGAGCGGGGCTTTTCATTCAAATGAGTTTGAGAATCCTGTTAGAGCTGTTTTTTGCTACATTTCTATGAGGTAAGTAGCTGGTGTGAGTGTGTGTGTGGGGGTGTGGGGGGGTTCATGTGCATGTATAAATGAAGAACAGGTGGCGTGGTCCGTAGGGAGCGGGTTGTTGTGTGGGCGGGCCTTGACCCCCTGCTGCTTGGCTGATTGGACAGTGAGAAGGTCAGCTGTGACATCGGTGTCCTTGCCTTAAGCGACTGACCTGTCTGACATCAATAACGGACACTAACACTATTGCACTGCTGCAGGATGTGTGAGTCAAGTCCAGTCTTAATAAAACGCCATGCCCTTAGGTCTATGTTACCCCCAACACTCTAATTTCTCCTGGAAAACATTGGGCACACTTCTTATCCACCATTAACCACTACCCATTAACCGACACACAAACACAAACACAAACACACACACACGCACGCACGCATGCACGCACGCACGCATGCACGCACACACACACACACACACACGCATTTGCCTGACCATTATCATTTCTCCTGGCTGTGTTCCTGCAGGCCCCCCCAGGTCTAATCAGGTAGCCCCGTGCCCTGGCAGGTGTGACAGAGAGGCAGAGACAGACAGAGGCACAGGGTCCCCTTAGGTAACTTACTCTCCAGACAGACAGTCTGCCATCTGTGGATAGCGGTTGGGCAACAGATGTTTTGCGGACTCACTTAATAATTATATTTATTTTAAATAAAGTAATAAGTGAGGTCAGTCATACTGATACGCCCATTGGACAATTGGCTTTGTTTGACAACTGCACTATATTAGCGTCCTCTGGTGTCAGAAAGAAGAAAAATGGGTTCATTAAGTTGAAATTGTACGTGTATTTATAGCCCTTTAGCTCACTAACAGTAGAATACAAATTACATTTGTATTGGAGAGTTTACTCAACACAACACATCTGGTGGCTGTTATCCATCTGTTAGGTTAAAGAAAAAGTTATATTCCAGAACGTTGCTTTTACGAGCCCACAGAGGCTGGATAGGCTGTGGATTTGTGCTCAGGAGAGGCAAATGCCATGGTAACGCTGTTGTTGCCTAACCGGAGGCCAGGGGCGAGCTGGAACATCACCATGGGAAAAAGCCGAGCCCTGAAAAACAGCACAAATGTACAGCACCTCCATCTGCTCGAAGGGGAGGGCAGGTTGTTGCTGCTGCATGTGTGAGGAAATACAGACAGAGAGAGAAACACAGAGCGATCGTCGCGTTCGATATGTGTCTACAACAGCTGGTGGCTGAATACGTGAATGATATTGCGTTCCTGACTTGCAGGAGGTAATTACCCCCAGAATAATGCGCTCTCTTCCTATCTCTCTCTCTCTCTCTCTCTCTCTCTCTCTCTCTCTCTCTCTCTCTCTCTCTCTCTCTCTCTCTCCCTCTCCCTCTCACAGACAAACACCAAGACAAAGAAGGCTCCTCAAAGCTGCTGAAAAACAAGAAGTGTCTAATTAATTCAGCTAGGTCTCGCTGTGGGAAGCTAACGATGATCCTTCGTCTAAATACGACACTAAGCAAACAAACTTTCCCCCAAACGGAGGGGAGAGTTCTGAAACGGACTCCTTTGTTATTGTTTTTTGATCAATTAAGAGGAAACTATCATTTTAATTACCGACTTAAAACAAAAACATAGGTCCTGGATTTCTATCTATGCATCATTGGAAACGTGTAATTATGATGTGTAAATGTTTTATAAATATGAAAAAAAAACGAAAAAAAAATGTACTTCTTGAACTTAACATCTGTTGCCTGGTTACAGCTGGATGGATTTTCATTCTAGAAATAATTGTCTTTGTTGCTAGTTTCACTAAATCTTGAATTGTTACAATGTTTTAGTGTATCTATGTGTGTGTGTGTGTGTGTGTGTGTGTGTGTGTGTGTGTGTGGGTGTGCGTGTGCGTGTGTCTGTGTGTGTTTGTATGTGTGTGTTTGTGTTTCCATCTTGATCATTACTGTATGGTAATTTATCCGTATAATGTATACTGTATACGTATATACGTATACGTATATACATATATACGTATATGGTATTATACAACTATATACATATCTCTGCTGAACGTGCACAACTATATTACATGCCAAAAGCAATGGGGAGAATATCAGAAAGAGCAATACCCTCATACAATAGTTTGAAAAGGTGCTAATGACAAGTGCTTACGAATGCCAACCATTCTTAATGGCTGGGAAAGCTTGTTTTTCCGGGGAAAAAATCATAACAGTAATAGCTGCCTTTTGTGCCTGTGAAGCCCGACCTGGTTGTTATGTGCGCATGTGTGTGTGTATGTCCGTGTATGTGTGTGTGTGGGTGTGGTTAGTGAAGGTATCCTCCACCGCCCATAGCAATGTTAATATTCTGCACACACTGGTTGCGACCAAAGCCCATTAATCATGTTTGTGAATGTCTAATCTGAACCTTATTTGTGCTGGTTTCATTTTCATGGCTGTCTGCAAGATTTATAATGGCATGTGGAGCAGATGTGTGTGTTGTGTAACTGTGTGTGTATTTGTGTGTGTGTGTGTGTGAGGTGTAGAGGAAAAATGTCTTACTGGGGCAACATGTATTGCATGCACTGTATGTCTGTATGTGTGTGTGTGTGTGTGTGTGTGTGTGTGCCATTAGGGCCTGGACAGGTTACGATGGAGAGTGTCCCTGTCTGTTACCATGGTGACAATAAGTGGTCCATCGAGATATGTCCATCCTGTGATGAGATCAGATTACATCCACAAGAAAGAGAGGATTGAAGGGCAGGGGGCTGAAGAGAGGGATGGAAAGAGGGATGGAGAGAGGAATGGAGAGAGGGATGGAGAGAGGGATGGGGGAGGGGAGTATGAGGTGAATGCTGGGTCACACATCGGCCCCTCCACACACACACACCGACACACACCGACACACACCGACACACACACACACACACACACACACACACACACACACACACACACACACACACACACCCATATGCTAAACAGGCAAGCACATGCTTCCTTGAAGGTTCATCAACAAGTATTGATCTACACACAACCACACCAAACCGATCTCATTACCCGAGACTAACGTGCTCATGGTGACGAATGTGATGGGGAGGACACCGCTAAATGAGGGGGGGGGGGGGGGGGGGGGGGGGGGCTTTGGTGCCTACGCACATTGATCTGTGAGCGGAGGCCAGATTACCAGTGGACCGGGAGAGTTCCAAGCGATGACCTTTCAAGCATACCGTGTTGGTCTGAGCCTTCTACATTCTTGCTGGCCTGTTTGTGCCTCCTCAAAAAAAGCCAGCGCTTTGGACAAATTTGAGCCCAGGCTGTCAATCAGCGTCTGTCTCCTCCTTCTTTCCCCTGTTGCCGAATTCTAGTTTCTCTGGTTCCAAACCCAAAAGCAACCCCCCCCCGACCCACAACCCACCCCATCCCACCCCCCGTTAAAACCGCCCGACGTGTTCCTCCACGTCCACCCTGGCTCTCCGTCTGGTGTTTTCTGTCCGTGCCGAGGCCCACGGTCGGACGAGGGCAGCCATGCCGGAGCCCGCAGCCGTCGAGCGGCTTCGAAAGACCGCGTCGCCGTTTCCAACGGACCTCCCGAACCGCACGTCCTGTTGTTCGCGACCGGTGCCAAACGTCTGTGAACTGCTTGGCGAACCGTGCCAGCTCGACTCTCGCTGACGATTCGTTGATTAGGCAAATTAAATCGGCTACGGTTTGGCACACCACTTTGCTTGAGGGGTCCCCAACCAGATCAATTAGTCAGGAATTAACTCTCCATTTAGGATTAGCTATGCACTATTTCGACGTGAACTAATGCAATGATTTTTAGATGTAAAGCCTTCATGGACTGATGTCAATTCACGTGCGCTTAGTGGTACGTCATTTTATATATCCACAGAGTCGCTTTCTAAGGTGCGTGACAAGAATGAACCCCCTTAAAGACACAGCCTGTGTACCTCCTGCTCCTCCTCCTCATGTTGGGAGTCTTCAACAAAGCAATGCAATGAAGCAATGTTTGCCCTGAATCCGTGGGGATTAGGGCCAACACCATTCTACCTATGTACGAGGCAAAATCGTGGACCACAAACAAACACAAAATAATAATAATCATAATATCTACACCCCATAAGTGGACTGCAAGTACGTTCCACAACACACTGGCATGGAAATAAAAAAACTATGTTGGTCTGCTATGGTCTTAACATGGACACAAAGTCACTTTCCAGAACTTCCAGAAGGACATCTACTCAACTGTATTATGTCATTGTAACACGAGAATGTGCAAAAGGAAATGTGGTCCACAGCACCAACTGGTTAACACTAAACAGTTACACATCCTCCATGTCTACAACAGGCTTTAATGAAAGACTTTCCAAGGCTTTCAGACTACTGCCACAGCATAGGGGATTTACCCAATCGGAAGTCCTCGGACAGATTTCCCGGTGCTATGATGGAGGATGACCAGCCAATGGAGTGAGAGAGAGATGAGTGAAGGGGGAGTTAGAGAAAGTAAATCACTAAACTTAGTCATGAGCATGCTGGTTACAAGAAAGCTATTAGCCTACAAGGCTTGCGGCTCAAATCAATCTTTAACGTATGCCCCCGATCACGCATGCAAATGTGCGGGGCCAAGGCACACTCACACGGGCTCAGTTTGGCCCGTTTGTTTAGACGGTGTTCCTTTTTCCACATCACTTAGGATTAGGGAACACGGATAAACACATCCCCCTGTCCTTTTCTCTCCTCTGCATCTCTCTCTCTCTCTCTCTCTTTGCCTCTCCTCTGCATCCCCTCTCTCTCTCTCTCTCTCTCTCTCTCTCTCTCTCTCTCCTCTGTATCTCTCTCTCTCTCTGCACCTCCTTCTCTCTCTCTCTCTCTTTCTCCCTCTCTCTGCATCTCCCTCTCTCTGCATCTCTCTCTCTCTCTCTCTCTCTCTCTCTCGTCCTCTTGTCCTCCCGTGCAAATGAGCCCCATTACTATTAGCAACCCATCCATTTATGAATGCAGATGAGACGAAATGCATTATGTATTAAGCCAGAGGTCATCCATCGCCAGAGAAACTAGCCTCTCCCCAGCCCTGGAGCAGGCTGAACGCTACGAGGCCAGGACCCTCCCTGGTAGCACACAAAACCCTGGAGCCAGGCAGCGGCGTTACTACACTCAGCAAACGAAACGCGAGCCACCCACAGACCAGAGCCACGCCGACACCTATCGTCTAATGCTGACAAATTTGCTCCGTCCGACCATTGGCAGAGCGTTGAAGTGCGCAGAGCAGCCATGATCAGGGTGGTCAGTGTGGCGTAACACAGCCAGATGGTACAGTTGGCCAGGCTCAGGTTCTGGCAGCACCGAGCCTGCAGTGATGGCCGGTTTCCTGCATGGACACCACGCGCGACATGTAATCCTACGTGTCCGTTTTCTTCAAAACCATTTTCAAGACTAGTGCATTTAGATAAACTGGCAAAAAAGAAAAGTTGGAACTTGGAAAGGGGACACGTTGGAACGAGATCCCCTCGGCTCCTGTAGAGTCATCGTATCCAGGGAAACGTCCGCGTCGACATTATGCAGATCCATCTGGCGTGGATCATTAGGTTCTGCTGATCACAGAGGAGAGGCAACGGGCGGCCCTGGCTGCCCTGGCTCATCAACGCGCTCTCTCTTTTCTTTTTTCCCCCCACCCGAACAGCAGAGCCACCGTCTCGGCAGGGGGGAAAAGGCAGACCCTCCAGGAGGGAGAGAGGGTTCACGGGTGGAGGTCAGGAGGATTGGGGGGGGGGGGGGAGTGGGGGCGGGGGCAGTAGGAGGAGGGGGTGAGGGAGCGACATGGTGAGACAGGAGTCACAGGAAGGGGCAGCCTCAAAAGGGTGTGTGTGTGCAGGGTGGTGGTGGTGGTGGGGGGGGGGGGGTCACAACGTTGTGTCAGACAGGACACCCCTGTCCCGTGGATCCGCGTAACCCCCCCCACCCACCCCACCCCCCCTACTGTCCATGCATCACGCCGTGACCCGTGGCCCCTGTGGCCCCTGTGGCCCCGCAGTTACGAACACACGTCCCTGGTCCGATCCTGATCTACATGAGGAGCCTACGCTCACAGGTGCCAGGGGTCCCGCTCGGCGCCGAGCGCCTGCGGACAGGTGATAAGAGGGAGGAGGAGGAGGGGAGGAGGAGGAGGAGGAGGAGGAGGGGGGTTAAGCCATGACACCCCCAGAGGTGTAACAACTAGCGGGAGGGAGCAAGGACACAGCATGGGTCTGCATACCAACTACCCCCTCCAAACACATGGCGCCCGGCCGAATTAACATTCCCTCCCCTTCAAGCTCTCACTGATCTGTGTAAGATAGAGTCGGGCAGAGGGCCTTCTGCTTCGACCTGTCCCGTCTGTCTTATCAGTGAACGCTGGAAGGGTTGGAAAGTAGGAGTCGAGGGCAGCACAGTGTTCAAACAGTGAAAGGAGCCTGGCTATGGAGAGGTCAAGGGTCAGACATTTGGAAAGCGTGGGAGAGGGAGACGAGTGAGAGAAATGGAATGGAGTTTACCTTCCACATCGTTTGAGTCATAGTCTGGAGTGAAGCATGGATGGAGGAAGAAGAGCACACACACACACAAACACGTAAAAACATAAAAGCAGTTCCACTATGACTAAACGCCCTCATATCAAAGCTGATGATTAAAAGCAACAAGCCATACCACAAAAGAAAACATATCGCAAGTTGAACTGGAATGAAAACTGCAAAACGCCTTATGAAATGGCCCATCTAGCACACACATGGCAACGCAGCGGAACACAGAATGTCCCATGATGGGACGCGCCGTGGCTTCTCCTGTGCGTCCCTTGCCCTGCCAGCTCCGTCTCCAAGCCGAGTGCCAGGGCAGGGAGCACGCCACTTGGTAGAGCCGCAACGCTCCCCCCGGCCCGGCCACGGTCCCAGACCATGACGCCCGGTCAGCCAGTCGACGTCCGAACGAGGAAAGGGAGCCCGTTTTTTTTAAAGCACGCCCACTCACCTTTGACTCTCTCGCCGCGGTTCAGCTGGATCTCCCCCTCGCCCTGCGGCGCGTAGGGCTTGACCACGATGAAGGTGCGCCCCGGGACCGCGCTGTAGAGCTTCCGCTTGGGGCCCCGGGCGGCGCCCGTCAGCGCCGGCGGCGTGTGGAGGGGGGGGCTGGGGTCCCGCTGCACCGTCCCCGGGCTGTAAACAAACACATAGGTTACCGTGGTGATGCCAGGCAGCTGGTAGCTGAATCCCGTGGTCACCGCCATGGCCGTCCGTGGGAGGGGTGGGGGGGGGTGGGGGGGGGGGTGGGCTGCCGCCTGGCGACGCCTCCCCTGGTTTCTATGGTGACCAGGAGGAGTTGCAGAAAGAGAGCGAGAGCGAGAGAGACTGCCGGGGAAAGTCAACAGTCAGTGCTCCGCGGGAGAGTCATGAGAGGAGAGGGACACTCCTCCTCCCGATCCCCCGATCCCCTCTCTTCCTCCTCTGCGACCGAGCCTTCCTCCTGCAGAGCCCTCAGCCTCTCCCCATGCAGCCCCTTCCCCACCTCTGGCTTAGCCTCGCTGCGCTCCCCGCTGTCCTAGCCGAGCGGCTGGGGCGTTTAACGGTAAGTGATTACAGCTGCTCGCTGCGTCTGCCTCGCTGATCCTCCTAGCAGCCCGTCGGAGGCAAACATATCCACAGTTCGGGTTCCCGCGAAAGCCCCCTCCAGAGAGGGGGTAGCGATCCCTTGCTCGTCCCCCAACCGCGGCTGCTCCAGGCTGGGCAGCGGATCCGGCTCTGTCCCTAGGTCCTGGCTCTCCTACCGTGGGGGAGAGGCTGGGTCTGCTCCCCGACTCCCGCTCCTTCTCCTGGGAGTCCCACCGCGTCTGCCTCTCCCCTCCGCCCCTCACACACATACGCTCATGCACACACGCTCACACACACGGTGGCGAGGCGGTAAGCGCTAATGCTGCTGCCGCCGCTGCTGCCGCTGCTGCTGCTGGGTTCAGTGGCTCCCCTCCCCTTTGACGGCTCGCACACACTCACACACCCACAGCCCTTCGCAAGCATTCTACCCGCACACACAGGCACACAGACAGCCCCCTCCGCTCCTGCTAACATTGCAGCTCCGCTAGCACAACATACGCCACCGGCAGCATGTGGCGGACACAGAGCACTGACATGCACACACACACACACACAGATACACACACACACACACACACACACACACACACACACACACACACACACAAACGTGCACACACACTCCTGCCCCAATAGCACCATTGATCTCCTCCTGACTGCCAAGCCTGTACATGAGCATGAGGAGGTGGAGGGGGGGTCCAAAAGAACCAGCCTGTTGGGTTTAATTGTGGCTGGCTCTCCACCCCCTCTTTCATCTCCCCCGTTTCTGTTGCCTTGAATCAGGCCCCCCCCCCTCCCCTCCCCTCTACCTTGCTCTTTTCCCCTTCCTTCCTTTCCTCTCTACATCTCTCTTCCTCTGCTGGAGCTCCGCCTACTTTTCATTCAGGTGCTGATGCTGTTGCTTGTGTGTGTGTGTGTGTGTGTGTGTGTGTGTCTATGCCTTTCTACACGATTCTGGCCCTCTGTCTGTCTACTTAGCACCCACCACCATACACACACACACACACACACACACACACACACACACACACACACACACACACACACACACACACACACACACATACACACAGACACACACACACGCACGCACCAACAGGAGCTCCCAGCTGCGTCCATTCCCCTTTCTTATGATGGCTCATCGTGTTGTGGGACGTGCTTTGTACGTACGCTAGGCCGACATCAGGACTCTTTTCTCCGCAGCGACCGCACACGAGAACGGAAAGTTCTCCTCCCTCCCCTCTCCCGCCATCTCTCCGTCTGTCCTTTAGACCCTCCGCCGCCGGCCGTATCAATCACTTCCAACCCTTCCCCCTTTCCCTTGCCTCCCTGTGCGTGTCCATCCCATTACTCTGCCTGTGTCTTTTTTCTCCCCGCCTGCGTCTCTCTCTCCCCCCCCCCCCCCCCCCCCCCCTCCCCCATCTTATCATTCAGCCGTCCTCTTCCGTCCTGTTTTTTTCTCTTCCTCCCTCTATCTTTCTCAATCGGCCCGCTCTCTCTCGATCCATCGTTCTCCCTCCCTCCCTCTCTCTCTCCCTCTCTCTCTCTCTCTCTCTCTCTCTCTCCATCCCGCTCTCCCTCCAGAACGGTGGCTTGCTGACGGCTTTCCAATTACCGCAGGGACCGCGGGGCGGCGATGGCTGCCGCATGTTAATGCCCATGCCTCGGACACGACATCGGCGGCCCGCGAGGGAGAGGGGAAAGACAAGGAAAAGGACGAGGGGACACAGAGAGGGAGAGAGGGCCCGGGAAGAGTACGAGGGGAGGGGAGGGGAGGCGAGCACAGCTGGCAGAACGGGAGAAGACAGAGTGGAACAGAAAGAGGGAGACAACCATCTTATTGGCTGCTGGTGCCGACTAATAGAGGCTCTTCTTTCCACGTATTAAGCATAACCTAATGCATTTGTTTTATCCTTAGGTACACCTTACCACAAGGGGAAATGCATCAGTAATTTTTCAAATTCCATTCAGGTAAAAAAAAAGTATACAAAAAATGTATCATCTTATTGGTGCAATATTGCAAACTTCATTTTTCTCCTACAAAGCATTGATATATCAGCGAGCCCTAGCACAACGCCTCACTTGGAAGATAATCACGGGTTGGCTGATCATGCCGTAACATCATTGCTGTCGGTGACCCATACTGTACATCTAGCCCCGGTTGTTTTGTGAACGACTTTGTGTGCCTGACGTGTCTCAAACACAGATCTATGCACGTGTTCCTGACTTATACCTCCTACTGGGGTGATGAAGGTGGGGGTGGCTCTGATGGCGTGTGTGTGTGCGTGTGTGTGTGTGTGTGTGTGAGTGAAGCGGGGGTTGGGGGTCAGTGTGTATGTGTGTTAATTAGTACGCAGCAGATGAAGTTCCTCGCTGTCCTCCGCTTTAATGACATGTGCACCAACAGCCATGTGGTATGTGTGAACATGTGCTTGCGTCTGCATATTTACGTTAATATCATACTATTATGTATATTTGTGGAGCTAGATGGTGTGGGAGTAGCACTAATGTACCACTTTGGGCACTTGGGACTGAATTGCTTTAAAAAACAATAATAATGTACATAGTAAGGTCCTGTTGTTGGCTCAAAATTATTTACTCAATAGCTTGTAGAATAGCTAGAATCAAAAAGTTCCAAAATGCACAATTTAAAAATATATAAGAATAACATATTGTTGTCTCTGGATATGTCTCACCTATAGCACAAATCTCTCCCTTTCGCTGTGTTCAGTTTTTCTCTCGCTACCAGTAGTCTCACTCTACTCTCGCTACGCAACGCGCGCACACACACACACACACACACACACACACACACACACACACACACACACACACACGCACACACACGCCCACACACGCGCACACACGCGCACACACACATACACAATAAGCAGTCTATAACAGAATGCTCTGCTGTTTCCTTGGACACCAGCATCGCTTCTGTAACGATGGTAACGGTCAATAAAAGCGGCGGAAAAAGATAGGGAGGAAAATGTATCGATAGGTCACCAGCAGGAAGAGGAATGGCATGCCGCAACAGCTGTGGTGTATTGTCACAAATACTCCCCCCAGAAATATGTGTTCTTTGTTCAACTGACAGCCACAGTTTCCTTTCAAACACACAATGGGTCTCACAGATCCAGCACAACACAGTACTGTTTCAGAGAGCATTGTTCAAATGAAAAGCAGCCCAACTCGAACGAAGGATTTGTGAGCAGATTTTGCGCAATTGTTTTTTGGGCTACTGTTTCCACCACACCGCTCATCAACAGCGAGAGTAATTCCCCTTGTTTTCCGGTTGCCACCTGCAAAAACAATCTGATCACAAAATCCGCCCAGCAAGGCCTTGTTAAAATAACCTGAACTTACAAGGTGGTTAGTTATTCAATGTTTACCACTACGACTTCTTAGAAGCTTTAACAGGCTACATTTGCCGACAAGCCAGGCAACAGGTGTGGGCCTGGTGTTTTGGTGAGCACACCGACCCCTATGCCCCCATGACAGGACTGACACTGGGAACCATACAGAGAGGCGGAGCAGCTCCCCAATGCACTGTGTTCAACAGCTTCCAGAGTGCTGGGAGGAAAAGAAAGAGCCATTTCCAAATGCTCATGAAACGATTGTGTTTGCGGCCACCTCTCAATTTAGACCGGCTTGGGAAGGTGACACTCGAGTTTTCAACAAAAAAGACAGATTAAGGCGGCTCTTCGCTGCATAGACCGACGATTGAGACAGACAAGGGAACCTCACCGCATCGGATTGCGCCCAAAGGACGCACGGTTTGAGCCTTGGGCTTCATGCATAGTAACGTTCCGAAAAAGACAAACCAAATGTTGAAATCGTACCAGGACAGTGGAGGTGGTGAAGTCCGTGAAGCCTCGTCTCCTGATCTAGAGCGCCCGCGGCCATTTGGACAGATGCTATCGCCATAAGCGGCTTTAGGGAATTCAAAGGAGCCCTTTTGGAGGGGGGGGGGGGGGGCGTCCACCCTCGCCTGGCTTTGTCTGAAAAAGAGAGAGGCCTACCGGCGAGGTGAGATGGGCCCATTAGAAAAACACAATCACAATCAGCGGCCCACGCGGCCGCCTAACGATCACTCTTGCCCTGCTCCGCTGTGCCTCAGCGCCTCCGCTCCTCCCTCTCGGTCTGCTCGCGACGTAACGAGGATGATGGTGTTTACGCTCACCAGATAGCCCATTTAGAGGTGCGTTGGGGGGGGGGGGGGGGGGGGGGGGGGGGGGGGGGGGGGGGGGGGGGGGGGGGGGGGGGGGGGGGGGGAGACGGACGCCTCACAGTGTCATTAGCAAAGTACTCGACGGAGCTGCAGGCCTCAAACATAACATTTAGCTCATGAGGGAGCCCACCAGTCACAAACTGTCCACACAGGAGTGTAGCCATACAACATGACCAAACAGGAAGAAGATGGGGTGGTGTCTACGTTAGCGTGCTCCTACACGACAAGGTGAAAAGGATATTTCTTTGA
>CM030181.1:13335888-13338388 GCA_017639675.1 Aplochiton taeniatus | reverse complement strand
ACACACACACGCATAAACAGACACACGCATGCGGACCCACGGTAATAAAAATACCCACACAGGAACAGTGGTGTAATCTCACACTGACATATGATCATAATAAACTATGAGAGAAGAGGTTGGGGATCACTAGAACACACTGTTTATCTCGGCGGGAGAGGAGAACACAGCCCTGCTCCCTGCGTCACATCCAGGACTAATGTCACCTGAGGATGGCGACTTCAAGTTGTCAAGGTGACGGTGTTTCCATCTCCATCCCTGGCAACATCTGCTGTGTGCCTAGCACCGTCACAGAGCCAGCTTCTGGATCTTTCCAAAGGGTGCTCCATTCAATTCGACTGCCCTATCTACGTCTCCATTCCCCCTATTCTCTCTCTCTCTCTCTCTCTTTCTCTCCCTCTCATTGTCTTGAATCCGGCTGTGCTCAATTGGTCCCCATGGTGATCATTAACCGCCCTGTCCATGTGTGTGTCTCTCTCTCTCTCTCTCTCTCTATCGCTCTCTCACATACACACACACACACACACACAAACAAATACACAAGCACACAGACACATAGGGTGTGAGAGTGTTCTAGTTCTGTCCCCCCTAGCAGACACTAAACAGGCCACCAGTACTTACGCCCCCAGGCCCAGGCAACCCATCAACCACTCGGCCACACGTGTTCCGTCAGGGCCATCCCAAGTGAAGAGGGGAGCTACAGAGGGGAGCCACAGAGGGGGGGGCACAGAGGGGGGCCACAGAGGGGAGCACACACCTGGAGGAGGAGCTTGGGCCGCTCGCCTCCCCACCGAAGGGACCCAACAGATCCAACAAATCCCCTGAGGGTCAGAACACACTGCACCAGCCAGAGGAGAACTCAGAGGGGGGGTCACAGCGGGGAGGGGGGTGTTTGCCGGTCTCACCTGAGCCTGCCGCGGGGGCTGTGTCCGTGGGGGTAGCCTGTGGCTGTGGGACCGGCGTGGTGCCTGGCGCTCCTCCTCGTGCAGGCGGCGGAGCGAGGGGCCGAGCGCGAGTGGGACGACCGGGAGCTGCCCGTGCTCTGGAGGCTGCTGTCGGGCACCTCGCCGTGGTGACTCTGCAACGCGCGCACACACGCACACACACGCACGCACACACACACATACTCAGACACACACACGCACACCACACACACACACACGCACACACACACACGTTCAGGTGGGAGGCGGAGGGAACCGGAGTCCGAGAAGGACTTCAACGGCTTTTGTTCCCCGCACCCTTCTCTCTTCTCTTCTTCTTTTCTCTCTTACACTCACCGTCCATCTCTCTCTCTCTCTCTATTTATCTCTCACTGTCTCTCTCTCTCTCTCTCTCTCTCTGTCTCTCTATTTATCTCTCACTGTCTCTCTCTCTCTCTCTCTCTCTCTCTCTAGCACTCTCTCTCTGTCACTGTCTCTCTCCACATCTCTCTCTCTGTCACTCAATGTCATTGGTCTCTCCTTCTCTCTCTCTTTCTCTTCTCTCTCTCTCTCTATCCATCTCTCTTCTCTCTTCTACTCTCTCGATGTCACTGTCTCTCTCTCTCCCTCTCTCTCTCTGTCACTCAATGTCATTGTCTCCCTCTCTCTTTCTCTCCCCCCCCCCCCCCCCCACACACAGATAGAGAGCGAGCCCCCCTCTGCTCACCTCCCCCAGGCTGCGTGCTGCTGACCCAGGGCGGGCAGGCTGCGCAGGGACGGGACGGGGGAGTGGGCCCTGGCGCCCCAGGCCCTCACGGAGGCTGGGCGCGTGGGCCGTGGTCGCCGTTGAGGTTGTTGTCGCTGGCGGAGCGGAGGAGGGAGCGCGTGGAGGGCAGCGGGCCGGCCATCACGCGCCGACGGTTGGTTGTAGGACGGCGTCTCCCTAAAAGGCACTGGGGCGACAGGCAAAGAGGCTTATGGGTAATATGTTTTGTGTTTCATGTTGATTGCAACACTACGAGGATGAGAGGCGTTTTAAGAGCCGGAGCTGTCACACTGTCCTAAAACATTAGAGCGTGGTTAACCTGCCCTGATCTGTTTGGGTCAAGGCTGCCAGGCTGTGGAAAGCAAGGCAGGGACACTTCCTCGGGCAAACACCAGATGGCAGAGTTTTCCTGCGTGAGGCTGCCACACTGGGAAACATGAAGGAATTCTCTCCAACCACATCTATCCCCCTTCTGTTGGTTTCTCTCGTTCCACTTCTCTTTATTTTCAGCTCCGTCCCCTGGGGTCCTTCTATCCATCCTGCTCCTTGCTAGATGTTTCTCTCCGTCAGCTCTCCTCTCTACTGCTAGCTCACATCCCCCCTTCCTTCTGAGAGCTGGCTCCCATTCTGCACACATTACATCATTATAATACAAAGACGGAACCGCGCTCGTAACTCACCAACATCTGATGCTTTGTGGGTCTTTATGATTTCTGCCAGATCAAAATTTCCTGCTATGATTGCCACCTGGCAAGTGAAAAAGAGGAGGGGGGAGGGCAGGGGAGGAGAGGAGAGGAGAGGAGAGGAGAAG
>CM030181.1:13278423-13335688 GCA_017639675.1 Aplochiton taeniatus | reverse complement strand
AATGTATCATCTTATTGTGTGCAATATTGCAAACTTCATTTTTCTCCTACAAAGCATTGATATATCAGCGAGCCCTAGCACAACGCCTCACTTGGGAAGATTAATCACGGGGTTGGCTGATCATGCCGTAACATCATTGCTGTCGTGTGACCCATACTGTACATCTAGCCCCAGGTTGTTTTGTGAACGACTTTTGTGTGCCTGACGTGTCTCAAACACAGATCTATGCACGTGTTCCTGACTTATACCTCCTACTGGGGTGTGATGAAGGTGGGGGTGGCTCTGATGGCGTGTGTGTGTGCGTGTGTGTGTGTGTGTGTGTGAGTGAAGCGGGGGTTGGGGGTCAGTGTGTATGTGTGTTAATTAGTACGCAGCAGATGAAGTTCCTCGCTGTCCTCCGCTTTAATGACATGTGCACCAACAGCCATGTGGTATGTGTGAACATGTGCTTGCGTCTGCATATTTACGTTAATATCATACTATTATGTATATTTGTGGAGCTAGATGGTGTGGGAGTAGCACTAATGTACCACTTTTGGGCACTTGGGACTGAATTGCTTTAAAAAACAATAATAATGTACATAGTAAGGTCCTGTGTTGGCTCAAAATTAATTTACTCAATAGCTTGTAGAATAGCTAGAATCAAAAAGTTCCAAAATGCACAATTTAAAAATATATAAGAATAACATATTGTTGTCTCTGGATATGTCTCACCTATAGCACAAATCTCTCCCTTTCGCTGTGTTCAGTTTTTCTCTCGCTACCAGTAGTCTCACTCTACTCTCGCTACGCAACGCGCGCACACACACACACACACACACACACACACACACACACACACACACACACACACGCACACACACGCCCACACACGCGCACACACGCGCACACACACATACACAATAAGCAGTCTATAACAGAATGCTCTGCTGTTTCCTTGGACACCAGCATCGCTTCTGTAACGATGGTAACGGTCAATAAAAGCGGCGGAAAAAGATAGGGAGGAAAATGTATCGATAGGTCACCAGCAGGAAGAGGAATGGCATGCCGCAACAGCTGTGGTGTATTGTCACAAATACTCCCCCCAGAAATATGTGTTCTTTGTTCAACTGACAGCCACAGTTTCCTTTCAAACACACAATGGGTCTCACAGATCCAGCACAACACAGTACTGTTTCAGAGAGCATTGTTCAAATGAAAAGCAGCCCAACTCGAACGAAGGATTTGTGAGCAGATTTTGCGCAATTGTTTTTTGGGCTACTGTTTCCACCACACCGCTCATCAACAGCGAGAGTAATTCCCCTTGTTTTCCGGTTGCCACCTGCAAAAAACAATCTGATCACAAAATCCGCCCAGCAAGGCCTTGTTAAAATAACCTGAACTTACAAGGTGGTTAGTTATTCAATGTTTACCACTACGACTTCTTAGAAGCTTTAACAGGCTACATTTGCCGACAAGCCAGGCAACAGGTGTGGGCCTGGTGTTTTGGTGAGCACACCGACCCCTATGCCCCCATGACAGGACTGACACTGGGAACCATACAGAGAGGCGGAGCAGCTCCCCAATGCACTGTGTTCAACAGCTTCCAGAGTGCTGGGAGGAAAAGAAAGAGCCATTTCCAAATGCTCATGAAACGATTGTGTTTGCGGCCACCTCTCAATTTAGACCGGCTTGGGAAGGTGACACTCGAGTTTTCAACAAAAAAGACAGATTAAGGCGGCTCTTCGCTGCATAGACCGACGATTGAGACAGACAAGGGAACCTCACCGCATCGGATTGCGCCCAAAGGACGCACGGTTTGAGCCTTGGGCTTCATGCATAGTAACGTTCCGAAAAAAGACAAACCAAATGTTGAAATCGTACCAGGACAGTGGAGGTGGTTGAAGTCCGTGAAGCCTCGTCTCCTGATCTAGAGCGCCCGCGGCCATTTGGACAGATGCTATCGCCATAAGCGGCTTTAGGGAATTCAAAGGAGCCCTTTTGGAGGGGGGGGGGGGGGCGTCCACCCTCGCCTGGCTTTGTCTGAAAAAGAGAGAGGCCTACCGGCGAGGTGAGATGGGCCCATTAGAAAAACACAATCACAATCAGCGGCCCACGCGGCCGCCTAACGATCACTCTTGCCCTGCTCCGCTGTGCCTCAGCGCCTCCGCTCCTCCCTCTCGGTCTGCTCGCGACGTAACGAGGATGATGGTGTTTACGCTCACCAGATAGCCCATTTAGAGGTGCGTTGGGGGGGGGGGGGGGGGGGGGGGGGGGGGGAGACGGACGCCTCACAGTGTCATTAGCAAAGTACTCGACGGAAGCTGCAGGCCTCAAACATAACATTTAGCTCATGAGGGAGCCCACCAGTCACAAACTGTCCACACAGGAGTGTAGCCATACAACATGACCAAACAGGAAGAAGATGGGGTGGTGTCTACGTTAGCGTGCTCCTACACGACAAGGTGAAAAGGATATTTCTTTGAGAAATGATTGCCATGGCGGGTAATTAGCTACGTACTACAGGACCAAAAAAGGTTGAGACATAGAGCCCAGCTGGGATACAAGTGTTTCGTGAAAGCCTAGTCTCTTTGCCTTTTTGTCTGGTCTGTGATGTGAAGCAACAGAGAGAGGACGAATATATGGTGCTAACGAGGAAACTTTCAACCAAATATTACAAATTCCAACCCCTGGTAAGTTTTCAATGGAGGAAAACCAAAAACGTGGAATATGAAAAGAACCTACACATTTCATAGGATTTTGTTGTGTGTTTGTGTGTGTGTGTGTGTGTGTGTGTGTTGGGGGGGGGGGGGGGGGGGGGGGGGGCAGGGGGGAGGTTGTATCTCCTTAAGAGTGTAACCACAAACACATAATGTGCCTTGATCAAATCATCAAAGCTTTGGCTGATTCAAAACCGTCTCTGTCTTGGCGCCCTGAATCTTATCTCAGATCAGCAGAGCGTTCTTACTCAGAAGCCCACGTGCGGTGAGCAGGCGTGGACAGGGTGTGTGCACGTGAGGGCGTGCTCGCCTGTGGCCGGGCCAGTAGAAACCACAGGCACTGCCAGACTTCCAGAGGAGGAGATGGGACTGACAGCCAAACAGATCAATGCCGGCTGATCGCCGTCGCCTTTTGATGATGCGGATTAGAGTGCGGATCAATAGGGCTCTGCCGCGTCGCGCTTTGAGCGGGCCCCTGCAAGGTGAACTCGGCTCCTCCTCTCCCTTCATCTCGCTTCTTCCACTCCCTCCCGTCCCTCCCTCCCCTCCGCTCCGTCTCTCCTCGCCCCCCCCCCCCCCGCCCCCACCAGCCCTTTGGCTGCAGTAAGACACCATGGATAATCTACACTCCAGCAGCCGTTAGTGTGACTAATACAGACAGCGAGAGGGGGGGAGACGAGGTGAGACACACGCGCGCGCACACACACACACACACACACACACACACACACACACACACACACACACACACACACACACACACACACACACGCACACAGACACACCAAAGTAACGGGAACAGAACTTCTCTCCAGTGTGAACTTCAAACATCCCAGAGAGAGGGAAAACATGGCAGGGCCATGTTTGAAGGGAGGGCCACGGTGAGTGAAATGGACACGCCCCTTGGCACTGAGTCCCTGGTGCCCTGGCAGAGCCCTGGGGAACAGCCCCCGCCCACTCCACCAGGAACAGGAAGTGAGGGCTTGTTCCCCAGGATGCTGCCGGTCTGTGCCAGGGAGGGCAGGCCAGTGGCTGGGCCAAGGCAATTTCACACTCCCCTGGTACTCTGAAACACCCACGGAGTGACCACGGGCCAAAGCAGAAGACAGAAGGTCAGCGAGACAGAGGGAGAGAGAGAGGGAGGGAGAGAGAGGGAAGAGAGAGAGGAAGAGAGAGAGAGAGAGAGAGAGAGAGAGAGAGAGAGGGAGGGAGGGAAGAGAGAGAGAGGAGAGAGAGAGAGAGAGAGGGGGGGAGAGAGAGAGAGAGAGCGATAAACAGATGAAAGGAAAGTTAGAAGGAGTGAGAGAGAGAGAGAGAGAGAGAGAGAGAGAGAGAGAGAGAGAAACAGACTAAATGAAAGTGAGAAGGAGCGAGAGAAAAAGAGAGAGAAAGTACGAAAGAGTGAGAGAGAAAGAGAGAGAGACAGAGAGGAAGAGAGGAACAGGTTATTTAGGCTGCCATGTGTCATTCAAGGACGACGGCTCTCTCCCTCAGGTATTCAGCTGCCAGGCGGCGGCCACATTGACGGAGAGGCTGCTCTGTCAGGGCAAGGCTGTCTCTCGGTCGGCTTCCAGATCAGCCGAACAAATCACACCTCAACGAGGACCTCACCGCCTGGGGGACAGAAGGCCATGTAGGCCAGGTCACAGTGAACTCGCGACCTTCCTTCCTTCCTTCCTTCCTTCCTTCCTCCCTCCCTCCCTCCCTCCCTCCCTCTTTTCCTTCCTCCCTCTCTCTCTTCCTCTCTCTCTTTTATTCTCCACGTACCCCTCCAGTCTGTCAAATCAACAAACCGTCCATTTTCTTGTCATTCAAACCGACATGCTGTGCTGCCTTGTGAGCTCCCTCTGGGGTTCATAACAGTCCCATCCTGAGAGGGACGGCGTCATAACGTTTCACAGGCCGTCATCTTTCAAAGCTGCGACGCCACAGAGAAAGGAGCATAAAAGGCTACAGCATGCTCGGCGGTACAGTAACCTCCTGAAGGTCCGCTACGGCCCAGACAGTCCAGTCCTTGATGGATGGACTGAAGTGACAGCAGAGTATTACACAGAGGAGGAGGGGGAGGGAGGGAGGGAGGGGGCTCTGTCTGTAATGCAATTCCCCTGTCAGGCATCAGACGGCTCGACTTCTCTTTGACACACACACACTCTCTCACACGCGCGCACACACACACACGCGAGCACGAACAAACAGACGCGCGGTCGACTTCTCTCTGACACACACACGCACACACACACACACACACACGCATAAACAGACACACGCATGCGGACCCACGGTAATAAAAATACCCACACAGGAACAGTGGTGTAATCTCACACTGACATATGATCATAATAAACTATGAGAGAAGAGGTTGGGGATCACTAGAACACACTGTTTATCTCGGCGGGAGAGGAGAACACAGCCCTGCTCCCTGCGTCACATCCAGGACTAATGTCACCCTGAGGATGGCGACTTCAAGTGTCAAGGTGACGGTGTTTCCATCTCCATCCCTGGCAACATCTGCTGTGTGCCTAGCACCGTCACAGAGCCAGCTTCTGGATCTTTCCAAAGGGTGCTCCTTCAATCGACTGCCCTATCTACGTCTCCATTCCCCCTATTCTCTCTCTCTCTCTCTCTCTTTCTCTCCCTCTCATTGTCTTGAATCCGGCTGTGCTCAATTGGTCCCCATGGTGATCATTAACCGCCCTGTCCATGTGTGTGTCTCTCTCTCTCTCTCTCTCTCTATCGCTCTCTCACATACACACACACACACACACACAAACAAATACACAAGCACACAGACACATAGGGTGTGAGAGTGTTCTAGTTCTGTCCCCCCTAGCAGACACTAAACAGGCCACCAGTACTTACGCCCCCAGGCCCAGGCAACCCATCAACCACTCGGCCACACGTGTTCCGTCAGGGCCATCCCAAGTGAAGAGGGGAGCTACAGAGGGGAGCCACAGAGGGGGGGCACAGAGGGGGGCCACAGAGGGGAGCACACACCTGGAGGAGGAGCTTGGGCCGCTCGCCTCCCCACCAAGGACCCAACAGATCCAACAAATCCCCTGAGGTCAGAACACACTGCACCAGCCAGAGGAGAACTCAGAGGGGGGTCACAGCGGGGAGGGGGTGTTTGCCGGTCTCACCTGAGCCTGCCGCGGGGGCTGTGTCCGTGGGGGTAGCCGTGGCTGTGGGACCGGCGTGGTGCCTGGCGCTCCTCCTCGTGCAGGCGGCGGAGCGAGGGCGAGCGCGAGTGGGACGACCGGGAGCTGCCCGTGCTCTGGAGGCTGCTGTCGGGCACCTCGCCGTGGTGACTCTGCAACGCGCGCACACACGCACACACACGCACGCACACACACACACACACACACACACACACACACACACACACACACACACACACGTTCAGGTGGGAGGCGGAGGGACCGGAGTCCGAGAAGGACTTAACGGCTTTTGTTCCCCGCACCCTTCTCTCTTCTCTTCTCTTTTCTCTCTTACACTCACCGTCCATCTCTCTCTCTCTCTCTATTTATCTCTCACTGTCTCTCTCTCTCTCTCTCTCTCTCTGTCTCTCTATTTATCTCTCACTGTCTCTCTCTCTCTCTCTCTCTCTCTCTAGCACTCTCTCTCTGTCACTGTCTCTCTCCACATCTCTCTCTCTGTCACTCAATGTCATTGTCTCTCTCTCTCTCTCTCTTTCTCTCTCTCTCTCTCTATCCATCTCTCTTCTCTCTTCTACTCTCTCGATGTCACTGTCTCTCTCTCTCCCTCTCTCTCTCTGTCACTCAATGTCATTGTCTCCCTCTCTCTTTCTCTCCCCCCCCCCCCCCCCCCCCCCCCACACACAGATAGAGAGCGAGCCCCCCTCTGCTCACCTCCCCCAGGCTGCCGTGCTGCTGACCCAGGGCGGGCAGGCTGCGCAGGGACGGGACGGGGGAGTGGCCCTGGCGCCCCAGGCCCTCACGGAGGCTGGGCGCGTGGCCGTGGTCGCCGTTGAGGTTGTTGTCGCTGGCGGAGCGGAGGAGGGAGCGCGTGGAGGGCAGCGGGCCGGCCATCACGCGCCGACGGTTGGTGTAGGACGGCGTCTCCCTAAAAGGCACTGGGGCGACAGGCAAAGAGGCTTATGGGTAATATGTTTTGTGTTTCATGTTGATGCAACACTACGAGGATGAGAGGCGTTTAAGAGCCGGAGCTGTCACACTGTCCTAAAACATTAGAGCGTGGTTAACCTGCCCTGATCTGTTTGGTCAAGGCTGCCAGGCTGTGGAAAGCAAGGCAGGGACACTTCCTCGGGCAAACACCAGATGGCAGAGTTTTCCTGCGTGAGGCTGCCACACTGGGAAACATGAAGGAATTCTCTCCAACCACATCTCCCCTTCTGTTGGTTTCTCTCGTTCCACTTCTCTTTATTTCAGCTCCGTCCCCTGGGGTCTTCTATCCATCCTGCTCCTTGCTAGATGTTCTCTCCGTCAGCTCTCCTCTCTACTGCTAGCTCACATCCCCCCTTCCTTCTGAGAGCTGGCTCCCATTCTGCACACATTACATCATTATAATACAAAGACGGAACCGCGCTCGTAACTCACCAACATCTGATGCTTTGTGGGTCTTTATGATTTCTGCCAGATCAAAATTTCCTGCTATGATTGCCACCTGGCAAGTGAAAAAGAGGAGGGGGGAGGGCAGGGGAGGAGAGGAGAGGAGAGGAGAGGAGAAGAGAGGAGAGGAGAGGAGAGGAGAGGAGAGGAGAGGAGAGGAGAGGAGAGGAGAGGAGAGGAGAGGAGAGGAGAGGAGAGGAGAGGAGAGGAGAGGAAAGGAAATAGGAGGGGAGAGGAGAGGAGAGGAGAGGAGAGGAGAGGAAATAGGAGGGGAGAGGAGAGGAGAGGAGAGGAGAGGAGAGGAGAGGAGAGGAGAGGAGAGGAGAGGAGAGGAGAGGAGAGGAGAGGAGAGGAGAGGAGAGGAGAGGAAAGGAAATAGGAGGGGAGAGAAGGATGTTATTAAAACAATCAATCGACTTTCAAAACCTTATTGTGGTCTGCTTATTATCATCATCCCAGACGCAGGCTAAATAATGGAACCTCAGTCTCTACTATAATGTCATATGAGACACTATTCCTGTCAGAGATGGACCTCACTTGAACCCCATCATCTCTCTCTCTCTCTCTCTCTCTCTCTCTCTCTCTCTCTCTCTCTCTCTCTCTCTCTCTCTCTCTCTCTCTCTGTGTGTTCAGTGGAGCCTGTGCATTGCTTGCTTCTCCACATGTAGGGTTCTCAATCCTGCAAAAAAAAATTTTTTTCCCGGTTTGTGTTGTTTGTAGTAACAATGGGGGCTGGCAGGTAGCATTTTTTAATACACTGATTATTGTATCGTTTTAATGAGCTTTTAAAAGTCAAAGTCTCTCTCTGTCCGCCCCGCCTGTTTCTCTTTCATTCATTCTCCCTCCCTCCCTCCCTCTCTCTCTCTCTCTCTCTCTCTCTCTCTCTCTCTCGCTCTGTCTAATTAATATTTCACACATCAGTATTCCTTCATTAAAAGGTTGATGGTAGCAGCTGTTAAATAGGACGATGGTGTTGTGGCGGTCCGTGGAGCCGGCCCGCCATGTGTACAAACAAATTAACTTGGATTTGCTCAGGAAATCTGTGTCAGTGTCAATTTCCCAGACTTCCTCTAAGCAGCCTGCCGGCCACTTAAGCAGAAGCCAGGCTGGCGGGCTGGAGTCCAGGGTGGCTTTAACACCGGCGAGAAAGCTTCCCAACATCAGGCTAAAGTAAACATGTCAGCCGTTTAGCTGTGCCACATCAAGTATCCTCTGCTGGATGATTTCCCCAGAGGTACTTAAGAGAGTGATGGATGATGTCATACCTGAAAGGCTGTCTGGCTGTTGTAGTTCTTTATCTCCTTATTCCCGCCTCGGAACAGGAGAACTCTGGCACAGCTATCCTGAAAGAGAGTGCGGGAGACACGGTGGCGGCTTGAGATTTATGCTTGGCTCCATAATGTTATGGTATTTGATTTTCATTGTTCAATAATGGGCGTGCACACGTCTACCTACACGCACATAAAGACAGCGCGCAGCCACTCTCTCAAATATAACGCACTCAAACAAACACACACACACACACCCGATCACAAACTGGCACACACAAACACACCCACGCATACGCACACACACTCACACAAACACACACACAATCACTAACTGGAAAACACACACGTGCACACACACACACACACACACACACACACACACACACGCGCGCACACAAACACAAACACACACACAAACACACACACACACACACACACACACACACACACACACACACACAGTGATATATGAGGCTCCAGTGTGAGCCATTTCCATGCCTCTAATTGGTCCCAACAGGCCTACATCTTTTAATTACCAGTGAACACAGAACACGGTGTGTGGACTAGTGGGCTGGGGAGCAGATCGGCAGGATAAAGAGGGAGAGCCAGGCATCCGGAGACAACGCCACAGCAGACCCACATCAGGCGAATTAAAACGGACGACAGGCGTCTAACAGGCGGCTGTGAAGGCTGGGCTCTGGGCAGGGAGGCCCGCTGGCCGTGAGGCTGGGCCGAGGGCCGAGGGCCGAGGGCCGGGGACTTCCATTCAGCCTGGAGCCTCCCCGCAGCCTCCAGCCTCCAGCACTGTCTCTGCCCCTTCCTCCAGCCGGTGGAGGAAGACATATTGAATCGACGTGCCTTCCGACACCACGGTTTGGGTAAGAGTTAAACCGTGCAGACGTGGGGATCTCCGCCGTGTCCAGCCCCCCGTGGAAGTGTTCCTGTGGGGAGCGTGCACGGCTGTTGGAGTGCCGCGGCCCCGGGTGGTACGTGCACACCCCTCCCCTTCTCTGGCAGGGGGAGAGGCCCAGTTCTAGACAGAGGGGCCGGACTAGGGGGTGGCTGGCAGTAGATCAATATGTAATTTAACACTGGGGGAGAGAATTAACAGCAGCACGAGCGGGACCGTATGATCGACACTATGGAAAGATTGCCGCACATCACCATTCATGCCCGGCATCAGAACGTTGGCACGCACACACACACACACACACACACACACACACACATTCCCTATCACAAAACTGGCCTGACGCCTGTCATGCCTCCAGGTAGTTCTCCTGTAGTGATTAAAGCTGAAACATTTGCCTGGATTACCATACAGACTTACAGTCTAACCCGTAGCGGCCCACTGGGTGGTTTGAGCGCCCTCTGCTGGCGCAAGGTAGAGGCCTTCAGGGCTTCCCAGTGGTGTCTTTACCACTAACGGTGTTTTTAACCAAAGGTCGAGGTCTACACCCTGATAAGTACACACCGTTCAATGGCTTTCCAGCCCTGCCCTTAAATGCAGGACCATTCCGACAATGCTAATGTCGACATGCTAATAGAGCTGAAAACCCCAAAGAGATAAAGGCCCACGGCTATGAGCTTAGCTAATCGCTAACCGCGCGTGCGGTATGCAGATATCACACACACACACACACACTTTCTCTTGTCGTAACTAATGGGTAAATGTGCAGGGCACTACACCAACGGGAGAACTCTTTAAATGGCTTTCTATTCCTTCCCTCTGGTTTTACACAAAAGGTGGTGCGCTAAGTGTGGCTAATGAGTACATGGAGGAGCTGCAGTGAGTTAGTGAATTAGCTGTGGCTTTCCATTCCCACAAACGGGGGAAGGAGGTGCCCGGCTTGTATGATTAGGCCCGTGCATTCTACTTCCTCCTCCCCAGTACTTGTAGTGAATTAGAACACATTTTAGGGGGGGGGGGGACTGCTGGGGAGAGCTGAGGGAGACCAGAGGGGGGAGGCTGGTGAGCAGCAGTAAACGTCAGGGGAGCCGTCACCCCGTGCATGGGCTTTTGGGGGGGGGGGGGGGGGCGCCACGTGTTCGTTCAATGCCCACAGTTTATGCTCTGTGTGTGTTCACTGTCAGGGGGGAGAGGAAGGGAAGAGGAACAGCGGGCCGTTCCCTGGCCGCCCGGACCCTCACGCCAACGCCCGCACGCCGCCGCTGCGGGAAAACCAGCCGCAGCGCGGGACACCCCTCGCCGCTCCCTCCCCTCCTATAGGATTTCAGCAAAAGGAGCCATTCCTCCGTGCTCCCACGCGGTGGGAATAATTCCGTCGGCTCGGAAAAAAGAAAAAAAACGTTAAGTGCCGACTTCTGTCAAGTCCTTCAGCGTAGCTACGCGGGGCCGGTCCTGTATGAATGGTTTGACAGATGGCCCTTCCCGCTGCCAGAGATATCGCTTTGAGAACTGAACAGTCGTTGCCCATTGCATTGAAACCCCCCCGAGCCTGCCACTGGAGCCGAGCTGTGCCTGCCAGCGTCGAGCCGTCTGGCAAACCCACGTCCTTCCGATCGTTCGCCTGCGATTTCCCCGCAGAGGAGGGCGGTTGTAGTAAGCGGCACGACAGGGGAAGAAGCCCGAGCCAAGCCGCACCCCCCCCCCCCCCCCCCCCCCCCCCCCCCCCCGCGAGATCCTCCACTCACCCCCAGGGCTTCGCTCGGAAGCTGCACCACCCTGGACCGGCAAGCTCTCACCTGAATCAGAGGCGCGCGGCCCTGTCGGGAAGGAAACAGCTCGCGAGTGGGACGCTGCCGTGCTCCCTGCCCCCCACTTACGGGGTACCCACCCCCTGGTCCTCTAACCCTCCTCTCTGGATGCCAGCGGCCCAAACGGTGGCTCTGTCCTGGGCCTCGGTAGTCCCCCTCCCCCCCCCACTACCCCTCCAACACTAGTGTCCCCAGGGAGGAAGAATGACCAGCCGGTGTCCTTGTGATTAGCTAGACTGGCCTGGGGAAGATGCTCATGTTATTGAAGGATCAATCTTTTTCTCTCGCTCTTGGAGTGTACTTTATTGGCTCCGCTCTCTCTCTTCTCTTCTTTCTCTTTCTCGTTTCCTCTCGTATGGATCTCTGTGGATGAGCTGGCCGCATTACCGGTCAATTCTCTCCTCCATTTCTCTCCATCGGTGGCTCCTCTGTGGTTGTACTTATCTAGGCCTGCCCCTCGCTAAGTTTGCTGGGGCTCTTCCCTGTGGGATCGATCAGCCCAGAAGGTGTCCCTATACCCCCTACACGGCCCAAACTACTCCTGTGAGCCGACCTCCGAGGAGGCCCTCAGACAGGCTTGTTGTTTAAGGACAACTTTCATCCCTCCCTTCTTGTTTAGACTCGTGTTAACTTAACTCTCTCCCTCCTATCTCTCTCTCTCTCTCTCTCTCTATATATATATATATATATATATATATTTATATATATATATATATATATATATATATATATACAGTATATATATATATATATATATATATATATATATATATATATATATATATATATATATATATATATATATATACATATACATATATAGTTGTCTCTTTCCCTCTCTTTCCCTTTCTTTTTTATCTTTTCAATCGTATATCTAGTTTTATGTTATGTTGTGTTGTGTTCTTTTTCTTTTCGTTTTTTTAGTTTGGCTCTGTATTAGCACATACTATTCTGTCATTGATCTACGGTTGATAGCGTGTACCGCTGCATCAGGAAGCAATAGAATGCACTACAAATGCCTATCTCTCCGCTCCCATCTCGCTTGCCTCCCTTGGTCTCTCTCCATTTCTCCAGCTGTCCACAGCGAGTAGCAAACAGTGGCTTAGGTCACGTGTGCCGGCGACAGCCTACATTAACTATTGATGGGCCGATCTACAGACCTCTGCACACACACTCTATTTCACACAAGCAATGACACACACACACACACACTATCACTCTCACTCTCTCACACACACATGGGATACACCCTCCCTCTCCCAGGCTGCCCTGCCACTGTGTTCCAAACCACTGGAAGCAGGTCAGTTCGCGTGAGTGCCATCAGCTGAGCAGCCCTCCATCTGAACTCTACACAGGGCTCTCCCTTCACTTAGTGGACTAAAAGCCCAGTGGGTCTTTGTGCCAGAGCAACGGACCAGGCACGGCTGGACACAGCAGCCGACCTGGGTGTTATATCAGAGAAAGGGAGAGAGAAAGAGAGAAAGAGAGAGACACAGAGATAGAGAGAGAGAGAGAGAGAGAGAGAGAGAGAGAGAGAGAGAGAGAGAGAGAGAGAGAGAGAGAGAGAGAGATCATGTCTGTAGGTGTAGGGCAGTTGAGTAGAGGAAGTGCCTTTTGAATGTGGATGAGCCTTGTGCTCATCCCGGTCTCCTCGAGCTGCCCAGCACTGAGCTGACTGCTCCTCCCCTAAAAGCACTGCCCCCTCCTAAAGCCTCAGATCCCACACAACGAACGGACAGGAGGTGAAACGGAACATAACCCAGCAATAAGCTGTAGTGAGGGAAACAGTAGGGTAAGTGAGGGTACAATAGATCAATGAAACTGCTACTCACTTAACAAAAGAGTGCTGCAATAATCCTGGGATTTAAATGAACACTCCGAAAGCACATACAAGACAGGTGTTTGTTCCTTGGACACCAGGACTCCCTCGCCCCCCCCCCCCCCCCCCCCCCCCCCCCCCCCCCCCTCCTCCTCGTCCCCGGAGTCTTCTAACGTCAATACACCACTGGAGTGGAGATATTGACCCCGTAAGTGATACCAGCACTTCACAGTGACAGTCTGGCAGGGACCACAAACACACGAGCACACACACAAGCACAAGTCCTTACTCACAGCCATGCACAAACACCCTCACACGCAGACACACAGCACATGTCAGGGGCCACACACACAAGTGAAAGTGCAAATGCATGCACACACACACACACACACGCACATAGCACATGCTAGGGGCCACACACACACACAAACGCACTCAAGTACATACTAACACACTGATACGCCCCCCCCCCCCCTCCACACACACACACACACACACACACACACAGTGAATCGTTTCTCTCTCTCTCTCTGGTGATACCTGGTTGTAGAGAGCGCAGACGTGCAGCGCTGTGTTCCCCGATGCATTCTGGGAGCTCATGTCAGCTCCGTAGAACAACAGGTGCTCCAAGTGCTGCACGTGACCGTGACGACAGGCCTGTAGGGGACGGAACCACAGAGACACGGTCACAAAGCTCAGCCACACACTCAGGAGGCCCCCCGCGGCTTTGTGAGTGCTACGGCGGTCAGCGTGTTTGGACAGACGGGATCCGCTGTGGAGACAGCGTCACCTCTAATCCCAGGGAGGAGAGGCCTCTGGCGGGCACAGTCAGGGGGGCAGGTGGGGCTGTAGCCGGTCGCCATGGAGGTCCTCGAAGCGAAGGGGGCCAGAGAGTGGGACAGTGGGTCCGATAATAAGGAGGCCCTATTGCCTAGAGTCAATATTGACGCAGAGCCACATACTAGGAAATTACTTTGCTTTTTTGGTTCTTCTTTTACTGTCCTGATTTTCTTTGCATTGCTGTATTCCTCCTGCCAACAAGCTCACACCTATCTGCCAAGTCGACAGCCCTTTCTCATCACTGACTGGGCTTTTAAATGATAATACAGGTCACTCGCAGACCAATTCAACCATTCTTTATTCAAAAGAGATATTAACTTGAGCTTTCTCTCTCTCTCTCCCTCTCCCCCCTCTCTCTCTCCCTCTCTCTTTCTCCCTCTCTTTCTCCTCTCTCTCTCTCTCTCTCTCTCTCTCTCATTCTCTTTATTCAAAAGGCAGTGTGCGCTCCTTCCCAGTCATCCAATCCTAAAGAGATGGCTCCATAGTTGTCTACTGTATAGACACACACACACACACACACACACACACACACACACACACACACACACACACACACACACACACACACACACACACACACAGGCTTCCTGTTCACTCAGTGTCACTACCAAAACCCAACTTAAAAGCCCTGACTCCTACAAAACAGCGTGTAAGCGCTAGCATCCATTATGTTTACAGAGCAGGGCAGGCCCGCGGGCTCTGTGTGTTGGAGAGGCGTATACATTGTACTGTGTTTGCTCTCCTTATGTCAAGATGCCATCCGGAGGCCAAGCCGAGTCTGACGCTCCGCTCCTAGCTTCTGCTGTTGCAGTCACACAGCCTACGCAAGACCACGCGAGACTCTGTGAGACTCTGTGAGACTGCGTGAGACTCCGTGAGGCTACGTGAGACTCCGTGAGGCTACCTGAGACTCCGTGAGGCTACGTGAGACTCCGTGAGGCTACGTGAGGCTACGTGAGGCTCCGTGAGACTCCGTGAGGCTACGTGAGACTCCGTGAGACTCTGTGAGACTCCGTGAGGCTACGTGAGGCTACGTGAGACTCCGTGAGACTCCGTGAGGCTACGTGAGACTCCGTGAGGCTACGTGAGGCTACGTGAGACTCCGTGAGGCTACATGAGACTCCGTGAGACTATGTGAGACTCCGTGAGACTACGTGGCTCTTCTTTGTCTATCCAAAGTGCAGAGCCCTTTACATGGCAAGCATCTTTCAAATAAACATATCATGCAACACAACATTTTCACCTTTCCTGACAGCAGTGGCTGCAGCGAATGCAAAAACGCTCCAGTATGGGGTTTCTTCCGTGAAAGGAGGAGGATAAGGCAAGGTCAAATGTAAACGTTGTAAAATAGAATGAACTTATACTACCAGCACATAGTACTTTCCAGTGTTTACCCGAATAGAGTTTTTATGTTTATAAGAGCTGTGTACACATGTAAACGCTGGAAATTTTTTAAGGAAACGTTCCAATTTTTTTATAAACGTCCCCACCCCTAGTCTGAGTATATGTATGTACGTTAGTGTGTGTGTGTGTATGTGTGTGTGTGTGTGTGTGTGTGTGTGTGTGTGTGTGTGTGTGTGTGTGTGTGTGTGTGTGCGTGCGTATCACCTGGTGGATCTCCTGCCAGCCATTCTCGTCCACGCAGCCCACCTGCGCGTGGTCATGCAGCAGCAGCTCACAGCAGTAGGGGTCCCCCCCCACCATGGAGCTGTGGTAGAGGGGGGTCAGCCCGCGGCTGTCCTTGTAGTCCGGGGACGCCCCCAGGTCCAGCAGCGTCTGGAAGGCACGGGGGCCGGCGAGTTATTAAAGACACAATCAAACAAATCAATCAAATCCACTCCGATAGGCCACGATATCGTATCGCGGCATTCTAACGGAAGTAAGGGCTTGAAGAATTGCTTTGGATGTGTCCTCAGAAAAACTCCATATTGGGGATCAGAGGGAGACAGGTGAAAAGACCCATTCAGAGTGCGTGTTCTGCAATGGCTCGAGCTATTACATGAGTCACTACAAACCTCTAGAGCCCCCCCCCACCCCACCCCCACCCCCCATGCCAGGCCGGGCTGTGGAGGGCTCCCGACCTTTTCATCAAGGCCCCAGGAGGAGAGCACTCAACGTCCGCGAGCGCAGCACACGCAGACACAAAAACTACAGGGAACATCTGACTCAGCTTCCTGTTCATTTAGACGTGAGTCTGTACTCCCCGACACTTACTCGTTCTAGCTAGACTAGGCTGTGCCTTGTGTGTGTGTGTGTGTGTGTGTGTGTGTACCCGTGTGTGTACCCGTATGTGTGTGTATGTGTGTGTGTGTGTGTGTGTTTGAACTCACTATGAGAGCCGTGTGGTTCTTGGTGCGCACGGCCTTGTGCAGGGCCGTGATGCCGTCCCGCGTCCGGAAGTCCAGGTGGGCGCCGCCGCTCTTCAGCACCTTGATGAGCTCCGCACAGCCTTCCAGCTGGGCCGCCATGGTCAGAGGGCATTCTGTAACGGGAGGGACAGCGACTCGGTGACTCGCCCCCGATCCATGCCCTGCTCAAATGATTCTTACCAGGACAAGGGCACTGTTATAAGAACAACAAGGGACAACGAGAAGCTGCGGTGTAGTGACCTAGCGTTTCTATTGCGCGTTTCCAATACATCCTCATTCGCAAAACACCTCCGGCGGTGGGAGATGGTCCCCTTCCTGTCTAGTTGACTGTATCCAGGGGTCAGTGCTAAAGCAGCAACCCCGGTTGTCGCTGTGTTTAAACAGCTCCGCTTTCAGACCACAGGTTGCCCAAAGCCAGGCTCCCTCTGAGCCAATGACTGGACACATATTTGACATTGACATGAACAGATTGCATAGAGAGAGTAATCCAGCCTTCGCCAAAAGGCTGTGGGCTTTACAGCGGGAAGGGGCGAGATGAAGAGAGACAGAGAGAGACAGAGAGAGGCCGAGAGAAAGAGGGAGACAGCCCTGACAAGGGGGATGGGGGGTTGGGTTGGGGGTGTGGGGGGGCAGGGTAGGGGAGGGGGCTAGGGGGGGATCCTCACCTCCTGTTTCGGGGTCGTGAAAGTTGGGGTCGATGCCTTTCTCCAGGAACTTTGCGACCTTCTCAGTGTTCCTCTGTTGAGCATACTCCATGAACTTCTTCAAGTTGGCCTGACACAGTGAGATGCAGAGTGGGGGAGGGAGACAGAGAGAGAGAGACACATAGCTGTGATTGGGTGATGTAACACTCATGTGGATAGGGCCGTTAAATAATGCAGGTGAGAGATGAAAGCTGTTGCATACCCCTCTCTCTTCCTATTTCTCCCACTGACTTTACAGCACAGTGTATGTCTGGTTGTGCAAAATGCATTATTGTGTGTGTACGTGTGAGTTTCTGTGTGCATGTGTGTGTATGTGTGTGTGCGTGTGTGTGTGCATGTGTGTGTGTGGGTGTGCGTGTGTGCGTGTGAGAGAGAGTGTATTTCGGTTCTGTCAGTTCAAGCCTAGCAGCTGACTACAGTAGATGCTGTGCTGAATAACACAGTGACAGCCACTGAAAGGAATCTGTCTAAGCCTTGTTACTGTAACATACGGTGTATTGGACCATATGCCTTTAAACCTAGCTTAAGAATCATTTGACAGAGGCAAAACAGGACTGAATGAAGTAGCACATTCATTTATGGAATGAGTGAGCAGTTAGGCTAAGACCATTACTATTACACAGTTTATTTATTTTTTATTGATTTTAACCTTTATCAAAACAGGAAAGATCCCATTGAGATTAAAAAAGGGAGTCCTGGCCAAGATAGGCAGAAGCACAGGGTAAAGACAAGTCATAAAAAAAAAACCAAAAAAAAACAACAACATGTTTCATCAACCATCGGTCTCTATTATCAATATTACAATTACAATTAAGACAGCTGATTCCCCATTAAATCCGCCATGTATTACATTTTGAGTTCCAATTTAAAATGCGGTCTTGATTGCTTGTCAGCAATTCATCAAAGGACATCAAAAAAGACATAAAAAAAGACATGAAAGCCATCAGAACGATATCTTCCTCGTCCTTTGAACAATTTCAATCTTTTTTTTAATATATATAGTTATGGCTATCGTCCTGGGTGGGGGAGGCCGCCTTTGCCTGTTCAACGGAGCTCAACAGGTTGATGCTAGGATGGCCCTGGGTGAGTTTCAACCATCGGCCCCCCTGCGACGCCCGCGATCCAGCCTCCTCGTCTTCCCCCAGGCTTTACTCCCTCAGCAGTCCTGACAGTTCAGAGACTCCCAGGAATTTCATTGGGTGACATTGATCCACAGGGAAAAAACATACCATATAGGGTCGGTAAAGCAAATCATCAAATAAGTTCAAATTTGCTATGGCTGCAGTCTGCTTTGGAGGGGTTTTAACTCTTCCGCATCCTCTCAAGGTTTCTAAAGCTGGTTACGTAACAACTGCATGCACGGAGACCTCCAGCCAAACCAACATACACAAGGAGACACACACACACACACACAGACATTCGCGAGGACACACACACACAGGTTTATGGCAAAGTACAGCAAAGTCATTTGCGCGCGACACACCCACACACACACACCGCATTCATGCACACACGCGCACGCCTCACACTTCGCCCACGCCTGCCGTCCAAGTGAACAGGAGGGAGCAGGCGTTCCGACACTCACCATGTGTGCCGTCCTATACATCCTCCGCTCCCAGAAAAGAAAAGAAAGCCCCTCTCTTCAGTCCTTCCTGGGTTTACATCTCTCGCCCTCTTTGTCGCACGCTGCCATCACCGCTGCCTCCACGTCTCTCTGCTCACACGGGTCACACGCGGGCGCTACGCGAGGCTGCAGACCGCTACCCTCACCATCCCAGTGCCGTGCCGAGTGAGAAGAAGCTCCCCCACTCCCTCGCTCTCTCTCTCTCTCTCTCTCTCTCTCTCTCTCTCTCTATGGAGGACGTACGAGGCAGGTTGTTATGGGGATGGGATACAAAGAGCGCTCTGGCAACCAGCGTGAGTGAGCTTCAGACGAGGACCTTGGTGTGCATGTATGTGGTTGTGCGTGAACGTGTGTTTTTGTGCGTGTCCGTGCGTACGTAAGTGTTTGTGTGTGTGTGTGTGTGTGTGTGTGTGTGTGTGTGTGTGTGTATTTGCTTAGCTGTAAGCGGCGGAGGGATGGTCTGCCAGTGATCGGTTTTGTTTGATGAGAGTAATATTGCCTGTTGAGTGCCGACTGCAAAGGTACCCGGGAAGCCTGTGCAATGTGTAATTTGCTCCGGGAAGGATCTGATTAATGGTAAGGGGGGGAAATTAACCCAAGAAAGCGATACTGATACATTTCCAAAGCAATCTAAACTGCACTTCTTAAAACCTCATTTACTGAACGTTGAGGACGTGGTGGCCCCAGACTGGAAGTGAAAGGGGCACCTGCACAGTGACTGGCTTCTCTATTTCAATGCAGCATTAAGGGCAATGTTAGGCCACCGGTTGAAGGGCCAGCCAGATCAAAACCATGTCTCGAGATAACTGTAGGGGCTGCAAGTCAAGTCCATTTCTGATTTAATATTTCCCCCCCAGTGTTAAAGCGAACAGGTGCAGACCTATTTATTTATTTATCTCCTTTAAGAGTGCTCTGGCCTTTTTCAGTTTGCAACACTCTTGCAAGGGCACATTATTCTCGCATATCATTTCACTAACCAACATCACACACACAAACACACACATGCACAGAGTAAAATTTGGCTGCTACTGGACACAGGTATGTTGTGTCACCATCTGGCAGAGGGCGCTGTATTGAGGCTAACTGCCAATAAGACATGCTCCAATTACACTGCTCACACAATTACATATATTGGGTTAGGCTGCGGACCACTGGCTGCACAGAGGCTACACTGAAATCTTATTTTGCTCTCTGAACATCTTCCTTTTTCACCGCAAAACTAGTATATTGCATGAATTCCTATCTCTTTCCTATTTTAATGGGCCATATTGGTATGCAAGTGAGCTTAAAATAATAGTAAGTAAAATTGATTACTAGACCAACAATGAGATCAATGCCACATACAAAACAAACACACACACAAACGTGAACTCACACACACACGACAGACAAACAGCTTGGGGCCTTGACTGAGGGAAGCGTCGATCTAGGGAGGTCCACACCTTATCAAGGGGTCGCTAACGGCATGTTGTCCACACCACGGTATCAAGTGAACCGAATTGAACAGGACAGCACTAGCCTTGCTGTTTACCCGAGACACACTACCTGCTCAAACTGAACCAGAGAGATATGTTTACAGGTCAGTGTAAACCAGGCGCGATGGCAAACGAATAAGACACACAAGCGGAGACTTGTGTGTGGGCTCCCTGGACCCTTTCTATAGACAGTAACCTTCAGCAGAAATAACCCGGGCTGCCCTTCGCTGCACGCACTGGGAATGGGAATCATCCTCTGCAGGGTTCTACAACCTCTCTAGACAGGGCTGCTGCAGATATCAATAGGGCTGGCTGAGAAAAGGTCTAAGGCAATAGCAGCAAAAAGGCTCCAGTACGTCGGCCCTAGGACCTTGAAGAATCTTGCCTGGGTCTCCCATCTCGATGCCCTATCCGCGTGAAAGTTAAACGGACCCCGCCTTCTCCTGTCTTCCTTTGTCTCCTACGCGAGAGGCGGCATGGGTCGAAGGTCATCGGCCTGCTCGAAGCCGCAGCGCTTGGTGAACACGCAGTGCTGATCCGCTCCCCATGTTCACCGCCATTCAGAGAGCAGCATAGCTGTGCGAACAGCCTCCTGATTCAGTTTGACTCCCACGCGAAAAAAGGTACCCGCGTCCGCTCTCCATACGCTCAGAGAGGAGTCTTGGATGAGATGCACGGTCGTCCTGGCTACTACAGAGCGGAGGGAGGGAGAGCTGAGGCTGCAGGGAGGGAGAGGTGGGATGGGGGTGTGCTGGTGGCTAGGGGTGGGAGGAGGGTTGAGGAGTCCCACCTCGCTCCGCTGGCTGCACCACTGACAGGCTGCCGGGGCCAGGATAAGAGCTTGGCTAGCCCCTTTGAGGTTCCCGCCTGAAGCCCAGGGCCCAGGGTGGGACTGTGACGACCCTCCTGTTGTGTATCAGGGGTGTGGGTGTGTTGTCCTGTGTTGGGGGTCACTCGTAGGCAGAGTCCGGTCAGGTCAACGTGGAACCCCTGTGCTTCTCGTTCCCAGAGCTGTCCGAGCACCCAGCTCCAGGCTCATTGCGTTCTCTGGCTCACGCCTTGCGTGGACATTATTATTTCGGGTTCACTCCGTTCACACCCCAGATCCTAATCCTCGCACGTGCATTCCCGCACACCACTGACTTTGCTGATTGGCACCTAAATGATTGGTTATGGTTTCGCTGCACTTTTGCTTGTTTGCTGGAGTGATTAAAACAACGGCTCTTCACTTAATTTGTGCGCGACGCTGTAATTTGCTACGGCCCTGGGAGCCAGGTCATCGCAGGACAGTGTGTGTGTGTGTGTGTTCAGCTGCTTACCGATAAAGGGCATGGGACCAGAGACACATGCAAACGTTCTCCCTTCTCTCTTTCTTTTTTTTTTTGGTCGTATCTTTTTTTTGGTTTTCTCTCTTAACTTCTCAATCTCCTCCCTTTCTTCTTCCATCCCCCTCTCCCTTCTCCTCAACGGCTTCGGCATGTTCATTCATGAGCCTCCCCTGCTCCGTAGAAGTGTGTCACACACACACACACCGCCACTGCCCTAGGTTCACCCCCCATTACCTCGTGGCCGCCGTGCCCCCCGGCCCCATGCCAGCTGGCTTACAGTCGGCCCTCATACTGCTCCAGTGGTCACAGCCAGACCCTCGGCGCCGGCATGTTTACTCGCCAGAAATATATACTGGCCTGATGTGTGCCAAACGTGTAAGACACACACACACACACACACACACACACACACACACGCGCGCGCAGTCGGAGCAGAGCTGCCGTTTGGCATGACGGTCTCTTAAAGGGAGTGTTTGACCTCTTCACCATCTCAACGAGGCTCTGGTCAGAGCGACCGCACGCCAGTGTTCCCCAGGGGGACCCAAAGTGTCTCTCTCTGCACTCAGCCTGCATTCAGGCAGAGACACCGTTAGCGGGGTCAGATGAGATAACTCCATTCTCTCCACTATTCGGAAAATATTTGACCCAAGGCGTGTGGTGACTGTTTTATCCGTTTATCTTCAAAAGACGTTTTCTGACCCTACCGACGAGTGCAGCCGAGCGCTCCCCGTTGGAGGTATTGCTCCACAGAGCGTGCATTCTCCCCGCTTTTCACATCGGCATAAGGAAGCGGGTGGCGGCGTATCAATGGGACTCCCCCAGGGCCGCATGCCAAGGCTGTTAAGAAAAGCCCGGAGGGCTCCTTTCCTCTAAAGCTCGCCCTACAAGACAGCGTCGGGCGCGGGCCGCGCGGCCGTGACAGACCGCCCCCACGGATCCGACCCGACGACCGTCTCAATCTGCTACGGGAACGGCCCCACCGACGCTACGCTGTTCCCCTTTCCATTTTCATTTTCATTTGAAGGAAACAGATAGCGACGCCCTAACAAAGTCACCACGGCGGAAATTAGGTTGGAGTCCGTTTAACGAGATTGTTAAACAGCGTGTGGGCCGCCGCTGGATGTGTGCGGCGGGACCGACGCAAACCTAATTTGCTGCCGACAAAGCACTGACCTAAGCCGGATGGAAATTTCAAATGAAACATTTCAACAGCGGCATTCGGGCTTATTTACATTGCTTACTTCACACAGCTCTAAATAAAAGATTTAGCTCCCTAATCTGGGAGGGTAGGAAGCCAAAGCAAACACAATAGGCAGCCCTGATTGTTCCCCCGGCTGGCCTCTGGGGTCAGTCTCTTATATAAGGGCTGGGCCTTGACCTCCATGTCCCAGATGCTTTGTAGCTTGACGGTAGTGCTGCAGGGCCACTGCATTTTAATTAGACAAGGAGCCAGAATGAGACCCCCGCTCCGGTTGAGTGCATGCAAAATAGATGTGCACAGTCCACGCAACGTACGGAGCAGCGAGCACTGAACAAAGATGAGCAGTGAGTGATCGTCACGGTGCCAACACTTTAAACAACGCTTTCACACACCCAGGCTGCTCGGAATCAATGTGACGGGAATGGCAATTACAGTAAAACACTAGCCCTTCGTTTTGAGCACAGAATAGGGCGACAACGAGGTGGGTAATAAACACTTAATGTGTTGATTAGCATACTCAAGTGGGTTTGTGAATACATCCACAGGGGAGGGTTTCAGCAGGCTGCACTCACACGGCCGCTGCGGAAGACCGGGAAAGAGCCAGGTGATAGCGCAGGCCTAACCAGTGCATTACAGTCTGAGGTTTATAACCGACACGCCCCGCCTCATCCAATTGAGATCCGGCCGATATCTACACTCGGGGCTGCAGCACTGTCAGAGCAATGGGAAACGTGCTCTGGTCTGAATCCTCCATCTCGCACGGGGCTAAAAATGCCGTGTTTTCATCTAAAAGCTTGGATTTATTTACGGTTGGTTTATTTCCATAATTCATAAATGCATCGCAGCCTGTAAAGGTCTAGAAGCTTGCTCCCATTAAAAATGCACTAGAATGACTGAGACAACACCCAGGAAGTCAGAGTCAGGTGGGGGAGAGGAGAGGAGAGGAGAGGAGAGGAGAGGAGAGGAGAGGAGAGGAGAGGAGAGGAGAGGAGAGGAGAGGAGAGGAGAGGAGAGGAGAGGAGAGGAGAGGAGAGGAGAGGAGAGGAGAGGAGAGGGGAGGGGAGGGGAGGGGAGGGAAGGGGAGAGGAGAGGAGAGGAGATGAGAGGAGAGGAGAGGAGAGGAGAGGAGAGGAGAGGAGAGGAGAGGAGAGGAGAGGAGAGGAGAGGAGAGGAGCCTTGTCTTGAGCCTGCTTAACCTGAGGCACTATGTCAGATGAACACAGATCGCTCCTGTAAACAGATGCTTCTGGTTTCCGTTGCATCATGCATTTAATGAAAATAATTTCAAATGATTTCCAGCATTCCTACCTACCCTACATTAGGCTATTAAGTAGAATCCACACAAATAAGCCTTCTACATCAGTCTGTGTGCCTGGCACATCAATTGTGTGTGTGCGCATGTTTTGAGTGGGATTTGTATATGTGTGTGTGTAATTATGTGTGTGTTTACAATAATGCTACCATCACCCTTACAGCAGACATTAAGGGACCACTCTGTGCCCTTCGGCCCGTCAGTGACAGTGCTCTGCCGGGCTACAAACTAGGCAGTGAATCCCAGCTAACTGGTAGCATAAGCCCAGTACCTCTGCTGTGGTACTAGCTGGTATCATTACCTCTGCTGTGGTAGTAACTGGTATCGTTACCTCTGCTGTGGTACTAGCTGGTATCATTACCTCGGCTGTGGTACTAACTGGTATCATTACCTCTGCTGTGGTACTAGCTGGTATCATTACCTCGGCTATGGTACTAACTGGTATCATTACCTCTGCTGTGGTACTAACTGGTATCATTACCTCTGCTGTGGTAGTAACTGGTATCGTTACCTCTGCTGTGGTACTAACTGGTATCGTTGCCTCTGCTGTGGTACTAACTGGTATCTTTACCTCTGCTGTGGTACTAACTGGTATCTTTACCTCTGCTGTGGTACTAACTGGTATCGTTACCTCTGCTGTGGTACTAACTGGTATCATTACCTCTGCTGTGGTACTAACTGGTATCATTACCTCTGCTGTGGTACTAACTGGTATCGTTACCTCTGCTGTGGTACTAACTGGTATCATTACCTCTGCTGTGGTACTAACTGGTATCGTTACTAACTGGCACCATTCCCTCCGCTTGTGGTTCGACCACATGAAAGACCCCCGAGCCTTCCCACAGAGAGACCCTCTGAGCAGCCACACCTACAGAAGCTACAGTCCAACCCCTGCTATGACTACGCTAGGGCCACGGCCTCAGGTTCCCCTGGTAGAAATAGGGCAGACACCCAGGGAATGGATTCAACGGGAGAGTCTTTCTCCACAGCCAGATATTAGTCAGTGTAATTGTTCTGGACATGCTGACTAAGGTCCGGTCCATCTAATAGTAGACCAATTAAGTTTTGTGTGACTATAACCTTGACGGTGACAGCCACCTGTTAATGGTAAATATTTCAGAGCAGCGTTTCAATGCCAGACACTGAGGGGGTTTAAACTCTCTCTGCCTCTCGTAGGAGCACTACAAAGGACAAAGGCATTTTACTGTACCACATGATTTACAACACCATAAATGTGGGTTTTGTGAGGCAGCCTAATAAAACAGTATATTAATTAACTTTCTGGGTTTAATGTGGACCGTGTTTGAAACTCCCCAGAGATAATACAATATGGGGCTGCTAGTAACAGCTTCACGCCCCGCTCCAGCATCGAATTGCATCGTGCTTGTAAGCGTATGCGTGTGTGTGTGTGTGTGTTTGTGTGTGTGTGTCAGTGTGTGTTCGTGTAGTATCCAACATGAGAAAAGCGGATTTCATCTTGAATCTCCATAGCTAACATGCTTAAAGTGTAATGCTCTCAGACACAATGGCAGAATATGAAGGCCTCAGTCTTCTGTGTGCTACTGTGTGAGGAGCCCCTCCAGCCCTGGCCTATATCAAATGGGATGTGTTGCTCAGGCCTTAGCAGGAGATTTGGGAATACCCTATCAATGAAGGAGTGTGTGAGGGCTTTACATCGGGTTGTGTATGGAGGTTCCAGCATTCGTTCATGCATTTAAACACGTGCCTATGCATGCCGGTGCATGTGTACATGCACACGCACGCACACACTTACACACACACACACGCACACACACACACACACACACACACACACACACACACACACACACACACACACACACACACACACACACATCTAATGTATCCCGCCTCACACAAATTGACTTCCTGATTCATAAGCACAGTGTAAAAACCTCCCCGTCCTCACACAAGCCGATGAGTCCTGTTACCATGGCAACAGCCTGGAATGGCTCGCTCACCTTGGGTGTTTCAGTGTGTTGCATGCTTCCGCCCCGGCTTCCGCCTTCCGCCATCAGAAGCACATGCTATTGTCTGTGTGCTCACCGCGCTAAAGACAGCCAAGGAGGAGTAACAGGCCCTCTGCTACGGGGTCCACCCTCTGGGGGTGAACTTTGGGCCCTTCGTGTGGGATCCACTCTGCCCACCGTCTAGACTGGTGCATGGGCACGCCATCCACCCCTCATCGCTGTCAACCGTGGGCTGACATAAGCTTTTTCTACCTGGCACACATTTAAATGCTGTCTGTCTGTCTGTCTGTCTGTCTGTCTGTCTGTCTGTCTGTCTGTCTGTCTGTCTGTCTGTCTGTCTGCCCGCCTGCCTACTTGTCTGTCTTTCACTTTTTCTCACGGCCTTTCACTTTCTCTTCGTCATGCTCAAACAAACACAGAAACACAACAATAATAAATATCACATCAACTTCCCGCTACTAACAATGTAACACTTTGACATAATGTTTGCCTTTCACAGGTACACAGAAAGTGTTTCTTCAGACAGGGACATTGTTCCAGAACAACCCCTCCGTCAGCCTAGAGGATAAATGGGACTTCTAGAACTCTCTGATGGGACAACGCGCCGTTGTGCTGGCCTACTAATCCACAGTGGGAAACATGTGATGGGAACAATAGACTGAGCAAACATTGGAAAGGCATGGAAAACTAACACACACACACACACACACACACACACGCAGACATGCAAACATATTCGTGTTTGCAGTGTATAATAAGCCTTACAGAGACTATGAGCAGCCCAGTCATCTAAACTGTATCTGAATTGTGTCCGTAGGACCTTCCTAGTCTCCTGTTCTAACCATGTCAGCAGGTCTCTTGCTCTTTTAGTGTCTAACCTCTGTGGCAGGGCTCCTTGCAGCTCTGTCGGAGCGTAGCAGCATGTCGGGCCGGCCCGCTCCTGGATCCCCAACGGCGGTCCAGTTAGGCGGCTACTCCTACGATGGTCCTGGGGGTCAATGGGGGGGCTATCTACGGAAAAGCTGGGCCGAGACGCCACAGCAGCTAATGCACTCTGGTTCTCTGTTCGACACATGCGGGCCCCACAGAGAGAGAGAGCCTATTGTGTGCCGGGCCTGAGTCCTCCTGACAGAATAGGGCCGTCCGCGTCAACACCTCCCCGTTGACAACATTGTCCAGCATTGTTTATGCCATCAGCACAATTGAGCCTGGTGTACCTGGCAGCGTGCGTGCAAACAAACACACTCACACACACACACCCACACACACACACACACACACATACACATACACACACACACACACACACAAATATACACATCTGATTCTGGGCAGTCAGCGCAGCCAAAGCACTGCTCTGTCAGGCTTGATGCTTCACAGTTAATATTTAGAATGGGCAAGTGATCAGTGTTATAGAGCCGCTGTTGGCAGAATGGGTTTGTCCACCACACTACTCATGTGTTGATACTACAGGTTGTTCAGACAGATTTATATGTGCTATATAACTCACTAGCTCACTAGCTCAAACGTTTGATGCACGAGTGCATATGTTTGTATGCGAGCCACGGTGGGCTGAGTGAACGGACGGAATGCACGCTGTCATCAGAATCAGCCCGCACAGAGAATGAAAGAGCTGAATCAGGGCCAGTCATGTGCCTTCAGACAGACGGACAGACAACCGGCTGACAGCCTGCTGTCCAGACCGGACCTCCACCTCCAACGGGACCAGCCGGAACCAGAAATCTGCTTGAAACAATAATAATATCAAGCTCAGCTCTGCTCCAAAAATTATGGAGTATATTTCTCTTTCCGTATTTTTCGTTAAATCTAAAAGATTCCCTAATCAAAATAGGAAGCCAGTTCTCAGTACAAAGCACATTTCACTGGGGGTTCGCCAAGTGACACTTAATATAGGACTCTTTAACACCATGGGAAGCGACAGTGTCTGGTCTGATAAAGCCAAGATTAAACTCTTTGGCCTGAATGCCAAGCGCCGCATCTAGAGGAAACCAGGCATCGCTCATCCCCTGGCCAATCCCATCCCTACGGTGCAGCATGGTGGTGGCAGCATCATACTGTGGGAATGTTTTACAGCTGCAGGAACTGGGAGACTGGTCAGGATCAAGGGAAAGATGAACGGCGCAAAGTACAGAGAGGTCCTCGATGGAAGTCTGCTCCAGAGATCTGGACCGCAGACTGAGACGAAGGTTCACCTTCCAAGAGGACAACGACCCTAAGCACAGAGCCATGACAACGCAGGAGTGACTTCGAGGACAAGTCTGTGAATGTCCTTGAACGGCCGAGCCAGAGCCCGGACTTGAAGCCAATCAAACATCTCTGGAGAGACCTGGAAATAGCTGTGCTTCAACGCTCCCCATTCAACCTGACAGAGCTTGAAAAAAGAGTGTTTCCCCCAATACAGGTGTGCCAAGCTTGTAGCGTCATACCCCAGAGGACTTGAGGATGTAATTGCTACAAAAGGTGTCTCGACTGAGTAAAGGGTCTGAACACTTGTGTTAATGTGATATTTCAGTGTTTTTAATTTGTAATACATTTTCAGAAATGTCTACAAACCTGTTTCCACTTTCTAATCATGTGGCATTGATGAGGAGAAAAATACATTTCATCCATTTTAGAATAAGACTGAAACGTACAGCAAAAAGTGGAGAAAGTCAAGGGGTCTTAATGCACTGTATATGGAATCTGGGGGATGGGGCACGTGGGCTGCGTAGCTATTCAGGCAGTTGATCATTAGTGCTCTACCCTTGTCCTTCCCGCCCTGGGCAATCCACTTCACGGGCATCTATTTATACTGCCTGACCTGTCAACGCTTTAATGGCTTCATGTATGTTCAGTGCAAATGGGAAAGTTCATGAAACCTCAATGCACATAGCAAGTTCTATTCACATCACTCCTCTTCCGCTGTGAAGGTAAGACACACAAAGTATTTCAAATGGCCCAGCGGAGCGCCTGCAACCTGTCAGCCCAGAGGCAAAAAGGTTGAGCGGGGAGCTCCCAGTGGCATGAATGGAACGCCGTGAAGAAAGCTGAGCGGGGTAGAGCTCATAGGTTACAGGGTAAAGAAAGAAACATGAGAGCTGTCACATATGGGGACGAAACATAAATGATAAGCAAGAGAGACAGAGAGAGTAAGAGAGCGAGACCCCTTTGGACAATTTTCCGACCAAATACTGTTTGGCAAAGCTCACCAGGAAGGATCAGGACAGCGCTAACAGGGAAATGGGGCGGGGATGGGAGAGAGGGAGAGACAGATAACAGGAGGCACCTATAGAGAACAGGCAGAGTGGCTTGCTGCTTGCTGAGTGTTGTGCGGTCGTAGCCCACAGAGCCTGAGGCTGGACTTTCTACATGGCCTGGTTTCAAAGCGCTAACACTGACCAAAGCGAAATCAACCTCCCATTTCTTTTCTTCTTTCTTTCTTTAATTCCTTTCTTGCTTTCAATTCTTTCTTCCATCCTTTGGGTCTTTCTTTCTTTTTCCTCCCTCTGTCAATATGTCTTTACATAGTGTTCTCCGTTTCCCACTTTTCCCCTCATTTCTTTCTCCCTCTCTATAATGAATGAAAAGATTGAGGTTCAGACACGGCAGGCCAGAGAAGGAAATGGGACTATTTAGCATGGACTAATTCAATCACATTAGACCACTGTCCCCAGTCATTTGTGACCAAAAAGCATGCATGAGTAGACTTTTTGGTTATGCATGCTAATAGGTTTGACTTTTTAAAAACACATGTCACAGCACGTGTGCACATTTTCCCGGCCACGATAAGGATTAAATTGAATTCGGGACACCCATTTTCCCACCACGATAAGGACTAATTGAATTCGTAACCGTAAGGATTAGAGCGGCAGCTTCCCGACGCGCGGCTATGGGACTGGACGTGGAGGGGAACAGCCAGGTCTGTGTGGAGAAGTGAGGCGGTGTGTCCCCAGTCTGCCCGGGGGAAGCCTTCCAGACACGGCAGGTCCCCCAACGGTCGGAGACGGACAGCTCCACGCTTCAGCCCTGAGATACCGCGGCTATTACGGCGAACAAACTGCCGTTACACACACACACACACGGACGCACACACCCCACAAACCACCCTCCTCTGTGTCTGTCTCTTTCAGACTGTCTGCCCACTCGGGGCATCGATCCTGGGGGCTCTGACAGCAGTGTGACAGCCACTGAGAATTATGATAATGAGACAAAAAGCACCACAAGGCAGACACTGTCCACTGACAGATCGCCCAACGCAGCTGTACAGCATACACACACACACACGCACACACACGCAAACAAACACACACACACACACATAGACAGACAGACAGACACACACACACACACACACACACACACACACACACACACACACAGACACACAGACACACACACACACACCGAAATATGACACACACACCACATATGTGTAAATATTCAAACAATTCAAATGGACACGCATGCACATTGGTAGTTTCTGCCCACACGGCACAAACAAGGGGATGTGCACAAGCATTCAGAGGTGGAGTGAGAACAGAGGAACATTAGCATTCTGTCCGGGTTTCAGGCAGGACTGCACCAGCTAACATGCAGCAGAGCAGAACAACAGCGCGGACAGCAGCGAAAGAGGGAGACAGAGAGAGAGAGAGAGAGAGAGAGAGAGAGAGAGAGAGAGAGAGAGAGAGAGAGAGAGAGACAAGACGGAGAGAAGTATTACAGAGTGAAAAGTAGGATGAGCGAGAGAGAAAGAGAGAAAGAGAGAGAGAGAGGTATACACAGTGAGGATAGGAGGATAACTATAGCACATATGAATAGATGGATAGAGTGAGTGGGATACCTTACTATTGAGTTTGGCCTTCCTGGCTTCTCTGGCTTTCCTCTCCTTCCTCTCAGCAGCCTGTCGTCTGCCCAAAGCGGACCCCATTTCACACACGCACACACTCCCCAAACCGCGCACGCAGTCTCGCACCCACACACACACACACACACGCGCGCGCGCGCGTGCTGCCAAAAAATCAGCTCCGGTCCCGACGCCAAAACATCCGCCACATGGTCCCCTCCAGTCCCCTCCCTTTCGTCTTCCGCTCCTTCACTCCTCCACTCCTCTCCACGCCGCTCCTCTTCTCTCTCTCTCTCTCTCTCTGACTCCCGTCGCTTGCTCTGGTCCAGCCGAGGGAGCACGTGCACATCTCATGCACACACTCACTCACTCTCTCTCTCTCTCTCTCTCTCTCTCTCTCTCTCTCTCTCTCTCTCTCTCTCTCTCTCTCTCTCTCTCTCTCTCTCTCTCGCTCTCTCTCTCTCTCTCTCTCTCTCTCTCTCACACACACACATTCAGTGACGAGCACTCGCAGAAATGAAGGGGGGATTTTTTTTTCGGTATCTTCTTCGCGGGATGCCGGAGAGAGCGGAGGAAGGGAGGGGTAAAGTGAACGAGAGAGAGAGAGAGAGGGAGAGAGAGTGCGAGATAGCTGGATGGAGGGGAAGGGAAAAGATGGGAGGGGAGTAAGCGGGGAAAGGGGGAGGGAAAAAGAGGAGCGAGGCAGAGGAATGCAGAGGGAGTCGACTGGGAGGGGTGGGGAAAGCCAGAGCAAAGAAAGACAGAGGGAGGGCGGGTAGCATAGGATGGCACCACAGATAGCAGCCGCGATGCCTGGCGCTCTGGCACCACCGGCTTACAGTGTCCAGCTCCTGGGAGGAGGGCACCGCGAAGGACGGGACACCTACGGTAGGAAGAGCCCCCCCCCCCCCCCCGGGAAGCACTCCCATGACCACCCCAAACCCGGGCTGGGGACGGGGACAGAGTGCCACGAGGCCGGGCAAAGGATCTGACGGCGCTCCCCCTCAAATGCGCGTGCGGGTGGATGCGCCGCCTGCCCCCCTCCCCCATCGGGAGCATGCAGAGGGAGTGCGCTGGGACGTGAAGCGAGGCTGCTCACAGCGCGCCAGCCGGAGACAGGGCGCCTGGCGCAGGGTGTTTGCGTGTGCATGCATCGCCCTGATATCCCTCTCTAATTCCCCAGTGCCCGAGCCACTCCTTGGGAGGGGTTAGCCACGGAGCCAGTTTGATGTGCAGGATTCTCCCACTGGAAATGTCTCTCTCATCTGCTGCCATACATCTGTGTATGCGTCTGCGAGCGCGCGCGCGCGCGCGCGCGCGCGCGCGCGAGCGTGTGTGTGTGTGTGTGTGTGTGTGTTTGTTTGTGTGTGTGTGTGTGTGTGTACAGTGGCTTCAGGGTCCAGTGACTGAAAGGCTGTGGGCTAACTGTGCACTCTAGAACAGCAGCTACAAAGAGGCACATTGACGGTGAGTTGGCGTTGGGGCGTTTTGCAGTGAATGGGAGACAATGCAGACATTTCCATTCATGACTTAGGATGACGCAAACGGTGTGCCTCCTTACAATGGGACATGGTAGTCGCTTTTTGAATTGGTTTTCGTAAAGGAGCGTGAAGGAGTCACCGGTGATCCACAGAGTCTGACAGACCTAAGATGTCTTACTGAGTGTGACCCTGTGGCGTGTGCAATGCTGGTAGCACAACCTTACACTCAGAGCACACCAGGGTGACCCACAGCCACCGAGGCCCAGCACCGTAGCGCACTATGGGCTGGGGGGAAGTGTATGTGTGTGTGGGGGGGGGGTGATCAGTGGAGTGCCACTACCTGTCTCCCCACGGTTCACTGGGACCACATGATATGCCTACGGGTTACTGAGTGGCACCCTGCTGGCTGCTGCCCTTCTGCCCTGTCTGTGTGTTTCATCTAAGGGTGTGTTTTTAAGTCTCACAGTGTTTGTGTACGTATGTGTGTGTGTGTGTGTGGGCGTGTGCATTTGTTCTGGGGGCGTGAAACGGTGCACATGCCTCCATCGACACAGAATCGCTACTAACCCTCGTGCTGATCAACTGACCCGAAGGTCAAAACATGGACCAGACTGCTACATAACATCTTCTCTGGACGGCGGCGTACAAAATGTCCTGCCAAACTGACGGCAACTTACAGCCCGCAGACCAAAGTATTTGAGTTTGGAGTGGTGTCATAAGACCCGCTCCCCTCCAACCCATGAACTGGCTTTGACCGGCTTTAGAGTGGGACTATTCCTCTCACAGAGGCGGCACTGTGTGTGTTTGTGTGTGTGTGTGTGTGTGTGTGTGTGTGTGTGTGTGTGTGTGTGTGTGTGTGTGTGTGTGTGTGTGTGTGTGTGTGTGTGTGTGTGGCACCACAGGCCAATAAGTGAATAACATAACTAAGTAATTCTGATCAGGCTTCTCTCATCGATGGCTGGACTCCGTGAAGCGCGGCCCGGAGGAGAAGCCCTGGCTCGGGCTGTTCTGTTCTGCTTCTTTCCCCTCCCCCTTCATGGCTCACAGTGATGAGACGGCTCCTCCGGTCGGGGCAGCGGAGGACAGGGTCAGGGGAGAGCCGCTCCCTGGAGCCTGGCCGGCCTGGCGAGGGGTGTCGGCCTGTCCCACTGCAAGCAGCGGAGCTGGAGGACCAGGAGGGCTGAACGGCTCCCACACTGGGCTCTCTTTGTCCCGCAGGGAGAACGACGGCCATTCTACAGCGCTGTCCATCACATGCCCAACATCCCACTCCTGCTGTAGACCCACCCACACACACGCATGTTCAGACACATGCTGTATAAACAGCACACACACACACACACACACACACACATGTTCAGACACATGCTGTATAAACAGCACACACACACACACACACACACACACACACACGTTCAGACACTAGCTGTATAAACAGCACACACACACACACACATACACACACACACGTTCAATGTTCAGACACATGCTGTATAAGCAGCACACACACAACACACGCCATGTTTTGTTATTCAAGGCTCATAGAGAAATAGGGAGCGAGAGAGAGGGAAAAGAAACAGAGAAAGAGGGAGAGAGAGAGAGAGAGAGAGAGGGCAACGCACACCACAGTAATATCTCAGCCGCAAGCAACGTTTGTCAGTGGCCTGTGATATCCTAGCTAAGTGCACGGCCCAGTCCTACCACTAGAACGTATAGGAAAAAATGAACAAATACATCACGGATTGATTTCCAATCCCCCGATCTGAGGCACCTCAGTTCAGCACACACTGGGTCGCCCACAGATAGCTGAGAGCACAGTCCTCCCTCCGTCTGAGCGGGGCCACCTGGAGCCCTTCACGCCTGCCCCCCTTCCCATTCGGTGGGAGACTGTGGGCCGCCTGCAGCATGAGGGACTCTCGCCGGGTCCTTCAGCGTCGTCTCGGAGAGCCAAAGCCCGCCGAGACAGCCCCCTGCTGGGGCGCCTCTCCAGGTTTGCCTGGGCGTCGTGTGGAATAACCACAGACTGCCGTGGGCGTAGGATGTGTGCTCCCAAGAGGACACTTGAAGTGGAGCAGTAGAGAAACGGGCCTGGGTAGCCTACAGTGGCCCATAGTTGTCGGGAAGCCCATTCACAAGAGAGAGAGAATGAGAGAGAGAGAGAAAGAGAGAGAGAGAGAGAGAGAGAGAGAGAGAGAGAGAGAGAGAGAGAGAGAGAGAGAGAGAGAGAGAGAGAGAGAGAGAGATACGGACTAGACGGAGCGGAGCAGAGACTGTCTGAGAGGATGACTCATGCTTGTCTGAGCCCTCGCTCTCTTTCCCTCTCCTGCCCAGTAAGCTCTCCGCAAGTGCCTCTCTCCCTGGTTCGCCCCCTCTGCGCTGCCGTCTCTCTTTGTGTATTTTACTCGTCTGATGTATTCATATTAACACATCGCTGCCATTTGAACAAGGCTGTATAATCGATAAATCTGCCCTGCGGCGAGACTGAATGAGAATAGGGGCACTTGGCTGAATGGGACAGTAACACTGGCAGTCAACTTCTGGCTACTACACAATAGAAACACGCACACAGACAGACAGACACACACACACACACACATACAGATATTAGGACGCTCCCAAATGGTACATGGACGAGGGTTTAAATCTGCTGCCCTGTAATGTCTAAACAAAGGCATGCAGTTCCCTCTGCTGTCTGCTTCCATCTCTTACACGGCTCACCACTCCAAACGAACCACACACCGACCCAAAGAGCGAGGTGTACATTCAGTTTTGATGAAATATGTCATATGTGTACATTCAGTGTTGATTGCATGATGTCATAGGTGTGTGGATAACATATGTCATATAGGTGTGTTGAACACTTAAGGTTGCTGACTGACTGACTGACTGATTGACGGATTGACTGTTTGACTGACTGACTGACTGACGGACGGACTGACTGTTTGACGGACTGACTGATTAACTGACTGACTGCCTGACTGACTAGCTGACGGACGGACTGACTGTTTGACTGACTGACTGACTGATGGACGGACTGACTGTTTGACTGACTGACTGATTGATTGACGGACTGACTGATTAACTGACTGACTGCCTGACTGACTAGCTGACTGACTGACTGACTGACTGACTTACTGATTGACTGACTGCCTGCCTGCCTGCCTGCCTGCCTGCCTGCCTGCCTGCCTGCCTGCCTGCCTGCCTGACCACTTCGACTGAGCGGCGTCGAGGCTTACCTTGGTGTGCAGTTTGGAGAGCTGCTTGTCGTCCAGGTGGGTCTGCGTGTAGACCCGTCTCTTATAGCGAAACTGAAAGGCAAATGAAGAGAACCAGGGTGAGAGTGCTTTGGAAAACTTTGCATCTGTCCAGCACACCTCCTTGTCTTATCAGGGCCAGTCCAGCTAATGGCAGCTAGTGAGTGAACAGGCCCTGTGAAGCACAGCTTTTTTGTGACACGCTCCAGCCGGTAAGCTGCTGCCGAGTTCTCTGGAGTTTGTCCCTGCCTGGCAGGTGGGCTCTGGGGCTGTCAGCGCTCAGATGCAGTCCTGCAGTCCCAGGGCCGGTCTCTGGCCAATTCCAAAGCTGTCAAAAGCCCCTGGCGCTGATTAACTCTGTTACCCGCCAGCGACTTGATGGACAGGTTTCACTGAACCCTGTTTGGACGGGAAAAGCTGTAAACGCCCGGCCAGAGAGTTTTTGTTATATTTTTTTTTTCAGTGTGTGTGTCCGTGCGCGCGCGCGCGTGTGTGTGTGTGTTCTCTGTGTACTGGAACAGGGTAAATCCAGAAGTTTCTAATGAGGCTAGACTAATCCCAACCTGCCAATCAAACAAAGCCAGGGCCCGGGGGGGGGGGGAGAAAACGGGAGCCAATCATTTACTCACAAAGTCAAACGGAAACATATAGCCGGGGCCAACACACACGGTGAGGCGGGCCACCTCCCGAACACCGTCCTCTCAAAAAACAAATGGCCACCAGAAACCCCACAACAGCTATGCGACGCAAACGGTCGGCCACAAATGGGCCGAGGCGAAATGAGGCGGCGCGCACAGGGGGTTGACGAGCGGCAGACAAAAGCAGCGGTGACCTGAATTCCTTGTTGTCCAACCAACCCCCCCCACCCCCCGAGCGGCGCACGGAGCTCTTACCCGGCGACGGGAGTCGAGCGGCCGCCAGGCGGGAGCGGCCGCCAGCAGGGAGCGGTGGGCTAAGACACACAGCCTGAGGGCCACGCGCAGCCCAGCCCTCCTCCAGCGCGCCGCCATGCTGTCGCCTCCGCCTCCAGCCCTGGGCCCCCTCGGCCGCAGCGTGTCTCTGAAGCCCGGGGTCCACTGATCTCGGTCGGGTGCTCTCCGGCGTGTGAGCCCGTTGCTCTGGAACACCGCGCAAATACACTGGGGGGCTGCTGGTGGCTCTCTCTCCGACTCTCTGTCACGTACGTGAGGGTGTGGAGCACGGCAAAGTCCCACACGGTAATAAGCCCAGCCCCTCGCTCCATACAGTGGCAGCAGGATGGAGAGAGGAAGAGAGACCCTCTCCGATGGGGGGGGTAGGGGCGAAGGGGAGGGGGAGGGGGCGGGGGTGGCTGGTGGGCCCACACACAAACACACACATCATAGATTAGTTTAGTGTGAGTGTGCAGAGAGGCTCCCGTGGTTCCGAGCTCCAGGGCGATGGATGTGGCCTTTAGGGTTAATTGATCCCGCGCTGACTGACAGCTCTACCGGCCTATCGCCCGCTGAGCCGAGCCGAACATGTGCTGACCTTGGTTTCCATTCGTCTGTTAACCCCCCCAGCCTGTGTGGAAGGATCTCCCACCCAGTCCATCGCTTGGTTACGCGCCGAACCCCCAACGCAGATTACAACGATTCCACAATGTATTCAGGGCACATCTCCCTTTTTGATTTGCAGCTGATTCGCACAGCTGGCAGCACAATACATCGTTGGAGGGTACGCAGGGCAATCGCTTGAACAAACCCGACAGCGCACCACGTTACTGTTAGGACAAGAGGGACGCTTCATAAGAAGGGGGAAAAAATGAAGGTTCTCGTTCCGACGTTGTTATCTCCTTGATTCTCCGAAGGGGAACTGTCCCACTGTCCAACTGTCCAAAGTGCTCCCTTCAGTGAGACACACTAGAATAGGTATTGAACATAGTGTGGAGCTGTTGAAACCCGAAACATAAGTGCAAGTTAAATACGGGAACGCCCCTCCGGCTGGAGTGGTTTCCGTCTGCGTCGGCTGTTCCCTGTCCCCGTAATTCCAACAGTAAATCAAGCTAGGGATAAAACGTAACAAAAGCCTGAGAGAGAGAGAGAGAGAGAGAGAGAGAGAGAGAGAGAGAGAGCGAGAGGGAGAGAGTGAGAGAGAGAGAGAAAATGGAGTGGAAAAGGCAAATTGTTGAAGACAGGACAACGCCAGGAGGTCAGTGATGAAATGCTACAATCGCAGAATCCATTCTATAAGAAAGGTCGTTCATTAATGAAACATAAGATTGAAAAACTTAGGTTGGAAAAACCCACGTCGGGATCGGTCGATCAGATACACGGTGGATCATTAAGGATGATGCTGGAATGTCAGCATGCATCAGCGACTGCCCAGAGATGGAGCTCCAACGGGAGAGAGGTGGAGCGGGCTGACCAGACTGCGGGCTATGAGGCCCAGAGACGGAGGGGGCCCACACCACACTCCCAGACACAACACCTCTAGATACAGTCCCCTCCAAAAGTATTGGAACAGTAATGCCAATTCCTTTATTTTTGCTGTAGACTGAAAGCGTTTGGGTTTGACACCAAAAGATGAATATGAGACAAAAGATCAATATGTCAGCTTTTATTTCCAGGTATTTTCATCTGGATCTGATAAACAACTTAGAAGATATCATTATTTGTAAAGGAACACCACATTTTTTGTTGAGCAAAAGTATTGGAACATGTGACTAACAGGTGTGTTTTGTTGCCCAGGTGTGTCTTATGACATTTATTATTCAAACAATAAATAACACTGAATGTCTAGGCTCAGTTTCAGATTCTGGTTTTGCCTGTGCAGACTGCAGTTATAGTAATCAACATGAAAAGCAGAGAACTGTCTATGGGTGAAAAGAAAGCAATTGTGAAGCTAAGAGAAGATGGGAAATCAATCAGAGCCATTGCACAGACACTAGCCATAGCCAGTACAACAATTTGGAATATCCTCAGGAAGAAACAAACTACTGGTGTACTAAGTAACAGACATCGAACGGGACGACCAAGGAAAACAACAGCAGTTGACGACAGAAACATTGTCAGAGCTGTGAAGAAAGACCCTAAAACTACTGTTGGTGAGATCAACAACAACCTCCAGAGGGCAGGAGTGAAGGTTTCAGAATCCACTGTTCGCAGAAGACTTCATGGACAACAGCACAGAGGCTACACCAGAAGATGCAAGCCATTCATTAGCATAAAGAATAGGAAGGCCAGGCTGGATTTTGCCAAAAAGTACAGAGACGAGCCTCAAAAATTCTGGGAAAAAGTTTTATGGACTGATGAGACGAAGATTAACTTCTACCAGAGTGATGGAAAGGCTAAGGTTTGGAGAAAAAAAGGATCTGCTCATGACCCCCAAAACACAAGCTCATCTGTGAAACACGGTGGAGGTAATGTGATGGCTTGGGCTTCAATGGCTTCTTCTGGGACGGGCTCATTAATCTTCATTGATGATGTAACACATGATGGCGGCAGCAAAATGAATTCGGAAGTCTACAGAAACATTTTGTCTGCCAATTTAAAGAAGGATGCAACCAAACTGATTGGGAGATCCTTTGTCATGCAGCAAGATAATGACCCTAAACACACTGCAAAAGCAACAAAGGAGTTCATCAGGGGCAAGAAGTGGAAGGTCCTAGACTGGCCAAGTCAATCTCCAGACTTAAACCCTATAGAGCATTCTTTTTACCTTCTTAAAAGGAGACTGAAGGGAGAAACCCCCCAAAACAAGCAACAACTGAAAGAGGCTGCAGTGAAAGCCTGGAAAGGCATAACAAAAGAAGAATGCAAAAGTTTGGTGATGTGCATGGGTCGCAGGCTTGATGCTGTTATTGAAAGCAAAGGATTTGCAACAAAATATTGAGTCTTATTCACTTAAATCCATTTCAAGTCTATCTGTTCCAATACTTTTGCTCATCTAAAAATGTGGTCTTTCTTTTCAAATAATGATATCTTCTAAGTTGTTTATCAGATCCAGATGAAAATACCTGGAAATAAAAGCTGACATATTGATCTTTTGTCTCATATTCATCTTTTGGTGTCAAACCCAAACGCTTTCAGTCTACAGCAAAAATAAAGGAATTGGCATTACTGTTCCAATACTTTTGGAGGGGACTGTATGTTTTCACTTCAAACGGTGCCTTTACAACAATGCGTCTTCATTGCTGCTGGCAACCTGTCTGTGTTGTCTGAATTCAATGAATAAGGCCGTGCGCACTCTTGAAAGAAAAGTGAAACGTAATTTTGACGACTTTGCGAGGTGAGGCGCTTAGGTGACGCGTAGAGACACTTTGGAGTAATTGCATTGACTACCTTGATATGGCCAATTACTCAGCTCTCATGCAGACTTGAAAGTTTATAGGTGATCTTTTTTATGTGGTTCGGCCAAGCACTCTTATGTCAGCAAACCGGGGCCAGATGTAGTTAAGTTACGCTCGTGGTGGAGAGAGTACGGCCCCTGTGAGAGCTCCATCTTCTCCCTGTGGTGAATCACAGACTGAGCTAGAAAACATCAACTCTACAAAGCCTGATTGTGACTGTGTGTGTGTGTGTGTGTGTGTGTGTGTGTGTGTGTCCTCCGCAGGTCATGAACCGCCTCTGATCGACGACATCCATATCCATCTCAGAGGGACAACAGCTGTTGTAGACAACACTGTCACCGAGTGTGTTATTACTGCTGCGGAGTTTGAGTGACACGTTGCGATACAAAAGCGTGCGCGCACTCACACAGACACACACGTGTACACACACACACACACACACACACACACACACACACACACACACACACACACACACACGCATGCAGACACCCACACGGGTAGATAGCTACCAGCATCATATACACAAAATAATACGCTTTCGCAGCTCTGGAGACGGCAGGAAGCTACGGGTCTTAAAGAAAGACACCCGGCTGATTGACAGCTAACAACTGCCGCCGTGTGTTTAGTCCCGGGGGGAAGAGGGACAGACGGCAGCACGGCACGTGGGGGACGCGGAGCGACGCCTCGGCCCGCGGTGAAAGAAGCACTCCCCCCCCCTCGCCTTCGCCCACCCCCGCCACGCCGACACAGAGCCCGCCGCCCTGAGCCTGGTGCCGCGCCTACCTCCAGGTAAGGGACCGGAGTGACGGAGGGGAGCGGGTAGTCCTTCAGCTGCCGCTCCTCGTCCAGGAACTTGCCGGCCTTGCCGTTGTGGGCGGGCAGGAAGAGGCCGTAGTTGAGCACGTCCTTGAGGCTGTGGTTGAGGGTGCACAGGATGTGCTGCTTGGACAGCCAGATGGGAGCGTCCGCGTTGAACTTCATGCACTTCTGGAGAGAGAGAGACAGGGGAGAGACAGGGGGGAGGAAGGTCAGGTCCTGTTTACACTCAAAATGCCAAGCGCCGCTTGGAACAGGGGAGCAGACTAGGTCACAGTTTTCACATTTAACTGAAGCGCAAGAGACTCGGAAGAGACATCAAACCAGCACCGGCATGAAATTGGAAGAACACTGAGTTCACAGCACAAACACAGCACAGCACAAAAACGTTGGAAGCATCGCTCTCCCCAGATTTTCAGCGATGCCCTGCCATCCACCAGAAAAGAAAACACCCGCTCAGGCAGCACGCAATTTGAACCACACTGTATCACAAAATCTAAATTACTGTAGCTAACCTAACTGTACTACGCCTGGGTAATCAACCTATTGAGGTCAAGCACTGACTTTGACTCGGGCATCCGATGATGCTATAAGGCTCAGCATTAATGAATGGTCCCTACCATTCAACTCCACACTTCTGCATGATCCCATCTCTGATGCTTACGTGGTCTAATGCTGAAATGTGTGGCGTACAAGTTGAAAGCGAAGGCCACTCAAAAACGAGGGCCAGGGGTAAAAAGAAATGGTATTGGATGCAAATCTTTTCTAAACAACCAAAGAGTAAACTATGAGTCATCCCACCACCAAGCCAATTAGGCAGGCTATTTTGTACAGTCAAATTCTCCCTGAATTGTAGACGGTGGATTGTTGTATTTACAAAGAATGGAAGGCTGAATCGTCAGTCATCAAATTCATCGCTTTCATCTTGTTCGGAGGAGAGCAGTCTCCAGCCATCGTGCTTGAGTGGGTAAGTAGAACACTTCCACATAGTTACCACGTTGTGGAGCCTGAGTTAAAGAAAAATGCGCGAGAGAGAGAGAGAGAGAGAGAGAGAGAGAGAGAGAGAGAGAGAGAGAGAGAGAGAGAGAGAGAGAGCGCGTACATACGTGTAGAGTAACAGAGTGGAGTAAGTGCTTAGAGAGAGACAGAGAAAGAGAGAGCGAGGGAGGGAGAGAGAGAGGGAGGGAGAGAGAGAGAGGGGGGAGAAAGAGAGGGAGAGAGAGAGAGAGAGAGAGAGGGAGAGAGAGAGAGAGAGTGTTCATACATGTAGAGTAGCAGTGTGGAGTAAGTGCTTAGAGAGAGACAGATAGTTCAAGCAAGACAGCAAACGGTAGTGAGACTGAAAGCCGACCTAAAATAAAAAGTGTGTGAGAGATAGAAAGAGAGAGACAGAGAGAGAGAGAGAGAGAGAGAGAGAGAGAGAGAGAGAGAGAGAGAGAGAGAGAGAGAGAGAGAGAGAGAGAGAGAGAGAGAGAGAGGGAGGGAGGGAGGGAGAGAGGGAGAATGAAAAAGAAACAGGCGGGGCGGACAGGACAGACTGCAGGCAGACTGAAGGCAGCGCCGGCCCAGCCCACAAGTAATGGATCCATCCATTTCCCCCGTGTCGACTAAACAACCACCACTCTTCCTCCTTGCCAGAGCGACACCACTGGGCCGCTAACACACGTTTACAATGACCGTCCACGAAGACGGAACACGACGTAGACCCAGGGGAGCCCTCAGCCACTCATCATCGATAGATCACATCAGAGCTGGAAAGACGCTTGAGCGTTCCCCAAATGTTCTCCACAGCTGACTTTGAAGCGTGGGCCAACAAAAGGAGTTGTTGTTGTCGTCAGGCACACACATTTTAAATCCCTCGGCAGGGAATCGGGTTTGGGCTTGTCTGCAGGCACAGATATCTGAGTATGTCAGACATCTGTGCCCCCCCCCCCCCCCCCACACACACACACACACCGGAGACTTAACAAAAGTGACATCAAATAAGGTTTTGAAAAACTCTTTCTCTCTTGACTTTGAGACAGAGTGCGGCCCGTCATCAAAGTGTGGGACGGTGACAGCCGGAGGGGGGGGGGGGGGGGGGGGGCAGGGATATGTTGAGGCCGGTCAGGGACACTGTTGGCGGGAAAGGGAGATGTTGTTGGCTGCACACCGCTTCTTCCTGTGTGGACAGGCAGGCTCACAAACAGCCCTCATCTCTGTTGGAGTTCTAGGCTCCAACATCAAAGACCCTTTGGCTTAGTTCTTGTCAACGATCTAAGTTAACAGGGTGCCCTTTTGAGGAGTCTGCTCAGTCAAAACTATTTACCAAGGATGAATTCTCCAATATAATGCATTCATGCTATTTTCATAGTGTAATCTCAATGTGCCATTTAAAGTGGAAAGAATCTCTATTCACAGCGGCATGTACCATATCCAAGAGATGTGTTGTAGAGAGAGTGTGTGCGTTGGATGCGTGTGGGTTGGGTGTTTACCTATAATAGTGCTATTCATTTTTTACTTTTGCAGTCCATTTTCAAAATTACATGTTTATGTAATAGGACACCTACTTGTCTAGTGACACCTAATAAAGCGACCTCATCCTTCAACAGTATTCTACAACATTTTTTGAGAGAGACACACTCACTATTCTGTACTCACTCTCAGGCTCATGACTGAGTCCTTCCTGGACTTAACACATTTGAACAAAACAAAGGCCGCTATATTTGACTTCATTAGACAAAACCCTTCCATAAGCAGACGCCATTTTAGGTTATTCGCTTCATAAAAGACTTAAACAATAACACCCATGATCATATCAGATGTAGTTAAGGCTGTCCTTGCCAGCAGTGTGACTTTCAAAAGTGATTAAGTAATTGGTTAATGCAAAGACTCGCATATTAATGCAATCCAATTAATAAGAAAACCTGTCCTATTAAGCAATAAGATAAGGAAGTTCAATGCTGAGAACATCATATGAATATGGCTTTCAAAAATAACTCATTAGGATGAACAGGCACAACACGTAGCTGACAAATGGAATAGCAGAGAATGCTTGAATAAATATGTCCTGTGGAGTTACACAGGAAGCGGAAGCTGTCCCCAAAAGAGTTGATTCCTGAAGAAAATCCAGAAAGGAACTCATAAATGTTGTAAAAACAACAACAACAACAACAACACATGTTTTGCCCTGCCAAGAAAACTAGAATGCTAAAACAATTTGAACTCAGTGGACTCACTTGGCACAGCAGAGTACTTGATATTTTCAACATTGTCTTTGAGGTGTATCTGCAAGTCACGACCAGGAGCTTAACTTCCTTGGCGTGAAGGAACAGAAAAGAAAAGCCATTTAACGGAACAAATCCCTCTGTTTTACCCCCACCAACCCTGCTCCATCACAGCTGTCTTCCATTGGGAGGCTTCCTAAGAGAGAGAGAGAGAGAAAGTGTAGATGGAGGGAGACCGAGAGACAGGGAATGAGATAGGGTGACAGAAAGAGACAAAGAGAGGGGGGGGTTGTGATCTCCTCTGGGAAAAATCTGGGTGACTTTCCTTTTTCTCACATCAGCCACTAAACCTGTTTGCTTTGCCCACTGAAATAACCTTGGTTTTGGTTTAACGGGTGGCAGCAACATGAGTGTGTGTTCTCTCTGTGTGTGTTTGTGTGTGTGTGTGTGTGTGTGTGGGGGGGGGCTGTTTGTGTGTGTCTGTGCGCACTCGAGTCAAACACAATCTAAAATCTGAAGCGAAACCAGCTAGTAGCAGCTACCACCTGCAAAGTAATGAAACTTTCTCCTTGATGCACCCTATCCTCGATCCATTTCCCCACTCATTCATCTGTTTCATGTCTGTATCCCTGCTTCTCTTCATCTTTTTCCCTTCAAGCACTCGGGTTCCCTGTGCTGTATTCTTAGAGGTGCTTTTTGCTTTTCTTACCTGGAGCATTTTGCTTTTCCCAGTTTAACTGTATTTCACGATACGCTTTTACTTCTATACTACACTATTTGATGTATCCTACCTATATAAGTACAGTCTGTACTGACAAACCACAAAAATGGCATTAGTCACAAATTTGATTTGTGAGGTCATGTTTACTAGCACACAAACCGCCTTTTCTTTTCCGGTCTATTGTTTTGTGTAACAGCCACACTTCATCCCTGACCTAGACAGATGTAACTGTGTCTGTTCCAGTGCACCCGTGACCGCCAGAGGGCAAAGTCCTTTTCTTTCACGCCTGCAGCAACATGGCTTGCCTGCTCAGTGCTACAAAATGTCATAATGGTAATTTATGCTGCGGTATTGACACATATTAGATAACCAAGCCGACTGTCGTTCAAGCACCAAGCAAATGGGAATTTCATAAATCTGCAATCTTCTATCTACAGCTGAGTTCCATTTGCAAACAATTGTTTCATAAATATTTGACTTGCCTAAACTAGTTGGCGGACTATGCACTTTGTATGTATGAGCCAGCCATACTGTACACTGTTACACAGGGCCTTCCGGTTTCTGCATTACGCAGAACGGCTGAATGCTGTCATGAAAGCTTTGGGGAAATCCAATATGAACGTGGAAAGCAAACCGACAGTAGAGATTTTGAATTAAGTGCATCAAAGTCAGAAAGAATGTCTTCTAAATATGGAGCATTATTTTCACCAGCAATAACAGAAACATTATTTTTCCAGAATGTGATTATCAGTAGGCTTATACAGCATGCTCAGTGCTCACTGCTTGTTCAGAATATCAAATCGTTTAGACACAGCCTTACTGTGACATCGCTCGCCAAGGACTTGTGAAAAAGACAAAGCACTGGCTATATGTTGTAAACCATCCTTAAACACTCTATACTATATACAAAATGAGTATGCTGTATACTGAATACCGAAAACAAAATATAGTATAGGATTTTTATTTTTTTACAAAGAATTGCTCAAATTGTTAGTACAGGCCTACTCAACTGGAACATAAACACCAGCATTTCTTTGAGTTCTGTCAAAGACAGAAGGAAGCTGGCATATTGCATTTTGGGCCGTGAAGCATCAGCTGTCAGGTACTCAAACTTTTTCCAAACCTTGTATACACTTCGGCAACTTTTGTCATACTCAAATTTCACATAATATGTACTGTTGGCAAACTGCGCAGACATTTTTCTTCATATTTAGTATATTACGAATGCATAGTAGGCGATTCCGAACACAGTCTTGCATTCCATTTCTAGAAACACACTAGCATTTTCCATGGGGCCGTCCACATGGTAGGATGTTTCATTTAGTCTTGACTATGTGCTACCCTCTAATTCATTCAGTCCTGTACTGTAGCTACCTAGATGCTGAGAAATGGGCGCTCTTCCCACACCCATCCAGACACACAGTGCCCATGTGCACGTAGACAGGTGTCGTCTAAGTAAGCCATTATTCTGATTCAATTCCAAAGGTAGCAGCCAACTGTGGAATGAGGCAGTAAGAGCGAGTGCAGGTGTCAGTTGGACGTCCTCTGTTCTTTGATGATAATGGCTCACGTCTTCATCTTCGGCTCCCTTCCCCTTTGTCTAACCAGCTGTCTTCCTACTCTGCGTACCCCCCCTCTCTCTCTTTCCCCCTCCGCCTCTCCCTCTCCCTCTCCCTCTCTCTCTCTCTCTCTCTCTCTCTCTCTCTCTCTCTCTCTCTCTCTCTCTCTCTCTCTCTCTCTCTCTCTCTCTCTCTCTCTCTCTCTCTCTCTCTCTCTCTCTCTCTCTCTCTCTCTCTCTCTCTCTCTCTCTCTCTCTCTCTCTCTCTCTCTCTCTCTCTCTCTCTCTCTCTCAATTCTGTGTTCTGCCTGCTCTCTATTATCTTCTCTCTGAACTGCAATGCAGGGCCAGCCTGATTGGACACAACACGTAGATAGAGAGAGAGAGGGAAAGAGAGAGAGAGGGGGGGGGGGGGGGGGTGAAGGAGACCAAAGCTCGCCTGACAGACGGAGCACCGTGGAATAGGGAGTAACGAGTGGAAAGCCTGAGAGTTGAGCGGTTGCCCAGGTAATGTTCAGCCAGTAAAAGATAAAAGCACATGAAGTCAAGGGAACGGAAAAATTGAGAAATTACAGAATAGACCAGTTGGGTGTGTGTGTGTGTGTGTGTGTGTGTGTGTGTGTGTGTGTGTGTGTGTGAGACTGGCACTGGTCATGACCTCAGCAAAATGGCCCCAGCGTGTGGTCGCCGAGCTCTCTGGCAGGGTGTGTTCATCCATGGGTACAGACTGCTGCGGTATGTCAAGCATGTCACTACACACACCCTAATGGGCACACGGGCACGCTGGCCTGCCGCCAACTCCATGCGCGCCCTGTGTGTTTGTGCTTACAGTGCTTTCCAGCTATTAGTTTGCACTGTGAGGATCAGGTAAAGGTTCAGTGCTTTCATCCATTCTGGCCACAAACGCAGCGGTGATTTGGTTGTCTTTTTACCCGTTCGTGTTTACGGACAGCGTCCCTGGCAAAAGTATGGATGGGTAGGGCGCCCTGCTAATATCCTTCACCCAGGACCTAAGCACCCTGGGGAAAAAAACACATCTCTTCTCCTTCTCTCCGATTTCATTCTTTCCACAAAGATGTGATGTGATTCAATCAGAGACCTTGGCAAAGGATGAGCCCCATGGGGGTGGGGGGGTGGGGGGTTGGATGGGAGGAGCGCAGAGAGTGGGGATAGGAGGATGAGGGGATCAGGGGGAAGGGATGAAGAGATAACGGGAGCTCTGTGCCGCCGGTTGTCCATCTGGCTCTCCGGTGGCTCAGATCAAGGATATTAAGGAGGTGGGACTTAGACAAAACCGCCCGGAGAAACGGAGGTGAATCACAGAGATCCACTTGGGAGAGTCCCGGCGCCCGCGCTGTCCTTCAGCGAGCCAAGGCCGGCCTAACCTTTCCACTGTTGGTCATGAATTATTCCAAGAGCCATCAGTCGTCCTCAGGAGACAAAGAGACGCATTTTCTCAGCCTCTCTCTCTCTCTGGCTCTTCCCCCGCGCTCGCGCTCGCTCACTCTCCCTCTCTCTCTCTCTCTCTCGTTCTGTTTCTTCCCTCCTCTTTCTCTTTCTCGCCCTCTCTTTCTTGCACACGAGCACGTGCGCTCGTAAGAAAAGTGTGGTGCCCCTTCATTACTTTCGTGACTTTTGAAGGTTCCGAGATGGAAATAATGAGTGAAGGGAGACGCGTATCCTCACGTCGAGTGTCCTTACGTTGGCACCCCTAGAAAGTGTCCGGGAAGCCGGGCTAATTGGGATGCCTCATCTGTGCACGACGCACTCAGCGGGACGTGCCAGCGGCTTATCTCCACGGGCCCACCTGTGACTCCAGCAGGACAGGGGAGGGGCGGGCGGCGTCGATGCGTCTGGCGAGAGCGGACAGAGCGATCGAAGGAAAAGGTGAGGAGAAGGGTGAAGGATGGCCTGGTGAAGGACGGCGAGAGGACAGAGGATGGAGTGGACCCCCCCCCACCCCCCTCACATGACTTATGAGCTCATTAGCATCCCCTGGCTAAGGCCCTGGGGAAACAAGCCCCTGGCTCTGACAGGTTGTTTTTAGGTGGAATACCACAGCCTGTGAAGGCGATAGGGCATTCAAAATAAAGCGGAAATTGAAGAATGCGTGGTAAAAAGAAAGGGTTGGACCCATCAAAATGAATCGTGTGCGTTTCGGTTTTACGATACACATGCCTCTTATCAACACTTCCTCCCGGATCTCCCTCCCTCCCTCCCTCCCTCCCTATTTTGGCGGGCCTCCTGGGCGATAACAGGTGCAGGCTGTGTGTTTCCCTCTCTTCATCAGCATCTCCTGTAGGAGCAGACTCTGCCACCGGGAGCTCGTCTCCTCAGCTCCATCTCACAGCCCCTCCACGTTTCATTGCACAGTCAAAGCAGCCGTTGAGAGTGAACGAGCCAGAACGAAAGGGGTCGAGTGTCTGAACGCGTGGACGTTGACGTGCGCACGCGTGGGAACCCGTCCCTCCGGTCAGGTGCTCTCCTAGATTACTAGAAGCTCCTCTGAGATTAAGAGAAGCGTTGACGGCAGTTTTATCTCCCAGGACCAACACGACCAAGGAAGACGACGTCAGCTTTGGGAACAAGGCGATCCCGCCATCAACCGATAACCGGAGAACACTGGGACTTCGGTCGGAGACATCTCCAGCTATTCGGGTCGTACAACTCCAACGGCGGAACCAGCCACGGGCACCAAGGGAGGGAGACCATCTGAAGAAGGGCCGATCATCTGGCAGGCCTCTCAGCGGAGCCGGAGACAAACGTCATGGGATATTCAACGTGACACAGGCGCTACACACAGTGACACAGGCGCTACACTGCGCTTTACATTCGCTGGAGCAAGAAACCCTGGCACGCAATTTCCCTCCAATTGAAACCGTCAGAAATTGTACATCCATTCTCAGGAACACACACACACACACCTAGGAAACGTGTAGCAATTGACAAATTGTTCCGGTTGAAAATCTGGAAGTGGTTCCGCCTTGACCCATTCTCGGAACAAACCACAGTTGCCTGGAATAATGGCGGTGGTTTTGATACACGTCCCGATTGCAGAATTCGGTTGAAAAGTGCCACTGTCCACGCTTCACCTCACTCTCTCATTTAGCACTTCCTTGTTGACGGATTATCTGAGGAAAACATGAATCCGAGGCACTAACTGGTTCTGATCATATTAGAGACTTAATAGAGTTTGGCGCATAGGAAAACAGGAATTACTTTTGTTTGGCAGTGAAGCATCCATGCATTCGTTCAACCTTGAGGATATGCTAATTGCCCTTCCCAGAGGAGTGTGGCAAAACGAGAAAACAATCAGCGCCTCGCCAACGAAGTTACTTATATGTGAGGTGACAAATCTGAGCAGGGTGAGGGAATCAGTCATGGCTTGGGGCGGTGCAATTAAAAGTTCAGACGAGGGGAAGTTTGTCAGGCGCTTGCCCGGGTGTGGAGCACATGCCCCCACCTAAGCGGCAGGGTGTTGACGTCTCCCATCAAAATAATAAATAAACTCTCGTTTAGCCTTGGTCTCCTCACGCTGGGAAGAGTGCGTTGGGAGCCTTGCCAAATGTCTCCAGCTCATTTTCCAGTGAGCTCTTATTTCAATTCCCTTTGAAACCCACCAGTCGTGTTCCATTGCACTCGCTCTGTCAACGCACGCTCTCCTGATTCACTTGCTCCCTAATGAGACACGGCCGGCCTCTTTAGTTTATCCAGTTCGTTTTTGGTAAACAGAAGATCTGATGGAATTTACATTTTAATAGGATGCCATTAACTAAGCCTCTGTCCACTGTTCTGACCAGCCATTTGAATGTGGTGATTTGTCTCCATGAAAGACTGAAACACAATGGTTATACACTTAGTCACTTACCACAACACCATCATCGTTCCGAAGGGAACCATTAGGGGGTCACCGATTAGGAAAACGTATCCACCTATTATGATCCAGGCCCCTCTCCAAGTACCATTAGGGGGTCACAGATCAGGAAAACGTATCCGCCTTCCATTATAATTCAGGCCCCGCTCCATGTAAGTCTAAATCAACATCATCACCCCTATTCACTGCAGTTCTCGACAGCGTTGACCAGCTGAGGCTAGGGAAAGTGTTCCATCTCCAAACCCCCTCCAGCTGTACAGTTACGCGAAATGGCTTGATGCCGTGGCTCAGTGTCGCTCCCTCCCTTCACTCAACGTCTACGGTGTAGAAGTTCTATAATAGAACTGTTCCTCGTCATCGTTACGAAAGCGAACTCTGGAGGAGTTAGGTCTCTCTCCAAACTCCCATGCTTGAATGTGACACACCCCAGGGGGGGTGCTGATTCAATTAGCACGGGTTAATGGGCTACCATCAAGAATCAAACCCCTTAAATCTCTCTCTCTCTCTCTCTCTCTCTCTCTCTCTCTCTCTTTCTCTCTCTCTCTCTCTCTCTCTCTCTCTCTCTCTCTCTCACACACACACACACACACACGCACATACACACAGCTACAGAGTAAATGCTGAGGGTGGACTTCTCCTAATTATGCACAATGATGCGGAATTCATGCTGTCCATTCGATACGATTAGTTGAGTTTAATTTGTGTCATGGTGTCAAGGCGGAGTGCTTAGGTGTGTGTGTGTGTGTGTGTGTGTGTGTGTGTAATTGACTTGGTAGACTGAGGTTGGGGACAAGCACCAATTTCACAAAGTATTAATGTGTGGCCAAAGAAGCTCCTGTATATTTATTTAGATCCTGGTATTTATATAGGTTATGAAGTTTGGTTTACATTGTAAGATGAATCTTTCAATCGTCTGAGCATTTCATGTTTCAAGCCAGCAGTTGGAGGTGTGTATAGGGTATTTTTTCTTTGACTATCTGGCCGTGCGGAGAGCAGATATTTAGGGGGGTAGCTCTGAGACGTCATGGCTCACCGTTAAGCCTTCTGGAGGTGTCGTGGACTCAATTGAATGAACCATCAAGGGGTAGAAGATGCCCTCTTGAAAACCCCAATGACATATCTGCTCTCAACCCAAATCTAAATATTGTCTCAAGGAATAGTGGATATTATTACACAGTATCCTGTATCAAAACTCAAATTTATTCAAAATTCTCATTCATAAGCCCTCTTTGGACTACCATATTGGAGTTTGAAGGGTTTGATTAATAATTAAACTGTATTTATTTGACAGGCTCCAAAAGCAAATGTATTAGGTGAAACCATATTCCCCTTATCTTTTCACCCAATAGACTACGGGGCCCAAAAATATGCATAGCGTATCAGATCCGTTGTGTCAGTAACAGATGAGAAAGTGAACTAGAGAGGCACACACAAAATAAGCTGGCTCTATAGATCAGCAGGCTTAGCCGCAACAGCAGCAAATTAAGCAACACACTCAGGACGGAACCTTATATTTTATCTGCAGAGAACCCTGGAGCTGCATCCTTAAATATCTAACCATCACACAACACACACACACACACACACACACACCCCGCTACGTCCCCTGCATTTTAAGCACCATCGGTTTTCCCCAACAAGACACACAGGACTCTCCCAGCATCTTAAAAACCCCTCCGTCGACCGTGGCGACACGACACTGCCTGTGTCCACACAATAGACTCAGCCAAGTTCTGCGTCTCCGCCGACCCCCGCCCGCAGTGGCCGTCCTCTGGGCCTGCTGCGACCGCCTCGCCCGACCTCCGCCCGGCACCTCTCAGCGCTAACCTGTTTGGGGTGTTTCGTCAGCATCCCACAGCCCTGCGGCCCCGAGCAGGCTCAGCCAATCCAAGCGGCCCCTCGCCACTCCTGAGACGGCGAGGTAACCCTGCGAGCCGCGTCGTTTTGGTTGGTGGTCAGGGCTGGCTTCGTTTCAGGGGCTGCGGGCCACGTGTAATTTCTGGCGCCGATTTCAATAACGACGGGAACACAAGCGCTTGTCGGCCATGCAAAAAAGCAAAGCGGTCTGGCGGTAGCGTGTGCGTACGGGACATGTTATGCGCGCTTGTTTCCTGGCTGTTCATCCGTTCGCATGTAAAGCCCCATGGGGGGGTGGGGGATGGCGAGCGCGTTAATGCACGGAGGTTGTTGTCGTGGCTACGCTGTCCCGTGAACGTGCTGTGTAAACATGCTGTGACGTCAGCGTGGATTACGCAGACATGGAGATGCAAGCGGCGTCCTGTTCATTTCCGTACGTCAGCGCTTGATCTTCGTGCAAACCGCTAAACTTCCGTGTTTCAGTGACCAAACCAATGGACACACACGCGCAGAAACACACGCTTAGACACCTCTCACGTCCGTGGTCTGAGGCATGCGGCCGTGCGGCACGAAGTCAGAGCCATGGGCAAATGCACATTAGCTGTCCCTCTAGTGCACTCTTTGCACACAACACACACACACTGGAAGCCTCCGCAAGGGTCGTTATCACAGACTGACCAGATGGATCACTTAGAGGACATGCAATCCTTTGTAACGTCACTAACAAAGTATCTATCGTTCCCTTTCTATCTCTTATTCACGAACACACACCCACACCCACACCCACACACACACACACACACACACACACACACACACACATAGATGCACATGCTTTGAATCCAGCAATTACACAATAGACAGCAGGATGAGTGCTTCAGTCATGGCCGCAGGAGAGATGGAAGTAACCCACAATACCAAGCGAGCCTCAGTACATCTAATAAACCATTCCGCTGCAGCTCCCTTTCCCCTCCTCTCCTGCTCTGCACATTCCTTGATCTTTTGTCTTGGGCTTCTTTGCCTCTTTGGAGTCTAATTAAGTCCAGGGCCAGGTAGTGCTTCTAAGAGGTCAAATATGACTGAACCCGGTAGAGCCACCGTCAAAATCGCTCGTCTTGTTACTGGATCACCCAGCAGCCGCACTTGAACAATTAGGGTTGACTGCTTTCAGATGTGGGGGAAGGGGTCTCCTTCCTTCAGCCATCCAATCCACTCCTCTCCCTTAACACTGACAAGCGGGTGTGATACACACGGGCGCGTGAGCAAGCGCACGCATTTCAAACATCGATTAAACTCCTCCACTCCATTACCGCTGACAGGCAAGACAGCGTCTGCCAACCAAGTCTACGGCCAACGTCAATCAGCTTGGGGACATGAAAACACACGCACGCACGCACGCACGCACGCACGCACGCACGCACGCACGCACACACACACACAAACACACACACCCCCAATGGTCGTCGGTAGACAGCCGTGAAACAGAAGTGGCGCTAGGATCACTCACTTTATTCCACTGTATTAGTCAGCTCACATGTCACGACGGCTCCAAAGTGCGTCTGCCCCGTGACCATTAGGAACGTCAAAGCCTGACAGCGTGACGTGACAGCCTTGACAAGCCTCCGGGCCTACAGCAGCACGTAACAGGCGTGTGCAGCTCCAGCCTGATGAAGAAGAGAGCATACAACATACGGGTCCTTCCTGAATCCTCGGTTTCATGGATAACTCACTCTGTCATGGGGGCTGCCACATAGTCCAACAGGGTGTATTGAGGAGACTCACAGCACCTGCTGGCATGCAGAAGAGCTGTGGAAAGGGACACGGCCGTCTGAAATCTCTTCCGGCAATGGTCACACGGACGAGGGCAGTGTGGGAGCGGACAGGAGGAGATGAAATTGTCGAAGCGGGGGGGTTGGGGGTCAAGGGAAAAGCTTTGCTGAACAGACATTGACACCCGCTTACAGAGAGACTGGTGGGGACGCGTGGGGCTCGGAGGCAGCTCGGGCGTGCCGCTTTCAAAGGGAGACTATGCAGTGCAGATAAAGGACGGAGCCTCTGACTGCTGGCCAACGCTGTAGCCCCCCCCATGCCTGCCAATGGGCTGCAACACAGCGGAGCAGAAGTTATGCTGTGCTGCTCGTTGGGAAAGAGGGAGAGAGGGGGGGGAGTGTAGAGAGAGAGAGAGAGAGAGAGAGAGAGAGAGAGAGAGAGAGAGAGAGAGAGAGAGAGAGAGAGAGAGAGAGAGAGAGAGAGAGAGAGAGAGAGAGAGAGAGAGAGAGAGAGAGGAGGGAGAGAGTTAAGTTAACACGAGTCTAAACAAGGGAGGGATGAAAGTTGTCCTTAAACAACAAGACTGTCTGAGGACCTCCTCGGAGGGTAGAGAGAGAGAGAGAGAGAGAGAGAGAGAGAGAGAGAGAGAGAGAGAGAGTGTATGTGTGCGTGTAAGCTAGCGTAAATTGGCTGGAGGTCTCTTGTCCCAACGGCAACCAGGTGGAGAATTACATTATTGACTGCGAGGCGACACTGTTCAGCGCTCCTGTACTTTCTCTGGCACCGACCGCCCTCAGGTGAACAGCATGGTTTCCTCCCCAGTGCAGACGAGTTTCTCTCTGCTCCCTCTGCCGGGTCGTTTTCAGCCCCACGGCTAACGGGGAGGGGGGGGGGCACCGCACGCTAACGGAGGGCCGTGCAAACCGGAGCGCGTCGATCCCACCTGGATGCCATGGGCCCTGATGGCGCCCGGAACGGAGCGGCACAAACACAATGGATGCCCAGGCCAGACCTGGAACAAAGGGTCGCTGTGAATGGGCTTAATGGCGCCATCCATCCCCCCCTGCTTTATCACGGGCCAGGTTAGGTCTCTGTCTGTCTACCCTTCCCTTCCTTTCACGCCAACACACATATTATATGCAGAGGGAGCCAAACCCTACCGCCCAGCACCAACACACACACGCACGCACAGACACAGACACAGACACAGACACAGACACAGACACAGACACAGACACACACACACACACACACACACACACACACACACAGAAACAGACACACACACACACCACACACCCCCCACACACACACACACACAAACACGCACACACACAAGCGCAGCGGCAGCTAAACACCTTATTTCAACGTGAGCGTGTCACGTTAACCGCAAAGGTGAACTGATCAATACTGTAATCAAAGAGTTGAATGAGAAAGACCTTTTGCCTTGCCAACATTAATTGTACAAAGTAAGGGCTTATTGACATTTCTCAAAGCATTAGCTCGCATGGCTAAACTAGTGCCCTCTCATTACTATTTTCATACACAACAGCTCCTTGGAGATAATGTTAGGACAGAGAGAAAAGAAGGTGGGAGAGATTCAATGAGAGCGGGTTTGGCAGCGCGAGGCACAAGAGCGCACTGGGTTCCTCCCTTTGTTGTCTGGTTGGCAGGGGCCTGGGCCGGCCTGGCGTGGATGGTACTGTAGTCGGGTGGAGTGGGTCTGCTCTGGCACCTGGCTCGGGCTGCTCGGGGGGGGGGGGGGCAATGGAGGGAACAAGGGAGATGGGGTTGTGCTGTGCAGGGTCACCCCTCTCTCTCTGTCTTGGAGGGGGCTGGCTGGAGAGATAGTGAGGGAGATGGGGCTGTGCTCTGTCCGGGTCATCCCTCTCCCTCTGTCTTGGCTGGCGGGAGAGATGGGGAGGGAGATGGGCAGACGCTAGCCCTGTCTCGTGCCACTGCCCAGTGAATGGAGCTAAAAATAGCAACAGGAGGACGTGGGGAGCTTTCCAAAGAAGAGGGACGCACCACTAAGAAATATGTTTGCGGAGTGTTTGCCAATCTTTCCGTGAGTGTGTGTGTGTGTATGTGTGTGTGTGTGTGTGAGAGAGAGAGTTTGTGTGTGTGCTGTACGTGAGCAGCCTGTGGATGGGAGAGGATAGACAGTCTGTCAGACCAGAGCTACATGGTGCAGTGAATCGGAGAAAAGATGAGACAGATGCACTGCAAGGAAAGACAAAAAGAAAAAGAGAGTAGATCAAAGGAGGGGGGAGGGATAGGAAAACCAAAATCCATTTATGGGTTTATGCTTCATTACAGCGGCCCAGTTAATGGATTCGTGATATTTTGCGTTATTCTCTCGCCCATTCATCATAACCCCGACCAACACTCTCAGCTGAATTCAGAGCGTAAGAAATGATAAGTGGTGGGATTAGCAAACAAATGGTCTAACAACAAAATTAGGGAGTGAGTGAGTGAGTGAGTGAGTGAGTGAGTGAGTGAGTGAGTGACTGACTGAATGACTGACTGACTGACTGAATGACTAACTGTCTGTATGTCTGACAGACTGCCTGCCTGACTGACTGTCTGTATGGCTGACTGACTGACTGAATGACTGAGTAACTGACTGAATGACTGATTGACTGACTGTCTGTATGTCTGAGTGACTGTCTGTATGTCTGAGTGACTGACTGACTGACTGAATGATTGACTGACTGACTAAAAGCCTGAGTGTCTGAGTGAATCGTAGGACAGTGAAAGGCTTGAGACGGGTCCACTCAGGGCAGGCAGAGAGTATTCCATCGTGTTTTCCTGCCACTGACAGACGAATGAAACCCATTAGACGTGTTGGGATTCTGCCCGTATTGGCTCCAGTCACATAGATAGCGGGTTGGCCGGCTCCTGTGCGACACTCTGGACAAAATCGCTCACGATCTACAGGGCCCCATTTGTCTGTCTGTGTCAGCAGCAGCCCCTCTCCCCTCCATGTTTAAATACTGTATCACACTGCAATGTTCCAGAGTGCTGGGAAGAGTCAACAGAAGAAGCGGCTTCGAACTAAAGTGGAAGAGACACAGCTGTTTGGCATTGTGATCTCCTCTGATTCAGGCCAACTTTGACCGTCCTTTTCCACGTGCTGTGTCAGATGTGATATAATATGATATTCTGATCCATTGCAACGAGAGGGACAGGAAGAATGTATTTGTGAGCAGTCTTCTGCTGGCTATTGAAGAGTCCATGAAGTTGAGTTTACAGCTAGACTTACAGCATCGGTCATGACCGATAACCAGTCTAAAATGTGCGAGGGTTCATGAGAAATGGAAAATGTAGCTCCTCAAGTCTCGCAACTCAATTACATCACCGCTTTCTCTCGTTCTTCTCCCTCCCTCTCTCTAGAATGAGAGTTGAGTTTACATGTGATGAAAGCTGGCAAAATATACTCGTTGGCATAGCTGACAAATAGGAAGCTGCTGGTGCGGTATCATGTATTTCACAACTCAACCAGCACTGAGCCCCATTTAGTGAAAAAGATGACATATTTTGTCAAAAAAAGGTATAATGTGTTTGGTTACCTTTTGATAGGGGTTATATAATATTTTGTATTAATATGATGTAGCATGTAGCACTAAAAAAGTG
>CM030181.1:13240806-13278223 GCA_017639675.1 Aplochiton taeniatus | reverse complement strand
CACTAAAAAAGTGACATAGTACTTTCAAATCAATGAAAATAACACAGTCTAAACTTTTTACAAAAGTTTAACAATGAATACAATACATAAACATGCACATTTAAAGTGTAATATTAGATAAATTGCTGCATTAACAAACAAAGGCTTAATTTTGCCAAGTGGAACTGTTTCCTTTAAAGTTGCATGGAAGAATATTCACACTTTCCTCAAATGATGTAATTTGCAATTGCTCAATATTTCCCTCATTTAAAAGCTCATTGCCTTTCGTTATTGCGGCAATTTAAATAATATTCCACTTTAAATGCCCCTGTCATCAACACAGGTGCCCCAGCTCTCTACGAGGTCTAATCAAAAACAAAATGTTTGTATGGTGACTCTCATCAGCATCCGGTTACCTGGCAGAGGTTGTGTGGTACTTCAAACTGTTTAATCACCAGACGCACTCTGTCTGTATGTCTCTTACTTCTTGTCTGTCTGCCAGCCTATCTATTTGGATCACTGTCTGTCCGTCCACCATCCTCTCTGAGCTCTGTCTCAATAATAGGAAGGGCTGTGTGCGCTACTCTATTCTTCAGCCTTTTTGACTGCCTGGATGTTAACGTATCAGTTCCTCTTTAAGGAAAGACTGAGTGGATCATCAGGTGTGTTTTCGCTTTTTCATTCTGTACAGTCTTAAGCACATTAAGGGGCGTCCTTGTAAATACACAGCCTGTTATAGCAGAAAGGCTTAGTGCAATCTGTTTGTGCGTTTGTCTGTGCGGTGGCGAGCCGGCATGGAGCTTTCTTCCCTGCCAGAGATCCTCCTGGGCCTTTTGGGAATTCTCTCCTTTCTTCTCATTGCTCTCCTTTTCTTTGCTTTCTTCTTTCGGTCTTCATTTCCTCGCTCCCTGTGCTGGCCACACACCATGAGCAGTGGGGCCCCCACCGGTTAGCGATGGATCATTTCGGCCCGGCGAGAAATTGCAGCGAAGCAAACAAAAGCAAAATCACTGTGCCACGGCACCAGGGTTTCCACAGCCGAATCAACAAAGGGCATACTAAAATGTCAGCGCTACCGAGGACCAGAGAGAGGCTGGGAGACACCCTCCCCATTGTGGAGCGAAACGCATCTGCATTTTGATTGTACCGCGGGCAGAGGGGCCCCCCGGAGGACGTGCGCGGAGACGGCGGCCGGAAGTTAAGAGGAGAGCCGTGTGGAAACAGTCGCAGAGCGGGAATGAAAGCCCCCCACACCACGGCGTTACGGAAAGCACTCACACGGCCTCCGACGGCGCCTGTGGTCCGACGTTTGCTCAGGGCGACCGGGGCGCCGTCTCCGAGGAGGACAGACGGAGAGAGAGGCCGATGGACAGACAGACAGGCGGGCGGGCCGAGAAACAAGCGCCAACGCACACAGACAGAGGATCGAGCGGGACCCCTGTTCGCTTCGTGGTACGTCCAATAAAGAGGGAGTGTTTTCTTGTTGCCAGCCCCGAGCCGTTTTTATCCCCCCTGCTGCTTCTCTAGCCCTGGGCCCAGGTGGAGCTCTGCACCATCATCTGCCGTTACCCAGCCTCTCACACTTGAGTTCATTGATATGATTTTATCCCCCTCATATTGGCTACGTTTACCGTGGCACCACTGCACATACAGTCCACTGCGATCCCAGCTTGTTGAATCATGGATGAGAATCGAAGATGAGAATAGAACATACAGATAACATGGTGAGAAGTAACTAAGCACACCCAGGCATGAGGAATAGGAGTTTGTGTGCAATGATATGCGTGATATGATAACTGTAATCAGACAACTAGAGACACATATGAGCCACATACGGCCCCTAACCTCTCTCTCTCTCTCTCTCCACCCCCTCCTCTCTCTCTCTCTCTCTCTCTCTCTCTCTCTCTCTCTCTCTCTCTCTCTCTCTCTCTCTCTCTCTCTCATTAACTCGGGTCTTAACCAGTGACAGAATGTGTGCCACTGAAACCTTGTGGCTCACCAGAGGGGAGCTAGAGAACGCACACCCTCTTATTAGCATCTGGACATCTGCTCTGTCTCCTTTCACCTTCTTTCATGCACAAACATGAACACAGATAAACTGTACACACACACACACACACACACACACACACACACACAAACGTACTGCCCAGATTTCTTTCAGCCATACTTGCATAGATTATAATACAGTGCAACACAGTTGAATAAATGGGTCAAAGTAGGAAGGATCGATGTGAGTGCTTCATGGCGGCCAGTGGCTCTGCAGCATTTTAACCAGTCAATCAGGCAGCTACCAGACATACAGGCAGGCAGGCAGGAGCACACAGACCGAGCTCCAGAGCTAGAGACAGGCAGAGACAGACATACAGGCAGGCAGGGACCTGGGGAAGGGGTGTATAACTGAGAGGGAGGGGAGGGGGTTCGGACCTGGAACACTCAACCCCCCAGGAGACAGGTGACAGGTTCCTCACACACACAGACACACACACACACACACACACACACACACACACCTCTTCCTTTCTCTCTTCATCTCCTGACTATCTTCCACACAGAAACAGCAAGTTGGGCAGTTAAGGGAGAACTCCCGCCAGCCTCCATCCTCAATGTTCATGAACAAACGCCTCTCACAGCCTCAGATATTCCTGTTGCCGCGCTCCGTTTTCCCTAACTCCCTCCTCTCTCCCACCTCCATCGCTCCTCTCACCGACTAAGTGCCTGCTTGTCAAAGTCAGCTGCAGCCAAAGCTAATGAAGAGGCAGATTTATGAGACAGACAACGGAAAAAAAAGGGGGGAGAGAGAGACACAGGCAGAAAGAGAGAGCGAGAGAGTGAGAGAAAGAAGAAAGAGACGGAGCGAGCAAACAGAGCTGGCAAGTCGGCGTGCCGGAGACCAAGAGAGAGAGGGGGGGGGAGAAAGAGAACAAACAAAGGATTTTTAAAGAAAAGGAGAGAAGGAGAAAATGACAGGGAAGAGGACCAGGAAAAACAAAAACATCAAAAAGCTGAACAATAGGGAGAGAGAAAAGAAGCGAGAGAGGCAACAGTCTCCCTCTCACCCTCTCCTTCTATCTCTCCCTCCTTCCCTCGCTCGCTCCACTCCAACAGTAGCCAAAGAGCAGAGATGGGCTCACCGTCTGCTGCAGGTCTGGGATTCCGATGCGGATGACCACCACGTTGCCCTGCGGTTCCTCCATGGTTCCTCTGGCGCTGGCGCTCCGCTCCGGAGCGGGACGGAACGGCGGAGCGCTGAGAGGAACGGGAACGCCGCTGTCCTCTTCCCGGGAGCTGCCGCTGTCGGAGCTGGCCCCCTGGCTGCCGTTGGCTGCGTGTGTGTTGGGGTGTGTGTGTGCGTGTGTGTGTGTGTGCTGCTGCTGCTGCTGCTCCTGCCGTGGAGGGCTGGGTGGCTCATGTTTGCCGGCTGCCGGACTCAGAGGCATGCTCCGTGTGAGGGGCTAGGTCTGTGTCTCTCTCCATACACACACACACACACAGTGACACACACCGTTGGCTCTCACTAACTCGCCACACACACGCCGCTTGCAGCGTGCATCACCCGCCTGGGAAAGAAAGCGAAAAGGGGGAGGGAGAGGGAGGGTTTGAGAGGGGGATAGGAGGGGGCAAGAGGGGATTAGAGGAGGAAGGGAACAAGATGGGGAAAAATAAAAAAAGGAAGATTAGAAAAGTGACAAGAAAAAGGGAAACTAAACCTTAGAGCGGATGCAGAGATACTTAGGAATGCATAAAGAGGCAGATCGCTATCAAAGGAGGCTGTGAAATCCTTTAACTCTAATTTGGGCTTTGGGTGGAGATAAGCAGAATGAAATTACATACAGAGAATAAAATCTTAAAATTTCAATTCACCACAGAACAGTATTAAAAAGAGATTTCAAAAAGCAGAGAATTACGTGGCATTTTGTAAGACTGGACACTTGTGGTGTCGTGTTGGGTTAAAACACGGTTATCGATTTGCCTTTTTGTCACACATCATTTTTCAACTTGAAAAGCAACAAAGGAAAAACCTGTTTACAAATATGCAAGACGTTACTCGGTTAAAGATTGCTGGAAATCCGATCCCTTCGATGATGTTACTGTGACTCCACTCGGGTTGTAATCCAACTTCGAAAGCTAATACAAAACGAAGAGAAACCGGTGCTTGAATGGTGTGAAGCTGTAAAAAGTTGCCTCTCACTATCTCTCTCTCTGTCAGCCCTACCACTTGTTTACTCAATGGTGACGTCATAGAGAGTAAGAGAGAGAGAGAGAGAGAGAGAGAGAGAGAGAGAGAGAGAGAGAGAGAGAGAGAGAGAGAGAGAGAGAGAGAGAGAGAGAAGTCAGATCAATGCCAATGCCCAGTGGGTGTCGGCTAACCTTCATGCTCCACTATGCCTCTGCACTGATTAAACATTTCCACCTGCCGCTCAATTGATGCTGTGTGTTGTGAGTATCTGTATCTGTCTACCATTCAGAGCGCTGCCGTGGAGGCGTGCTGGTTCAACAGTGGTAGAGAGCTACTAAGAGATCTCCTGTTGGTCACCATCAGCCAGCGGTGGTCCCTCTGGGCCTCCAAGGCCCTCAGGGATGACCCAAGCATTTGAAAAATAATCTACGTCGAATTAAAAAAAAAAAATACTTCAAAAATAGAAAAAAATAAATTTGGGTAAAATATTTAATCTGTTCTTCTGGAACATCAGGGAATGGGTTAACACGTGAAGTTACTAATTCTCGATTATCACATAGGTATCTATTATCCAGCAATCTCCTCCTCCAGGGCCTTCTGTGGCCTGGTTGCTGGCCCTGATCATACAACTGTATGCAGCATTAATACAGAGTGACAATAAAATCAACCAGTCACAGTAGGATCTTGTAGTGGGTGGGAAAGATTTTTTCCCCTCAATTTTCCACCTTCAGTAGAAGGCTTTGGTAGAAATTAGGTAGGAATATTAGGTATTGTGAGATCTAGGTAAGTACAAGGTGTTGGGGGTGAGGGATGGGTTCTAGACCCCCACGGGCTGCTACTGTCTTAAACTCACATGAAATATGTCTGGTTACAATGCCACATTCTAGATCAAAGTAAAGACATGAGAAGAGTTAACCCAATGGAAAAGAAAGTAAAGATGAGGAACAACTAAAATCCCTCAGCTAGAGAGAAGTTAAACCTTTTGTTGATGAAAGTTTCCTATGACCAATCTCTGACAACAGAAGTCGCGCTCAATCGAGAGCACACGCAAACCATCGTAAAAAACTGTTTGAAATGAGAGACTTTCACTGCCAATACTTGAGAAATTCCAGAAGCAATTGCACACACTCGTACATTTGCATATGGATATTTGCATGTGTTAATTCCACAAAAACATCCCCCCCCACTCCTGTGTCCACTCGTCAGGGGGCTGATGAAGACGTTGCCTCCCAGCGCTCCCTATTTGGAGATCAACAACACCAATCTCCCCTCGTCGAGCTGGCACACCCTGCTTCAAATCAACATTTACATTTCCTTTGTCACCCGTGTAACTAGGGCTGCAGGAGCCCATGTTAGGCGGGAAGGTAGGAAAGGCACTCAAAGACGAGTGGGATGTTAACTAACGCGGAGCACGAACTGTAAACTGCAGCTCCTCAGACAACGGGAAAGGCAAGCCGATATTCAAGGCCGCCGCTTTTGTTTTGTAAACTTATTTTAGAATGACTCGATCAAAGGGAGAGTGCTTTGTGTTCTGTTGAATGTGTAAGTGGGCTTCTAGATATCTTTTTACCTATATGTAGACTTGTGTGTGTGTGTGTGTGTGTATGTGTGAACGTGTGTGTGTTTGCGGGTTTATATCAGTGCAATTACTCAAGGTTTTTCCACTGCTAGGATTGTAAGTGCCGCATTTCCGATGATAATAGTTTTTGATTAAATCGCCCAAGAGTATTTCGCAACAAACCTCAGGATCTTCTCAAAAGGGAAAGGTTTCAAATGAACCCTGCTGCTAGGTGCCCCAACCACCTTCAGTCCACAGCCACAGCATGGTAGGACAAATTCAAGCTAAATCGCAGAGCTAAGCAAAGGTATAAAGTACCACAAGTATAATAGTTTAGCGTGTTTGCGTATTGTAAAAAGGTTGACACAGGCAGGTGTTCTACCCCAGAGGAGAGCCCAGAAGAGTCACTTTCCCTGTGGGGGTTTCGCTGACCCCACGGCCTGAATGTGTGAGGTGCTGCAGTGCCGGCCCTCTCCTGTAATCCCATTAGACTTACCAGAAGGAGCACGACAAGCGGCTCTAATACACTCAAGGCTTTAGCCGATCACTCAGCTGCCAAATCCCTCCTCCACCGGCGACTAGCAAGCAGGGTTAGATTAGACAACTGAAAAGCTACACTCAGGGCTGTAGTTTACACTCACCTTTTGCCAACTGTAAATCTGTCTTATGCTTATGGATTAATACACCCTGGCCTATGTTTGCCATTTGGTTAAATATTATCAATCATTAGCGACCTAATGAATTTTCAGGATCAACTGTTTTTTACCACTGGCTATTGACCCTTAACCACTGTCCAAAAGAGCTAATAAACCATCGATAAAACAATCGTCACATCGTTGGAGGTTTTTCCTATGTTCCCAAGTTGTTCTCGGTACAACGGGTCCTAGGTCGAAGCGAGCCACCATTTTGCGTGGCTATGCCTATTCAGTACGAGAAGCCTTAAACAAGATGTTCCAGCCAACTTCTTTGTACCCACCTAAGGTTCTCACGCACAAAGTAACTTTTTCTGGTTCCTACTGACCTTCATGGAGTTCAGACCCTCTCACTGTGTATGCATTGTCCATGAGCTCAGAGCTGAAAAAGCATTGTGTTAACCTTTACCTGCACTGTGTACTTATTCCTCATCTATCCTCGGCAATACAACAATTCCCCTTAACGCACTGGTTGTGCCCTCTTTCAAAACGGCTCATCCCTTCCAAGGAAAAACAAACTCTTGGTTGGATGAAAGACGTGGGCCGGAATACCAAACGCCGCAGTGATAAACTCCGGTAACTTCCTCCCCATAGCCCTGGCGGGCTGGGTGCCAAGCTATTTCCCCCTGCTTGTATCATACAGACGATAAGCTGTGTGGAGTCCCAGCGCCGGCTGCGTCTCTGCAAGCTCTCCAGGAGGTTCCACCCCGGGAACCACGAGAACATGCCGTGTGGAGACGGCAGGCCAGGGGAGGGGCAGACAGCGACGGGGTCGTGACGGAGGGTCTGACGGTGGCCAGGGCGGGCCTCGGACATCCACACGGGCCGCTGGAGGTAGCAGAGTCCCATCCGACGCTCCAGCTAAGAGACTCCGGCCCCCGGTGGCTCGCGGATATCATGAGGATGGACTGAAGCTGTGATCGGTCCAGCTCCCCTGTGACATGGGGAACTATTGCTGTTTCCCTCCCAACTAAACACTCCAGTCATTCGTCCCGCTTTCTTCCTGCTCTCCCTCGACCCCTCTCTGTTCTCCATGCCAGCGAAAACAAAGTTAATTATTCATAACTGTGCAGCGTAGTGTGTTGAACCAGTGCAATATATGCGCATTTCTAAAATGGCCGCTTGGCTGGAGAGGTCTTCTTCGCGGCGGTGTGCAGGAGAGGAGCCAGAGACGTAATAACAGTCCACAGGCAAACCCCCGCCTTACCGGAACGGAGCAAGGACAGAGCCTGGGATGGATTTGATAGATTTTTTGAGATATTTCAAGCATGCATGGTTACAAAAACGCTAGTGTGTGAGTTTGAGTATGTGTGTCGACAAGAGACAGAGTGAAGGAGAAAGAGAAAGACAGAGAGAGAGGGAGAGACATTACCGCTTAGGCTGTGACCTGTGGTGAATGGGATAAGGGTTCACGGCTGCCATCAAAGGCTACATCACCCTCCTCCCGTAGGGCTGGTAGAACAGATGTTACCGTCAGACACACTGTGATCACTGGGAGCCACCGCCACACCCTCCCAGGCCACCGAGCCTTCTCCTCTAACTAGGCCAGGCCACAATACCATGCGTGTCACAGGAGATTCCCCACCAAACGTTTGCAATGGCGCTCTGTCTGGAGGGGCTCTTGATGGATTTGATCGAGGCTGAGTGGAGGGCAAACAGCTATCACTGGAAAAGGAGTCCAGTTATTGGCTGTATATCCAATTTCACACACTTGTACACTTGTTTGTACATCTGGCCCAAATGGAAGCGTGAAGGAACCTGTCTCTTTTCTTTTGAGAAAAGGCGTTGCGAGTTCAAAACCATACGAATTTGAATGAGCTACCGTAAACAAAACAGTGTTAGTGGGGAATGGCTCCTCTCTCTGGTGAAGGACAGTTAAAAGTGAAGAGCACAGTCAATCCATATTCATAAGGAGAAATGTGCCACATCTAGTATGCAAAGATTCACTCACATTTGGCGTGTGTGTGTGTGAGTGTGTGTGTATGCGTATATGCCCAAGTTCAATGCAAATGAATGATAGAAGCCTTTGATAGGCAGCAGATTCAATTCTTTCTCTGGAATTAATTTGGATGGTCTCCGTGTTTTACAGCTTTAAAGCTGACGGGATTTTCCCAGCTGAGGCAGAACAGGATCCACCGGACGGGAAGACATTTACCTCAACACTTAATTGAGGGCATCAAGCTTACAGGTTGTGGTTGTTCAGCTCAACAAATCCCATTAATGTGGAAGAGAAAGAGATGCAGGTGGCACTAACTGCTTTCATTCCCAGAGGAAATGAAAAGGACAGAAGCCCTCGTGTTTACCGTTAGGATGAAAGGGTGTATAGGGTTTTGATGGAATCCGACTAATCTTGGTTTCCACAATAACAGTGGCGAGCAAAAAGCTTGAAAGCACCTCCCTGTGAACCCTCAAGTTTTCTATCTGCCGCTAATTTATTGATCTCTCTCTCTTTCTCTCTCTCTCTCTCTCTCTCTCGCACCAACACACTCACACACGTACATTTGTGCAGAACCACTCACACACACACAAAATCGCCCTCTCTCTCTGTCTCTCTCACACACACACACACACACACACACACAGCATCAAGCTAATAAGCCAGCTCATCAGGATTAGCCCGTGAGTGTAAACAAAGCGCTGCCTGGCCCAGCCGGGCCCCTAAGGCCACACGCTGAGGCCCTGTGCTGAAAACGAGCCGGGCACTAAAAGCCTCTGCAAACAATAGACTACGCTCTAGTCTCTACAGTAGCACACCACGCCAGTTCCACAGCCTCCACCCTGATGCTGTAGCCTCACCTCCGGCTCTCGCTTTGGCTGGCAACACCCAGCATAAACACACACTCTCATTCTCTCACACACTTACACAGACAATACACACACACGCACACACAGATATTCATACAAATCACACCACAAAGAAAGCTTTCAGCCCACCACAGGGTAATCCCAATGTCACGCCAAGTGAGTTACAGTATCAATAGTAGGTTTGATAGCGTGCCCAGGGAGATAGTCTGCTTGCCTTGCACCTTCCCATGGTTCTAGTATAAGTGACGGCATTAATTTCCCTCAGCCCTGTGGGTTCATGGAGCTCGTTTCGTTTAGTGGTAGGAAAAACCAAAAGGATTCTAAGGAAACACATCCGGTTCCTTTGTGTGTTTGAATGGAGGACGAGAATTGAGAACGTCTACAGTGGGACAAGTTGTTCACCCTGGTGTTGCGAGGGCAGGATATGCTAACCATGCTGTCAGCTAACCATGCTAACCATGGTGTCAATGAACCATGCTAACCATGCTGTTAGCTCACCATGCTAACCATGGTGTAGGCTCATCATACTAACCATGCTGTCAGCTCACCATACTAACCATGCTGTCAGCTCACAATGCTAACCATGGTGTCAGCTAACCATGCTAGCCATAATGTCAGCTCAACACGCTGACCCTGCTAACCATGGTGTCAGCTATACATGGTGCCAGCCCCAAAGCTGACATGATACATCCTGGCTGCAGAGTGGTCCAACATATTAGCCTGCATATCTACACACATGCACACACTATTACACCCACATACACACCCACACACAAATATATTGGAACATTTTAATATTATCAGCACACTGTTACCTACTGCAAAGATCTTCAACAACTCCAAGATCTGTGCTTTACACTGAGCCCTCCATGGCCTAACCTAACGACACAGGAAAACCGTTGCGCTGTGGAACATGGACCCTGTCTGTGGGTTAGGAGAGGGATTGCTCCCTCACTGCAGTGTTCCTTAACTAAGGAATGCAAGGTGTGTTGTGCAATTCATCAACCTTTGTCTCAGTGGACCCCCCTTGAGAAACGCAGTCAGAGCTGGCTCGAACAATGTTTCTGATGAAACCGAAAAAAGAAAAAAAAATCTTTGAATAAGCACATCCACACACTTACCTTCACTCAATCTCTCCTCCTCTTCTCCCTTTAATTTAGAACAATGTGGGGGAGGGGGTTGCAGGGTGGTGCTCTCCGTGGCGTTGGTGCTGAGGTTGGGAGCTGGTGCAGGGTCTTTGATGCAGCCTGCCTATTAATAACTCAATGGGCCTCCACTGAGAGAGCTCCGCTCAGGCCAGCCGGCCAATTTAGCCCTGCTTCACACCGTGCCATCTCTCAGCCACACTACGGCTTAATGGAGGGGGGGATCAGGACTCACGCTGCTATGGCGCCAGGCGGAGAGTGTGTGGCCACCAACCGCAGGGGGCTTTGGTGCTTGGAAGAGGGCCGATCCGCAACAGTCGCGCAGCCCCGCCATTAAGAACCCTGGCAAGGTGTCAATTACACAGGCCTGCTGTTCCTGCCATGAACTCAGCATCGTAGGCAACTCAGTCAAGCTTACCACTAACCCGAAAAGAGGGCGGGCACGGCCAGCGAACACAGACGCCGCGCAGACACACAAACACGGCACAAAACAGAGACGAGGCATGGTTAAATTAGTCATCGGCTTAGAAGCATCAGCTGATCCAGGGAGGAAACAGACTGTGTATTGCCTGTGGTTCTGTGAGGAACGAGAGAGGGAGAAGGGGGAGAGAGAGAGAGAGGAGGAGGGAGAGAGGGAGGCTGGGCATCCTACAAAAAGGGATGGGAACATGGGGAGTTGTGTAACTTTAAAGTAAGTGTGTGTGTGTGCGTGTGCGAGTGCGAGCCCTTTCACGTGTGGATGCCTTAGCCCACGAAAGCGTGTGCGTTCTTGTGTGCTGAGTTTGAGAGTGTGTGTCTGCGTGTTGTGTTTGAGAGTGTGTGCACACACAGCGAGCGCTGCCAGCAAAGTCATTAATCATGTTTCATTCTAAAAAAGCTAAACGCCTTCGAGAGGAATAAGCCGCAACTAAACTCACACCTTGTTAGCACATCTGTACATCTCGTCTCCCACTGGTAGGTGCCTAGTAAAGTATTGATATTAAAGGGCCGTTTTAGTCTTGGGCTCCCGGTTTCTGACAGACCTCCTACTTCATATGCTCTGATGAATATGCCCGAGTGTGTTTTCGCCGTTTAAAAATTTAATGTTAGCAACACCAGCCAGACAAACATACAAGATGCAACACACGGCTCTGTGACACGCGTGTTTTGGGGCTGACAAGTGCCGGGAATGTGAGAGGTTAAAAGGAATGTGTGTCCCAGCTGTTTACATCCAATGTGGAGCCGTGGCCTGGGGTGCTCTATGGTCATAAATATTTCACATTGAGTGTGCAGGTGTGTGTGTGTGTGTGTGTGTGTGTGTAGCAGGAGGAAGAGAACAAGGGTGGCAGAAATTTCAAGGAAATAGCCAATAGCCTGTTTCTCATCATTGAACTGGATATGATGCGTTTCACCCGACTTACAACAACGCTCTCCATAGTCCGCGGCCGGAACCAGAATCGGCTGCTTCATGGGCCATAGAGCTGCGACACCACATACTGAATAGGGTTTGTCAACAACATACAAGCACACGCTCACGCACACGCACACACTCACACACACACACACACACAGGCATCAGCTTTCCAGTCCCCTCCACACTGCAGCTTCTTCACACCGCTGTGACTAATGGTAAGGGGGTGGACTACAGAGACGCACCCCGCAAAACGAGATAAGAGCAGCCGTCTGAGAGGGCCTGGGATGGAGAACACAATAAACCTCTCACACATGATTCTCTCTGCACTTGCTGCTGCTAGCGGATCAATGCCTGTTTTGGTAATAAGACACGTCCTTAGCACAAGACGTTGTCTTCAATAACTGTTGCATGAGGAGACCATGCATCCTACTGTAAGCGTGTGCCACGGTTGCCCACTTGATATGGACGGGGTATCCTGTTGTCTTTGCAAAAAAAAATGAGTTCACTGTGCCATGAGAAAACACTTTGTCAGAGCAAGGAGAACACACCCCCACCCTCACACACACACACACACACACAGTCAGGCATGCAAGCAGACGTTGGTTGTCCCGCAGTCACTGAGAATAAAGTGCAGTCTGACAAAACACAAAACTTAGAGGCCAAGGCTCGTAGCCTCGAATCAATAAATGTAACTTTCTTGCTCCCCCCCCCCCGGTCCCTCTGACTGCGTCGTGACTGTCTGCCAAGTGCGGCAATCACATCCCAGGGAGCGGAAAGAGAGAGTGGGGAAGGAGGGCAGCGGACCAGGCATGGCTCTGCAGGCGAACAGAACTCTCCTCCTCACAGAACTCTCCTCCTCACAGAACTCTCCTCCTTACAGAACTCTCCTCCTCCGAACCCAGGGGCCGCCCCGCCGCGACGTGAGCTGACACAGACGGCCCCGCCCGCTCGGCAACACCGTTTGCCGCCGCCGCCGTTCTCCCACGCCCTCTCTCCGGCTCCGTGGAGGCCCGGGAGAGAGCACAGCAAGCCATCCTTCTCCGGTTTTGCCTTTGCGGTTTTCACCTAATCTCTCTCCTGGTGAGCGTTTCTCATGGCTTTGCGTCTGTTAAAAGTCTTGGTCGTTCTCTCCTCTCAGATCATTCAGGGTGCGATGTGCTTTCATGCCTTCTCATGTCGATGTTTGTCTGATGAAGTACGTGCTTCAACTTGCTCACCACATGGATCAAACCTTGCTGTGGCCAAAGTGACGCTGTGAACGATTTCAGGTTTGACCTCTGCTTACGTCAATCCTACAGGTGGAGCTGCAATGCCGTGTGGTGGAGGATAAGGGCTGGAGGCACCACCGCTCATAGACATCAAAGACGATCTGTCAATCACGTCTGTGTGCACTGTGGACTGGGCTCCTTCGGCTTCTTTTTTTAGCAGGGATAGGCGGGCAAGGCGCCGCCCATTCCCAGATTTGTCTAAACTGGCATTCCTGTAATGGGCAGTGAGTGGCTGTAGCACATGGCGACTGGATTCCCGTGGAGTGATTTGGGCATTACGCAGTCCACTCACACGCGGCTGTACCCACAAACACACACAGCAGCGCACACATTACGGTCTTGATGTATTGCCTATTATATTGGGCTGACAGGGCTGGCAGAGGGCCTGCAGCAGAGGATACTTTATGATGTTGGGAATAATATTAGCGGTTAAAAATAACGTTATTATGGAATGCTCCTCAGAGACGGCGGTGACGTGGGCCGTTGGGGGGGGGGGCAGACACGCTGACAGCAGACAAAAGAGGGCATGGGCTGCCCAGACAGACAGCATGGGACAGAGACGGATAGAGGAATACCACAACAACAGTCTGGATCGACCCAAAGAATCAGGGTTCATGCATGTATGCCAAGTGAACGTTTGGATGACGGTTATGTTTATCGACTGAGAAGTTCATGTCCACATTTAGGCATGTTTAGGTGGATTGATTGTTTGGATGACGATTATGTTTGTCCAATAACAAGGGCATGTAAATATTTATGCATGTTAATGTGGATTCAATGAATGACAAGCTCTTTGACGGATCGTATAGTTCACGTTTATGCGTGTTTATGTTGATTTATTATTGATTGAATAATTCATGTTAATATTTGTGCATGTTCATATTGATTGTCTGAATATGGATATTGATATTTATGTTGATTGAATCGTTACTGGTTATGTATATCTATGTGTTAATCCACTGAGCGATGATTTTGTCAATTGATGTAATAGTCTATGAAGGGATCGATGTTGATTTATTTGGACATTGATTTGATATTGATGGTAATTACCATTTAAATGAGTTCAAGTAAACTCAAGTATTGATTCTCTTGGGGCTAAATGTCTGCAAGGTCCTTCCTGTGGCAGAAGAAACTAAGGGTGACCTTTTTCCAGAAAAAGAACTGGCAGGTTTATAACTAACCTCAGCCGAGAAAGGAATGAAAGTCAGGGACTCCAGGCTATAGATGTGTTAAAGTCTAGTGTGCTGACTTGTGCCAGCAATGTATTTTAGGCTTTCACATTAAGTATCAGCTATTTCTCTAACCGTTGACTCTAAAGAAAAAGCAACACGCTAGAACAGACCCAGACACACAAACCAATCCAAATTACAATCAATATCCTATGATGCCAGGTAAGGGATAAAGACTTAAAGAGTTCTCTAAAGCAACTATAATGCCATAACACCTCCATTTCTGGAACCTTCTGCCTTTGTTTGTGTGAGTGGGTTCGTTTTTGTAAAAGTTCACCCATTTTTTAAAGGGATGGCATCCCTCGGCCTAATGAAATACAGCAATGCATCCATCTCAACAACGCGAATTGCCAAATTACTTTTTGCGGCTCCAAAAACACCCTCCGTGCTCAGACAAACACAATAGACCAAAACAAATCACAGAGGATGATTTTTTTTCTTCAAAATAACATCCATTATGCCATAATCCAAGATGAGCATTTTACAAAACAATATTTAGAATGGATTTGGGCTGAGAGCAGATATGTCATTTGGGTCCTACATGGGCAACTTCCATCATGGATGTTTCATTTCATTGCGCCCATAAAACCTCCAGAGGGCTTAACGGTGAGCAATGACGTCTCACAGCCACCCCACTCTGTATCCACTCTCGGCACAGCCAATCAGAATTTAAAAAAACGACTTAAAACGCTGTGAGACAGCCATACTGTATTCCTGGGGGCTCTTTTCAGCAGCTCTGCAGGGCTACTTACCGTCACCTGAGGAGAAAAAATACTTTTCCTATTCCTGTAGGCTTGGTAAAGTCCCGCTCAGCAGGAAAGCTTACCTTTATACATTTGTCCGGAGATTAAACCAATTCCTTTTGTTTTTTGACATGATGTTCTTTACTTTAGTGCCCATATTGGATCATTCCATCACAGTCACAGGCTACTTCTTTCTGCTGTATCTTCCTTCCCTAAAATCCTTAGGGAAAACCCTTCTTGACAAAGGGCAGGGCATTAACCATTGAACTGGTTTTGGTGCCAGTTATATCTTCCTTGAGTAAAGCTAGTCTTGCACCCAGACATTATGTGTCTGAGATGAGCTGTCCCCGCACAGAAGGGCATGTTGGATCCTCACCTACCCACTGGCCACAATGTGTAGGTGTTGGCAGCACATCGTAGGTTGCCTTAACAATGAAGCAAATTCTTTTGGATTCCATTCCCCACAAGTCCTTCCAGGTCATTTCTCTCTGCTCTGCACTTTCCCATTCATCCATTGCCCTTGTTCGGCTTGTGAGTCCGTTTTGGTGCTCCTTACTGCTTCCTCCTGCCTTCTTATCTGATCAATCACTAATCTGCGCTGCTTGGAAGGAGTTCATTTTGACAATCTCTGTTTACTTGTGCCACATACAAATCCTCCTCGTCCATGCTGCGCTCATCATACTATTTCCGGATGTTTAAGGGCTGCTTTTGCCAGCAGCACGGCTTCTTTTGAATTCCATTTCCGTCCTGTTGCTAAGGTGGGTGCTACTTTTCTTACTTCACTATTTGGGTTTTTTGTAAGTGTCATTTCTAATCGAGATTTCGAGCACTTCAGTTCCTCTGAAAGCTAGGTTAGTGGCAGCTCCAGTGCACCTTTCCAATAGAAAGCCAGGCTACTAAAACACTGCGGCACCCCTCACCATTTTCTAGCACAAAAGCCAATTCTTCTTTCTGGCTTTTCGACTTGGGTCGAAGTGCATGATGGGTATAGCATACACTGTCAGTGGCCACATTAACCGGGGCAGAAGACACGGAGATGAAAAGTGTACAGTCAAGGCTAAACACAACTGAATGTATGAGCTCCCTGCAGCCTCTTGGAAGCCAGGGGACCTCAGGCAGGTTGCAGGCCCACTCAGATAGCTGGCCTTCTGGCAGCAGACAGCCCAGCTTCTCAGTCATGGCCTGCCAGATGTGGAGTCACAGAAGATGTCCCAGAGTCTTCAGGGGTGATATAATGAGGGCAGCCGAGTGCGCTGGGATCTGTGCAGCTGTTGTGCTTGTCAGACATGCACGTACACGCACGCTCACACACACACACACAGTCAGACAAGCTCTGGCACCCTGGGAGATCCTAGCAAACATCTACATCTCCGGATTTTTCCACACTCTCGTTCAGACAGCTCACAGGAATATGCTGATGCATTGGCACATCACTGTTTTTGGTTAGGTGCAGAACCTCTTGTTTCGGAGGCGCTTAGCTCTTATCTTCCCTTCCCATCTTCTGTCTGACTTTCTCCCTCATACACACTCAGATACAGGCCATACAGACAAAAACTCCCCTTTCTGCACACCCTCGCTTCTCTCTGTTGTCAACACGGTAATTTAATAATAACAGGAAACTTTCGTTATCAGTGCAGCAGAGAATTTCTCCACTGCCAGCTGAAGGTTATTGACGTTCCATCTTTGCTAAAGGCCAGCTGCAATATCGTCCCCATTGGTACTTTTAAACCAAAACACAAACACACACCGAGCATATCCAGGCAACCACACATGAACTCTTACACAGGCACACACTCACTCCACATCTTCATTGGTATGGCAGTAATCAGAAGGAATAATTCAGTGGAGCCATTCCTCATCTCTCCTCCAATGATATCATCACCTCTAGCCAATGGAAATTACCTGTTGTCCCCTGGGTCTTAGGACACGTGTGTGCGTGTGTGTGCTGTAACACGTAAAGTCCCCACATTCCCTGGAAGGTCTTCATGCTCGTACTGTGAGCCTCTTTGAAATCAGGCTCTCTCCTTTGCCTTCTCTCAATGCAGCAGGGGCCTTCAATGTTTACTCAAGGAGAGAAGTGACCTGGATGCATTTAACCTCAGGGCTACCAGATGTTTCCCTTCAGTTACAATATAACTACTGAAACAACTAAATTAAGATATACCATTTTTGACTAAATTAAATGTGTGCATTGAATATTATATTACTTCTACATTTACTGCATGTGCCATGGCATCATCACTATGAATGCTAACTTCATGAATTATTCATCACGTAGATTATAAGCATGATGTACGAAAGCAGGAAGGCAAAAAAGCAACAACAGATCTTGCAAAGCCCCAGAGAGAGCAGATTCCCTGATTAAGCTGAATGATTTTGTAATAAGATATATTTCAGCCTGGCTATTCATGAGACTACCCAGGATCAGGAAAAACTGTGCTTTGACGACTGTGTTGACAGATAACCAGAGAGAGAGGGAGAGAGAAGGGGGGTGAGGATAGGAGGATAACTATAACACATATGAATAGATGGATAGAGTGAGTGGGATACCTTCCTATTGAGTTTGGCCTTCCTGGCTTCTCTAGCTCTCCTCTCCTTCCTCTCAGCAGGTTGTCCTCTGCCCAAAGCGGACCCCATCTGACATGCGCACGTGCACACACTCCCCTAAGAGACTTCAGAACTTTGGGGTTTTTGCTAAATAAGGGACCGCATCCAGGGTCATACTGTCAGGGTTGTACGGGAATTACACCCAAGTGCAGGGAAGAAGCAGGAAGAATGGAGAACAATGGGTATACCCATACCCCAAAACAGAAACGTTTTACTGCAGCTCACCAAAAAGTGCAGCGGCAACCACATCAGCAAACACAACAGAGACTTAGACTAAGGCAGGACTTCAATACAAAACATCGGTAAACCGAAAACCAATGTAATCCAGGGAAACCGTACATACACGTGCGAACATTTCAATTCCATTCAGCTTCGTCTCATTATCGTTCCTCAAACTTCGGACAACGTTTGCTTTTGGCAGAATCTCCACGTCCCCTCAGGACAGATGCAAATCAAGAAACATGGCACCCAGACATACAGTTGTGTCAAGACATTTTGTTAATCTCGTAAACATCCTTCCCCTCTTCTCTCATTAATTCAGCCCACGGTACGACATTGGGGGAAGTAAGACAAAGGGGGAGGGAGAGGGAGAGGTCATAAGAGGCTGCGTTGAGCATCAATTAACTACCGGTGTAAGGAAGCTTCCTCTTTTTCACTACCGTGCTAATGCTAATAATGCTAATCCTCTCTCTGGGGCTTCTGTCGGAACAATTAGCAGGCAAAGAAGCTAATGCCCAATGCGTTTGATATTTAGATCCTGGTGTTCTGTGTGTACGTAAAAGTACATTTTGGACACACGCCTGCGCCCAAAGCCAGTGTTTGATACGGGATTCTCACACACGGTTTCTATCAAACATCTCAAAGGCCTTTTAATGAGATGAATTATCTGATTAGCCAATGCACATCTTTTCCTGGCTTAACTGCCGAACCGTGAAATGTTATTAAGCTAATCTTTTTACTGAAAAACTAATATGAAATCCGCTCTGTTAAAGTTGAAATCAACTCCAGCGTTTGACAGCGTGCTATAATGACATAACATACTGTGGCTAACAAATCTGTCAAATCTCTGTCAAACCATCAGTGTTTCTCTGTGCCCACATTGTGGCTGAGATAGATGATGGTTTTAATGAGGCCCGAGAGAAGAAAAGGCCGTTTAGCGTCTAGCCTCTCCTCCAAGCGCTGGTGAGTCACTAAGGTAGAGGGTTGGCCATAACGAAGAAACGGAGAAAAAAAGATGCATATCATTAGCCAAACATTTCATTATTGAGCTGTATTTCACATTAATTGTCAAGTTCAATTTTTGGTCTCAGCATGTTGATGTCATGTATGAAAGGTGCAATACAAATAAAGTTATTATTTTTGTAATTACTTCTAAAAAGAAATTGTTCTGCTATCTATCGCTCTTGTTCACGCCGTCGCTCTCTCCCTCTCACGTCTCCCTTCTATATCAGGCACTCTCTCTCTCACTTTCAGTCTCTCACTCCCAAATCTTGTCTCTCTCTCTCCCCAGCCTCTATCTTCTCGGAACACAATGGACGTGCCTTTCAGGGTAATTATTGAGTGTGAATGCAACGCTGTGGTAAGGAGCCCCATCTTAGTAGTAGTGCCGATAATGAGTCTGATAATGACACAAGCTCTTAATCCACGGGCTCATGCTCAGACTGAGATGGCCTTTCGTGGAAACCGCACACACAGACACATACACACACACAGATCCACACCACCCTCGAACGTACACTCACACACAAAATGCAAACACAAAGCTTGGAAATGCACCCGCACGCAATCATTAGAAAGGGAAAAACAACACCCTTTCCATGTAATTGCGCGTGTGTTTAAATGTTCTGTGACCCGGTAGATTGGCACGAGTGCGAGGCAGTGCCTGAGCAGAATTTATTTTTGGTATTCAACTCCGGCTTGTCAACCGTTTTAATGTCTCATCCCGCTTCAGCACACTGTCATCAGCTCCCGCCTCCAGGGCAGAGAGAAAGGGATTGCCTCAGGTAAGCCTCGCTCATAGATTGATTTCTCACAGCTTTCTCTCGTCGGCTCGGAGCAAATTGAATATTCTGTACTCTGGGCGACCTGACTGGCCGGATTAGGGCTGTTTACCAAAACATGTGTACTCTTTCTATATTTTTCTATTGGTTATCGGCTGTTGGGAAGACCACGAGTTGTTTACCGCGATGGACGAACAGCAGTAGATAAAAAGCCTGTGTAAACTCAAAGAGCGCCAGCTGGCCATCTTGCTTATTGGCGATATGATGAAATGTTCCTTGACAGCCTGTGCAGAGAATGCACTTGATTACATAGAGAAGAGAAAGATCAAGTGCAGGCAGTCACAATGCCTGTCAAGGATGTCGACACACTTGCAATGACGATCGCTATTTAATCTGCGCAATGATAACCTCTGAGTGGCTTTCATCCATCACATTGGCTCACAACAAAGCAGCATGTAAGCCATACTGAACCACCAGTTTACCGTGTGTTCGCCACCCTGTCTCCTGCAGAATGGCGTTGGGAAACGAGTGACGGTTCCTAAACCTGTGGCACGCCAGAGACGCTCGTACATACCTGCCCTCCTCTCGGAATGGAGCAAGCGGCACAAGCAGAATTCCTAGGGTTCGGGTGTACTGTCTGCAGCACTGGGAGTTCATGCAGTTCTCCCTAAGGGCGGGCGTGTAGTACAGGCTAATAGGATCCTGCCTGGCACTCCATCTGGTCCTGCCCCAGTCAGGACACGCCACGAGCTAATAATAACGCCCACCTGGCTTATGCTAATGCTAATGCTTACACGCAAACACTGGCCGAACTTAATGCAGGTCAGATTAATGGATGATGTCCCAGGAAGTGATCAACGTCACTTTCATTGAGCAAAGGGAGACAGGTAATCCATGTGATAGTTCAGAGGGAGATCAGCCTGAGGCCCCAAGTCAAATGCTAGCTCTAAAGTGAGCCCATTAAATAAGTCTAACCTGGGTTGGTCTATCCCCCCGCCTTCTATCCTGCTCAACTCCTTATTGCCTTCCTAGATAGCACCCCCCCCCCCCCCCACCACCACATTCACCCTTTTTCCATCAGGACAGACAGGAGGTAATAATGCTGAAATCAAATAAGGCGGATCCATGTGACATCTCTGATCATCTGAGTCCATCATTGCCTCCAGGTTTTTTGCAGAAAGAGCGGGAGAGAGAGCGAGAGCGATACAGCGAGAGAGAGCGAGAGACGGCAAGATGTTGGGAGGGAGAAAGAGAGAGTCACTGTAGCTCATAACTCTATGATGTCGGGGTTTGGCTGTAGCTCGCTGGGTGACAGTTGATGTGCGACGCAACAGCAGTCTTTCTTGTATGCATGTCAAACGGCAGTGTACTCCCCAGGAATAAGGTAACAAGGGAATACTCACAGGGAATGCCAAATGAGATTTCAAACCCGGCAGAGCTGGGAAAGAAGGAGAACGCATCGCTGACCCACTTAATAGGAGAGCCAGAAACACACGGGCTCAAATTGAATGGTTTAATTGCACCATAACTCCTGACACGTGTGTGTTTACGCAGGATGAGGGACCCCTGAAAATATCTGAGCGGACAGACAAACCCACAGAAAAGAGAAATAAAGGAGAAATTGTTGTTTTCAACACAGATAAAAGCAGCAGCAAGAAACTGACGTTAGAGGAGAGTATCCATCGCGTTTTTAAATGGCCTCGCACGTCAATCCCTCTTTCGGGTTGGTACCATTGCAATGCTGACGAATACGACACTCCTCTTACCTTCTCTACTTCAGGAGTTTGCGAACTCCCACGGGAAAAGACGGGATGTCTGAACTCGGTCCTTCCTCTGAGGAGTGCGAGGTGGTACTGCTTGACAGCACTTCTGGAGATCAAGGTGTCAGGGTTTCGGGGAAACACAGGAATCACTGCAACACATGCTGGGTCTAGGGGCCCAGGGGACTGTGTGTTCCAAAGGGTGACGACCAAAGTCACCAGGTAAGGACACCATGCTGACTCATGCTGTCAGCTTTTTAAAGTTGACTTTGCCAAGTGCACTGAAAAGGACAACGCGAGGGCTGCACTCTTTTCAGCGCCTTCCCTTTTGTCTCACGGATACGGTGTTGTCACGGGAAATATTCTGGAAGAAGCAGGCTCAATTCCTAGAGTAGCTGTACAAAACGTTCCTCGCTATCGAGAGCGAAAGCAGGATACTGGCGAAATTGAAAAGCAGCCCAGCTGTCCACCCTTTTTGGTCCCCTTATCAACATCAGAACAGAAACTGCACGATTAGAGCCCCCTTGTATTCAGTGTCTGGCTGTAAAGTCTCCCTTACAAAAAGCCCGTGACCCAGGCATGTGTAAGCAGACCTGGTCTATTGTGCAGCCGGAATGGAAGGGCTAATGCCATTTCCGTTCCTCTCGCCGACCTGCCCTGGCAGATCAATGACTACCCTTGACCTTGAGGAAGATAATGAGAACGGATGAGGGTCGTGGACGGGTCAGATGTGAACCAATGGCCTCCACCAGTATCATCGCCGATTTCAATCTGGACCAAGTTCGCAAGAAGACCTGCCATGAAGATTCACTACAGCCATTCAGACAACATAAATATTGGAGAGATACAATATAGCTTGTGATATGACACATACCATTATAGATTTCCATTAAAGTTCACCTCCAGTGTAGGGCAGGCTAGCTTGTCAGGCTCTAGCTGCTAGTGGTTCAGCCTGTTGCAGCAGAGAGCTGTGTGTGGGCCCAGTGCTGGCACTGGCAGCAAAGGGAGTGTAGACCAGTTCTGGTGTCCAGCGGACGAGTCATGTAGGGCCTCTTATTCCAGCCTGTGCACACACACACACACACACACACACACACAAACAGATGCACCCTCTCCAGGCCTCTCCGGCAGCCACCCCCCAGAACTATCGGCTGAAAAGTGGCTGTTCCTTGTGGCAGCCAGGCTCCCTGCTGGAACGGAGCCCAGGGACGAAAGGACAAGCAGCCTCTTAAAGCCTCACCGAAGGAGGAGATGCGGTCCCCATAGAGACAGAAGGAGAGTCCTCGAGAAGAACCAGGTGTTTGTCTGAGAGAAGAGCCCCTGAAGCGTGGAGTGGCTGAAGAGAATGGGAAAGGAGGGGGGGCCGGGGGGGGGAGGGGGCTTGGCGTCCTATCAATTGTCTGAGGAAAACAATCGTTGATATGCATCGTGCACTAGGGTTTCAACCATGCCGGTGGACGGACCCGACTAGCCTTTTCCAGAACCTTCCAGTACATCCTGATAGCACAGTCTGCGGCCTGATGGCCTCTAAATGCTGATTGGCCCGATGCATTGGTATTGATCGGTAAACGTGGTGCTTAGTTGACCAGAGTGAGGGATGAGTGTGTGTGTGGTTGGGGGTTATCGATCGTTTTTTTTCTGAGAAGGGGGGGAAGAGGGGTGGGCAAGCGTGCTCAAGAGGACCTCGCAACACATCCATCGGGCTGCGTGTCGGATGGGACCAGAAGGGCTTTGAGAAGGAAGCCTCCCTTCTTCAGCCGCATCTAACACACGGGGTCACAGCAGGGGGGCAAGATCAAGGCAGAGGGTTAATGAAGAGGGAGAGAGAGGGGAGGGCGAAGGAGACGAGCGGCATGTCCACGGGAAGGAGGGAGAGCGGGGGAGAGGACGGAGGGGGGAAAGAGATGGATGGAACCCCTTTTTGCGCCGGCTGGAAGACATATCCCATGGCCCAGGAAGTGAGGCGGAAAGTCCGAACGGGGAAAGGGAGAAGTAAAGACGAATATGTGGTTTGATGAAAGCAACCTGAGAAAGTGCATGTGCCGGGCAGGTTGATAGATACCACAGACGACAGGGGAAGGTCACTCTTCACATCACCCGTGGGATGAAGTGGAGGTGTGTGTGTGTGTGTGTGTGTGGGGGGGGGGGGGGGGGGGGGGGGGGGTTGATCTGAGTAGCCCAGGGAATGGCTCTCACAGTTCACTGACCACCCTTAAATCAACCGTTGACTCCGACAGGGCTTCCTCTGTTGAACCGTCACCGGTTCCCACAGGTTTGGGGCCAGGTGGAATGTCAGGAATGCTCTCATGACTAAAGGGCATGGCCTGATAACATGGTTAGCTAAAAGGATGCTCGTTGGTAACTGAGTGAACCATTACTGAGGCTGAGAGTGTAATTTAGAACCAATATTGATTTAGTGTTCAAGTAAATGTCCTAAATGTGTAACCTATAATAATATATATGAAGGATATACCCGTGTTTGTGTGTGCTTTGTGAGTGTGTGTGTGTGTGTGTTCATGCGCCATCTTGTTTCCTAGTTCTTGACAATGTTTATGACAGGAACTCAGCCTTGACTGGTGTGAACAACTGGTGGAGGGAGTGAATAATGCGTGGCTGTCAGAAAGTGAATGTGTGTGTGTTCGTGCGTGTGCGTGCGTACGCACGTGGGTGTGCCGCATGTATTAGTTTGTGCCACACATCAAACTGTTAGCACCTATATGTGTGTGTCTTCCTCTATAAATGTTTGTGTGCATGTGTGTTCAGGCGGAACAACATATCAGGTTGCGCGCGCAAGTGTGTGTGTGTGTGTGTGTGTTTCTGTGCTTATGCAGAACCCCGAGCTGAGCAGCAGTCAAACGGAGCGAGACAGAAACAAACCCTCACGACCTGCAGCGATCTACTCAGAAAGGGAGAGCGCCGGGATCCCGCCAGCACCTGCTGCTGAAACAGCCCCACATTTCCCTGCACACCTCTCCACGACCTGCGGTCCTCTGTCAAGCATCGACTCCGCAAACATGACTCTGGCAGTCCTAGTTAAATATTAACACAGAGCCCCATTGCAATTCAGCAGTGATTGGGTGTTGTTTATTACTGGGAGATATCTGCCTACTCTAATTAGTGTTACAGCGCCAAGCATGTTAATAAGGAAGTTAAAACAGATCAGGGCAGCGATGATTCGGTGTGGCGGGGAAGACACCTTAACAGCTTCTTGAGCTGATCCTCTGTCACTTCTGCTACAACTGGTGACCTATTTCCTCAAATACCAGCAGTGCAAAGACTGCATCCCATCTTTTGGGGTCAATCATTTGGTGAGCTCTAGCCACAACGTAAAACAACAGTTATTTAAAAGGGACATCATGAGAATAACAGCAGATTGCAAAGTGGTCCTTTTTCAACCAGCCTGACCCTCTTGAGCTGTTTGGTCTCTATGGGGGAGTTTGCTAGGCGGCTGGTCTCACAAGGCTAGAAAGGGTAGCCTCCCTCCTGTTTTTCCCTCCAACTCATCCCCCATTTGAGGCAAAGCAACTGCGGCCGTTCATCCGAGATGATTGGGATTCACTATCGCGACACTAAGTAAGCCCGAGTTAAAATAATGAGACCCCTGGACGGACAGTCTGGCCACTCTATCCCTGGGATGGTTTGAGTGACGCCAAGGGGCCCCCTGTTAAAAAGGCCAGATCAATGCACACACAAAGCGATGCCTGGGGGAAGTGACACACCTACTTTGACGCGATTTGACTGACAGTTCAACCAGAATGAGTACTTCGTTACACACACACACACTTCATATTAATGCACGTTGATTGGTGCTATTAACGTTATCATGCCAGCCTTATAGGATCACCGTGGGGTAGATTAGAGCGAGGAGAGAGAGAGAGAGAGCAAGAGAAAGACGGGAGATGTGGTGATTAGCAAGTAGAGTTTCCTCATCATCAGGCATGAGGCACGCTTTGATTACCATGATTATCATCGGGTCTACTAAACTCCTAATCAAGCGGCTACATGGTTCGATGACATTCTCACCTGCTTTCATGGAAATATTGCTATTAATATATTATATATTATTATGTGATTGTATTTCATTATATCATGACACAGTGCTGCACTGTTAGACTAATACTATGCTATGTGATTGGATAAGTCTGCTGGTTAGCTGTGAGAATAAAACTGCATCTTATGAGGGATGTTGGTAGCCATCATTTCATTATAAGACCAGAGATGACAACTACAACACAGTGAACGTCTGGCATCCAAAACCGCTAGAGTTGCAATTAGTCGTCTAGTGATTGTAGCGTTTCAGCTAAATGTCTATCAAAAGACAAGCCCATTGAAACACTTCTGCCAATATTATTTTTATTATTATTTTACACGTTTCTGTCTTCTTGATATAATTTCTTGCGTTGGACAGATATATTGGCCGTATATTCTTTGCTTAAGACTACAAAAAGTTTGTGAAAAAACAACATAAGAAATATTTTCACCCAGATTCATGCATCTATCTAATTCGGACATGGATGATTTGGCAGCATTATTCTCACTTCTAGAAGCTCATACATAGTCAATAGTTGAAAGTCTGATGTGCTTCAGTGGGCATGACTTTTGGTTGACATTTAAATGAATGCTCTTAATAACCGGTAAATGAAAACTGCAGTGAGATTAATGGTAAAAGGGGTTCCTGGCTCTTCATGAATTAGCCACATGGAAATGAAATCAAGGCACAATTCAAAACATCCAATGTCCTTTGATCAAGTTCAAAATTTGGTAGTACTTTATTTTACAGCAACAGAAATTACCATGAAAGTACCCAAAACTAACCTAGTAATAACTGGTATTTGCTGGTACTTACAAGAACAAAGTTAGTGCAGGAACCAGGTACTTATATGATCATTAAAACACAAATAACTTGGTTCTTACATAAATCTCGTTCTCGTAGGTACCTGTTATTACCTGTGTTAATAAGGGAAAGGGCTGGTGGAAGTACAGTGTAATCCAGTATAATATAATGTTAGTTTTGGGTACTTATATGGTCATTTATATATCATCGTGTTTTTGTACCAAAATGATAGATAAAAAATCATTACCCAGTCTTACTGGGTAAGAGTTATTATCAGGTTAGCTTTGGACATTTACTTGGTATTTATAACACAAATTACCTGGTTCCAACATTAACATTGTTCTTGTTATACCAGGTTAGTTTTGGGTACGCACTTGGTCATTTCTGTAACTGTAAAATAAAGTGCTACCAGAAATTCACTTTAATCAACCCATTTTTAATTCACCTACATTCCATCATCTACGTTTCCTGATTGAATTTGTGTTCATTCTGCCGCTTGTATATGTCTGACTATTGATTGAATCCGTGTGTCTGTGTTTGTCTTCATGTCTGCGATGATCCTTTGAAGGATCCTCAGACTGGCGGAGCCAGATGATGTCTCCTTGCCCTCGTTAGGCTCAACCCCGCGCCGCTATTGACATAACAACAAACGTTTGCTCGGGGAAACAATAGCTGCCAATTATCCGCTGTCCCTTATGCTATCAGTTGGGCATGTTTGTGTGTAAGCGTGCTGTGGGTATGTGTGTGCGGCGGTGTGGTGCCGCGAGAGGGATTCTTCAAGGTTTGTTTATGTATCGGAAACCATTGATCCATCTAAGCTAATGACTACCTTCCTCTTATCTATTCTGTTGTTGCCCTGTGGAGCCCTTGCTATGTGCACTACATGGTACAAGCCCATCTGTAATCTTATTCATTAACATTCGGTGTATCTCAACTATACCTCGGAACCAACAACGCTGTGGATACCCTAGAATTGACAAATAGTTGGTCACATAATTAATAGTGTAGATATACTTTCAGACATTCACACGTTACAGTCATCTGAAACGTTGGTATTAAGTAGACACAATGGACAGAAGAGACAGATAGAGGAAAGAGGTGGAGCAAAAATGGACGGCTTCTTTTCAAGACAGAAAGGACCCGATTTCTAAGAGATCTAAGCAAAAAAGTGCTTTTTCCTCTGATACGCCTGCCTTTTCATTGAACACGGGAGGGACAAGCTGTTTTTCTGTTGACGCCATAGGACAAAGCATTGTTGAGGGAAGGACCAAGAAAAGACTCAAAGTATCGCAGCCTACCTGTAGTTCTACCATCCACAGAATCATTCAACATACTGAACGACGTCTGTACAGTACCACATATAGAGGGAATACCATTCGTTCTCAGCAGAAATCAATGAAACACACGGACACAGCTGGACCAGAGATCGTTTTAGGAGGCTCTGGCTAACACACACGTTAGACACTCCCTTAAGACATCAGTGTTTGAGTAGTCGCCATGGAAACCAGTATATAGGAAAGAAACTTCTGAGAAGGAGTGAGAGAATAGATGGGGGTAGGGGGGCATTTAATGTCGTTCACAAGCTGTTGGAGGAACACACACACACACACACACACACATTTACTTAAAGATCCGGGGATGCGGGGGGAGCGCAGGGATGTCAGAGAACACGGAAAAGACGAGAGGAATGGTGGAAGGTCATGTGTGCTTTACCTCCAGATCAGACTGGACTGAGGGGGAAAGGTACCCAGGTTGTCACTGTAATTGCTGCGAGAAAAAAGGTTTGAATGCAGCAGGAGATGGTGGAGGGAACTGGTTGATATGCTCACCGTCCACCCTCATTAATGGTCCCTTTTACAGAGGGCTCTTATAATTGCGCGCACACACACACACACACACACACACAGGAACATTTTATTCCCCTACCAAATCACAGCCAATTATGAACCGAACCCGACACTAAAGAGCTACCTCTGTGAACATTGATTTGTATGTAAGCGGTTGCATTAGCGGTATGCTCTCTCTCTCTCGCCCAAACACACACAGACACGTCCTTCAAGGTGCAAACACAGGACGAGGGAGAGACAGCCAGTGCCAGAACTCAACATGGGACGGTGTTTGTAGAGCCTGACATTTGTACAGTGTCCACAGGGAACATCAGGCTGTGGAAAGTTCAGCCAGACACCCAGACACTCTTATCCATCCACGGTTAAATACTGGGATCTATGTGACCAGTAGGTTTTCACGTAGGTCCCGCGGGAGGTAGCAATGGAAATCACTGAGTCGTGCAACGTGCATACCGATCTGTGTCCACCCCACGGCAGAAAAGCGGAAAGACAGAACGAGAGAGAGAGTGTGTGTTTGTGAGTAAGAGATGGACAACCCGACTAACAGATAAGCCCATCCTCTGACAGCTCTTCACGGCTCTGTGCGTGTGCGCGCGTGTGTATGTGCGTGCGTACGTGCCTGCTTGCATTTCAGGGCAGACCAGCAGTTCTCACGGCGCGCTGACAAACTTGACTGGTTTTTAATGAGGGAGCTGAAGGAGAGGAGGAAGCCCGTTCGCGGTCCCCCACCGACAGATTAAAGCCCTGGCTGGGGGGGGGGGGGGGGGGGGGGGCAGCGCCGGCCACTCATGGGGCCACTTGTGGGCGAGGCCAGCTTCCAAGAGCGAGGCAGCCTTCCTCCAGAGCTGCTCCTGATGGTGGTGGTGGTGGTGGTGGGGGGGGGCACTCATTACCCGATTCAATCTCTGGCTCTCGGTCTCTTTTTTCTCGCTCGTGCACTCTTCGCGGCGTGGAGCATTGGCCGGGTCGCCATGGTAACTCGGCCTCCCTGCCAAGAGCACCTCCCGGCAGCGTTCCGGCATCCCGACCCGTTACGGCGTTTCTTTTCGCGCCGCTCCTTCGCTGTTTGGCTCGCCTTCCTCTCCCAGCGCTTGCCTCCGTTGGGTGCAGCGGTGCTCGAAGAACGAGGAAGGGAGAGCGAGGGAGGAGGAAAAGAGAGAGGCCATCGACTGTCCCGTGCGCTGACAGCAGCTGAGATCAGACCCCCCCCACACACACACACACACACACACACACACACACACACACACACACACACACACACACTTCAAAGAAGTTATCCGTCTCCATCGTTTTGTCCAGTCATTCGCCCTGGAAGGCAAGAGGTCGTTGGCAGTGCAACTATCTGCTGTCAGGCCCTGACAACACGTGAAGCATGGCCTGGCCTGCACTGTAGCGTAGACACAAACACACACACACACAAATAAATACATAGGTGCAACCGTACACACACACACACACACACACACTATGCATGCTCTGTGGCGTTTAATTACCTGTGTTAATTAGTGTAATTGTGTCAGCTATTTGGGGATTAAACCCCCAGCCACGCTGTGATTACTGCGGCGTTCCTCCCGGGTGGTTTTTCAGAGCGGACTACGGAGGGGATTCCCCTAGGTCTCCTCCACGACAAGGAAATCTCACTCTCTCCACCGACTCCCCTCGGCTCCCCCTTGGGGATCCGACTGATTGTAAAGAAGCGGATTGTAGGCAGAGCTCAGGCAAAAGAGTTCTATTTATGGATTCATTATAATTCCCACTTCCAACCATGCCCAGGGCAGGTAAGGAGCACAGTACGGTAACGCTGAAAATACACCGAGCTGCGGCGAACATTGTTATTCTGCAGCCGGGAGGCGTGTCCATAGTTATTCTTTGTGCCACAATGAAAAATACTACCGATTGTGAACCAATCATGAAACGTCTACTCATCCAAATACTGGCCCACATGCAACTAGCATCTCAATTCGAATTCGAACCCGTAACACCAAGCAGATTTCTATGCAGCCTTCTTTTGTATCTGCATCGATGTAATTCTACAATAATATGTGGTATCGCACAGTACGGAGTTCTCTGAGACCGCCTCACCCAATTTTATCTTCCCTGGCTTCGTTGTTCGTTTCATGTAGCCTAGCCTAGGTGGGAAGACATTTTTGGTAACGTAGGTCAATATGTCATAGGATTCTGTTTACTGATTAGTTGCGGGTATTATCTGGCTGCAGTTTGCCGCCAAAAGCGAAACCATTCTCAACTTTTAGTTTGGCCGCACTTCGAGACAGAATAAACTGCCGCAGCTCGTAGCGGCCGCCGCAGTTTTCCATAGACTTGCCGCCGCTCTCCGTTGTTCTCTGTGTTAGGTTTGGATCAGATCTGCCGACGTCAGGTCTACCTACACTTCCTATGCCAAGCCTCAATGAAAGCCACTATATTGAGGCCTTGGGCAAGGATAGAGCAGGATACGGTCTGCATTCTTTTGCTGTCTGCATTTTGTGAGTGTGTGTGTGAGAGAGAGAGAGAGAGAGAGAGAGTGAGTGTGTGTGTCTTGCTTTCTGAATACTAAATCCACTGCAGCAATGCAGACCCACCAGTGCAGGGCAGAAAGGGAGAAAGATAGGCCAGTCCTTTGCCGCTGCAGTTAACAGCACATCACACTGACCCGTCTAGCAAGCAGTGTCACTGACTGATTCATATTGAATTTAGACAACACACACACACAGATGGGACGGATCAAAGTGCCGGCCTATCTGACTCGCAGTCGCGTCCTCATTACAGGTGGAATGGTGACCCTGTGAGAAGAGGGCAGAGGGCTAGACGTATCTGTCTGCTCCAAAGTCCTCAGAAGCCCCCCATCCCCCCACTCCCTCTGTCCCACTAGGAGGTGGCACTTCTGTCTAATGGTCTTTCCAGGGGGCGCCGGGTATTATTCCGAGCGTCAGATATGCTAACACAGCATGCACATTCATAGACGCACAATAAAGTCTATTGGTCCCTGCTCATTGCTGAAGTGTTTCGTTGTGCGTCTGTGAATGTGCACGCATGTGTCTGTGTTTGCAGCATCATCAACCAACACCACACATCTTATTTGTCCTGTGTTCCTTCCCCTCTCCCTTCCCCTGTGAACATCCCCGGCAGGCTGAAAGAACACTATTGGGTTGTTGTTTTTTTCTTCTTCGGCTGTTCTTTGTTTTGTGGCCAGCGGCTGCATGGCTGCTCAGCAGTATGTGTGAGTAGGTTATCCGAGGCAGGTGGGGGGGTGCACACTTTTAGGAATGAAATGAAAAGAAAAGCCGACTGTTTGCAGGGGGCGACATTTCAAAGGCGAAACCTAACCACTCGGCAGCAACAGTGGGCTAATTAGGGAGGAGCATTTTTCATATGAAACAAAACAAAAACAATAATCCAATCATGAATCTCATTATGTTCAGTAGAGGGGATTGGAGACCATCTAAACCACATTATCCCGGTCGTAATATCCCATTTGTGACGGCTTAGCATTGGTAATATTGTTGATATTGCTGATATTAAAAGTGTAACAACCATGTCTTTTATGTAGGGCCTCCATTGCTTTATAGGAATTGGATTCAAATAGTGTTGTGTGTGTGTGTGTGTGTGCGTGTGTGCTTGAGTATTTTTGTCTGTGTCTGTCTGTCTTTCTGTCTGTCTGTCCGCCTAACCTTCCAGCCGACGTGTCAGTCCACCTGCACCGTCTCTGCCTGTGATCGGCACACACACACACTAGCTCCTGGAGGAGGTTACAAAGGCCAGCAGCTGTTCCCTTCTCTGCGGCATGTAAATCGCATCTCCTCAATCAATGTCCGACTGTGCCACTCTGCTCGCAGCACCGGCTCGGGGCGGCGGCCGGCCGCCGGTAACCAGCAGGTAAGCTCGGTGACTCGGCCCTCCATCAGTCTCATGCCGCCTGGAATACTAGCGCGCTCGTTCTCGCTGATTGTAATGGCTCTGTTTGGAGCGGGAGCCCCGCTGGGGGCACAAGAGCTCATCGGAAGCAATTGTTCTAGGGAGCAGAGACACAATTAAAGGATAGTCAAACGATACAGTACGTCTACAAAGAGCCAGAAGACAAGATCTGACGTTTTTTTTTTTCAAATAGTTGAAATGCCGTTGTTTTTCCAGGCCTGCAGACGACGCTGCACCTGAAAGGGGAGGTTCCCCAATGAGACAGGTATTGTTGGTGTTGGTGGCAGTTTACAAGGCGAGTTCACAATCGAGACGCAAAGCGGCCAGCCCACGGAGGGACTGGAAAGTAGACTTCACATTGACGTTCCCGGAGGACACTAAATGATGCGTTGAAATTGCCTCCGTTGAAAGTACATCTCTCTGCCAGGCCAGTGGTGCCTGCTAGATTGAAGACGGGGGAGAGAGAGTTGTCGACACGTCACCAATCCCTTCTGATGTGCTTTTCAGAATCCGCCATAGCTCGAAGGGGGCGCGCGCACTCCCTGCATTAAATGTGATTGCACACACCTATCAGCACATGTGCACACTGCCAAGGGAAACGCATGTTCAACGCGACCCCTGGAAGTGTTTTTTTTTCTTTCTCTGATTAAGAAATGAATAGTACCTTTGGAGTGTTAACCATGACAACCTAGCAGGCCTCTGCTGTGAACAGGTCTTAGAGGAAGCCATTTGTGATCTCCATGGGACCATGTTAGCCCTTGTCTCCCACGCCCAACACAACGCAAACCAGAAGGACAGTGCAGGGGAGGGCTCCACGACACATTGATGTATGAAAGCCATTTATACCCTCTTGTTCCTCAATCCGCAGGCACGTCATTATTGGACGGCAGCCAATTAACAGCTATCCCCATTAACCCTTTATGTTGATGGGACCTTTACAAGGCAGCTCTGTCAACGCAAAATGTAATCCCAGAGGACGGTGACAGAGATCGATACCCATCTCTACCACGGGTGAGATGCTTCAGGGATGTGCTACGGCGAGCTGCAGCGTGGCGCGGGGCTACGCGTCAGCATCCTCAATGGTAACATCTGCTCATCCGAGTTCCATTCCAACGGTCTCCTACACCCGGTCTAGCCAGACCTCTGGCCGACAGAGAGGAAGAGTGATAGGGAGTGAGGGATGGACGCACATGGAGACGGGCAGAAAGAGAGCTAACCACAACGATGACGAAAAGAGTGTGGAGAGGGAAAACATTTGAAAACAGGAACAAAGAAAGAAAGAAAGGTATTAAAGTGAGAGCGAGAGGAGAGAGAGAGGAAAATAAAGATGGTTAAACACGCATCATTCTTGTGGAGCGCCAAGGCTTTTTGGCAGAGCGTTTATGACTTCATGCTTGCTCAGTGTTCAATCAAACCCCTGAGGAAAACTAACTGATGGAGAAAGAGGAAGAAGGACAGAGAGACAGAGCGAGCAGAGCTGACAATGGCAATGTCGACACTGTCGTTAGGAATGCCCACGGGAGCGGCATGAGGGGGAGGCCGGGGAGACTAAACTGCTCAAAATAATCCTGAAGGGCTGCCGCATGACCATCATACTCACTCATAGACCTGGGTAGACCCTAATGCATAGAACACACACACACACACACGCACACACAGACAAAAACATACGCTAACACAAACTTTCGAAACTCACACATGCCTAAACATACCAAAGAGCATCTCCTGACCTTGTGACCTCCGGACGGAATTACGTGCGAAACGTGGCTGCAATCGATGTTTCTGTCCGCAAGTCAAAGTAGGTGGTAATTACCGTTGGTAAACCACCTGAGCCATTGCATACAGTGTGCTCTTTGACATCTATTGTGGGGGAGCCATGTGTACTCTGTGTTGATGTGACCCGATGGAGGGGGACCTTCGCTGATGGGAGCATCAAAAGGCCCTCTCAGGGTCTCTCAAACGACCTCACCCCTGACATCAGCTAGGCCATTATGAAATGGGACAAGCGGTGTTGTTCTATTCTATTCACTCGAACCTTTCTAATTATTTTTCTTCAGCCCACGCGAAGAAGTGGTCTGTGTTGGGCAAGCCGTGCGGAGACAAGTTGAGTGCAAATGGATGTGTTGAAGAGCTCGCACGTGACCCAGTCCACGCGGCTCCAATCAAACTGCAGAGACACGCTATTGGCAACGTGCCAAAGAAACCCCTCACAAGCAGCACCTCGATTGAGAAGGACCTTCCCACTGTATTGCTGGGTTGAAGAAAACCAACACTTACAGCTCAAATGAAAAGATGTCCAGCCGTGGCACTTCAACCACAATGACAGCCTTCCCCTCTTCAGTGTGACAACACACACACACACACACACACACACTGTTGTGTGATGGAGTATTAAAGCCTGGGGTGACTGGCCACAGGTTCCTTGACCCCACAGCTCAGGCTCCAGTGTCCGACCCCCTGCTCAGTAGACTCCTAACAGTCGTGATGACAAACGGGGAGTGGAGCGGGCCGGAGAGTGACAGACAGCCTCCGCTCCCGCACAAAAGAGCCCGTCTGGCTCTTGATAGGCCGTTAGTGACAAAGCAGCCTATCATTCTTCAAGGCTGCCTCCCCTGCAGGCGGCTCTCAGCCACTGAAGGATGATGCAGGCTTCAACCATTTAGCCCTGAGCGAAGAAGACCTTTACGGCAAACCAAACACCACCTCCGAGAAGCACAGCAGTCATGTCTGCCATGTGCAGATTTGACTGCTGTGGCACTGTGGGAAATAGGAATGTCTTACTTTTTCTTTACTCTAAAGCAATGTTTCCTTGCCCCAGAACAGTATTCCAACAATGATACACTATGACAGTGTGCTCATAGAAATAACAATAAGGATCATCTTTATTGAACCAAGTAGGTCAAATAAAGCTATCTGAATCAGGAGACAGGTACACTGCCAGTACCTGGTGTAGCACATCCATTGGTACATCCTGTGGCAGAGTCAGTGATGTAAAACAGAAAGGGTTCAGGGGGCCTTGGGCTTAACAATGCATCTACATGGAGGAGGTACCTGTGCCTGGGACTTTGATACCCCCTTTAGACAAACTACATGTCCAGCAGCATTTCTAGCTAGATGCTAATCTATTTATATGCAGCTATATTTCTAACTAGATGCTAATGTACCTATACCTTTTCAGCCAAATAGGTTCTGGAATTGAGCCTATTGCTTGACCTGATAAAGGAATGTAAAACTGGACTGTGATTAATTATGATTCTGTGAGCTAGTTTGAAACGCATGGAATATTAATCATTGATTGATTTATTACAGCACATGAAGACGTGCCATATAGTTGCTGTTGGGTGACAACATATGCTTTATAAGACTATGGGCTGAGAGTTGGATGTGTGACCTCACCAATAGGCCAAACTTTATGATGAAGTATGACAGCATTATGGTGGCTGATTTAACTACAAGCTCTAAAATAATCACCGCAGTCACAGTGTGTGTGTGTGTGTGTGTGTGTGTGTGTGTGTGTATGTGTGTGTGTGTGTGTGTGTGTGTGTCTGTGGAAGTGTGCATGCCTATGTCAGACGCTGGGGCATGATAATTTCTTTAATCATAGAGGGAGTCTCTGAGGGGGAGATTGTAATAGAGTCAATTATTCAGCCTTCCGCCATTAGCCATGAAAGATATTAGTTTGGGGCTTGGCTGCAGCCTTAAGCAGATTCTCCTGAATGTACGGTACCTCTGCAGCTCTTAGAAAAGATCTTTGGCTTCAATAACATCTTGGTTCAGGGGGGAAATATATATATTTCCAGCAAGCTGAACTTAACCAAAGACACAATAATATTTACAGACATTGGGCTGTCAAGCAGTACACTTGACAGCAAGATTCAAATTCGTCCTTGCCTGTTTTAAAATATTAGATCTTATCACAGAATGAGCTTATGGCTTGAAGATTTCATGGACATTTGTTGACAGTGGACCAGAATATTATTGTATTGCACAAAATGGCCAGCATTGCTGTTTTCCAGTCTTCACACTGTCCATGAAATATTCTTAATAAGTATTTCAAGGGGCGTTCTTTTATTCAATTAATTATTAAGGTTTAGAGTATTAGAACAACACTTTTGTGTCAACAAAGCTGATGTTTTTGAAATCATATAGAGATGAATCAAAGTAAATAAGAAAATAATCATCTAGGCTTACCTATATTTTCAAGTCAAGACATGTGTTAGTTCAGCATTTTCTGGTGTAACAAAATAATGAGTTTTCAAGTTGAGTACCCATAAAGCAACCATATTTCTTTTTAATATTTAATGAATTAATATTTTGTCAAAGCTATGTCAACATACCTTAAGGTATGTTGACATAGCTTCATGTTGAGGATAGTGTATACATGTATACCTTAAGCTTCTCCCTCTCTCTCTCTCTCTCTCTCTCTCTCTCTCTCTCTCTCTCTCTCTCTCTCTCTTGCTAGCTCTCTCTCTCCATCTCTCCATAACTCCCTTTTCCGTCACATTCCTCCCACTCTTGTTCTCCTTCCACTGCTAAAGGGGAAATGTCATTAACATCTTTCAGAAGCTGACAGGCAAAAGTGTCAAAGAGTGCCTGACTGAGTTCAGCTTGTATCCCATTCTCTGTCACCCAACACCGGAGGCCTACGACGGGATCGTGACATTGCCCGACCCCATCGCCCCTCCTGCTCATTCAGCCAATCACAGAGAGACAGGGCCTCTACTTTACTTCATGCTGAGGATAGTGAGCCCAGCGGTAATCAATGCAGGGTCTACTACCCCCGCACCGATCTGCCACTTAGATCATCTCTCTGGCTACAAAGCCAGCAGACTGGGAGTCCTTTGATAGGAACAAAGGCATAGATTGGGGGGCTGATCCAGAACCAGGGCCAGGGCAGCGGATGTTTGTGTGGGGGAGACCAGATTGGCAGACACCTGCCGCAGGGTGTGGACCCCTTAACCCCAACCCAACGGGATTGCATACTACAGCCCCACCGCCCGTAGGTCATGATGACGACTGTGATGGAAAGAATGTACGGAAACATAGAAATTCCGTAACACGACGCACTCCACGTTAATTTTCACCCCTAGAATAGAGAACGGTGCGATCACCAGGAAGGGTGGCGTTCATACAGTGGGGCTGTCTTTGGAGGGGAACGGCCCACCCCACACACACAATAAAACAACAACCTCTCGCCCCTCATCACACCAGCATTAGCCAGAGAAAGTGTCGACCACAGAGAGAGAGAGAGAGAGAGAGAGAGAGAGAGAGAGAGAGAGCGAGAGAGAGAGAAGAGAAGGGATGACACATACCAGCAATCTCTCAACCAGAGGCTACGTATATAACTTGGTCATGGTATCTGGTCCCCACCAGTCCACGATTTATTTGCACACTAACACTCATGAAACGTGCAAGCTGGAATTTATATGGAGGAACGCGATACATTTACTTTTTCATGATAT
>CM030181.1:13138306-13238306 GCA_017639675.1 Aplochiton taeniatus | reverse complement strand
GCAGGAGGCTGCCTTGCAGAGTCTTGTGATATCTCACTAAATGAGACGCTGTGTATTTTCCACCAGCCGCTTCCAATTCCCAACTCCATCGCCACCGCACGTAGTTTTCCATGGTATTTACAACAAAGGCTGAGGCTACATCTCCATCTATTGCTGCAGGAAATTCCCTCGACTGTTTTAGCAGTGACACGTGTTGGTGAGGCGCTTTGTTTCCTTCAACCAAAACACATCTCACATTATTTCCCCATTGTCACAGTCTCAGTGACATGTTCTTCTGCAAATTTGCTACTGTGTATGTGTGTGTGTGTGTGTGTCTGTTGTTCTGTTTGTGCACGTGTGAGCGGGCGAGCAAGTGTGTGGGTGGGTATGTGTCCGTGCACGTGTGCAAGGGGGCGTGTGTTGACCCATGGTAAACTCTCAGCGGGAAAACAAGTCCTCACTCCGAGTTCAAATGTGAGGAAAATATTTCACATCAGGTCTAAAAATGTGCCCGTACACAATGTGTTCACCCAAACATTAGCAGACACACACTCACACACACACACACACACACACACACGCAAACAAACACAGACACACAACAACTAAGACACACACACACACACACACCATCACAGAACACACAGACCGACGAGGATCGGGGCTGATAGAGAAATGTCCTTGAGTAAACATGTATACAAATGAGAGCTGCTCTCAGAGCCTTTGGCTATCTGGTATGGTAAGCAGGGAAAGCACAGCGAGCCACACCTCACGACCCAGCAATGTGTTACATCCCCCGGGCTCAGAGACTGGATTCAATCCCTCTATCTACTGGTGGAGTGGTAGTGCAACGGAGCAGGGCCAAACTATCAAGTGCATTGATGAGGTAAGTTCCTTCGGAGTGGATAGAAAGAAAGGGAACGCCCCGTCAATGCCATTGCACCAGAGGAGCCTCTGCAGGCGCCGCAGTCCATCCCACTCCAAACAGGAAGCTCCCACGGCAAGCAATGAGGGAGAGAGGCCCGACAGCACTCGGACCCAGACACCGGATGAAAGGAAGGGAGGCAAAGGCTTTCATCGATTGTGACACAGAGAAATGGGTTCTGGGTTTGTGGGCACCGGTGCGGAAATTGATTCCCGGGCTCGGCGGCCCGTTGGGAGCCGGACTCGGGGAACATTGGCGTATAGGAGCTGATACGTCGCCTGATATCTTAAATACCCGTCTGACCGAGCGCAGGGTCCAGGCCTTTGCAGAGTCAGGTCTTTAAATAAGGAGGCTGAGGCCGGCCTAATGGATTGCCTGGGTCAGCCCCGGCCCTTCCTCACGCAACGTGCTCTTCCCGATGAAGCCCGCTTTCGCTGGAGCAGGGCGTTGACGGAAGATCCGATCCAATCCACCGGGTTGGGCACGGCCGACACACACTTTTGGAACGTCTGATCGGTATCACCATGTGAGATAGGCCGGGGCTGAGTGAGGCGGGCACCCTGGGGGAAGCTCCCACTGGCAGGGGGGTAATAATGCTAGGCATCTCATTGATTTGGCATTCATAACCTCCGCTGGCTCCAGTGTTACTGTCAATTTTCCGTTCCATTAGCAAGCAGGGTGGTGGTTCTGAGAGCAGCTAATTAACAGCGAAATAAGAATGTCTCTTTGGAACGATTTCCCTGCCACACTGTATAACATGAGCTCATATGGCTAGACCATCTTGTACTGTGGTTACTGTGTTGTTGACAATGGGTGTGCTTTGTCTCCCTTTTGTTCAGTCAGCTTCTTCTCTGTGTGTGCTTTTCCGGCGTTCTGCTACATGACAAGAAATATTAAAGGTTTATTGGTTTCATAAACGTTTTCATATGTAATTACCATTCAATGGAATACAAGTCTATTTTCCTGTCAAATGGGTCGACAGTACAGAACTCAAGCAAAACGATGAGAAAATGACCATTAGCATAGATGGCAAAAATCTGCACGATGACAGACCAACTTCTCTTTGTGTTTCCACACTTGGTGTGTCTTACAAACCAGATGCTAATACGTTCAGACAGAGTTATTTCCAATCGAAAGGCCTTGCAGTCCCCAAAGGCAGGTGAAGCTAACAGCACGTCTTAAAGGGAAGAGAATAAGCTGCAAGAAATTTCAGAAATCTGCACATACCTCACTTTTATTACAAGCCATTTTACTCCATAACGCTCAACTCTGTCACGCAAGTTACACTATGCGCAGATAACCTTCAGCTTTTCCACCCATCCCTGCAGGGAGACGGCATACTGTAATGCAAGGGAAATGCAGCATACTAATCCGGGGAAATGTATTTAACGGTAGCATACTGTCAGCTAGAGTCTTAATGCTGCCTTCAATGTGCACAGCCACACCAACGAAGCCAGTTAACAGAGCCAATGTAGCATGCAGATTGATGATAACCACCAGATTGCACACTAATGTAGCTTGTTTAACATGTGGGGTTATATATTTATATATACATGTATATGTGTGTGTTGGATTTAAGACACAATCTCAATGCCTGAATGTACAGCATGCATTTCACTCTGGTCGACAAATATTTATTTTTGATAAAGGGGTTACCACAGTAGACAGTGACATATTCAGTGCCATCCATTGAAATCATCTGCCATCTTGGCTCAAACGGTTTGTCACCAGAGAGCTGTCTGGGTCTACGCTGAGGAGGAGAACCGGGGTAAAGCAAAGGTCAGGCCTGTGACAGGACAAATCATTTGTGCAGCGCTGCTTTGTTTGGCCCCAGCTCCGGACTAGGCGAAGCTGGTGGGCGGAGGGAAATGGGGAGCCTGCCTGAGGGCCACCGTCAGACTGGTTTATAAGATTACTTGGGAGCCTGGCACCGAGAGCCACAAGGCCAGGTCACGGTCACAGCCACGGACAGCACTGGAGGGCATATCCACCCCCCCCCCCCCCCCCCCCCCCACACACACACACACAAACAGCTTAAAGAACGGCAGCTAAGGAGGTGCTTTAGAAGGACAGTTTGTTGTTGTTGTGTGTTATTGTGGCTCTGTTTGTGTGTAGGGTGGGTTATATCAGGAGATCAGTGCACCATGCATTCAAAATGGAAGTCTAAGGCATGGTAAACCCTACCGGCGCTAGAAACGTCTATAAAGTGGTATGTTACCCAAGCGGGTCCTCAAACATTTGTGAGTATTCCACCTCACGTTTCTCCAAAGAGGGCTGTTAAGATTTCCCAGCATAATTCTGTGCATCGGGTAATAGCTGCAACCTCACCGATGGAAAACAGGTTGTATGCCATAACGCCTTCAAAATAATTAGTGACTGACAGAAATTGCCATAAACATCTCGACTCTCATCTTGATAATGAGTATATCCCCTACGTGAATGGTTTGCTAACATGTGGAACTAGGCCATTTTGTTGTTTTGCTTTCATTCATTTATACTGCCCAGCTTGTAAGAACCATAGAAAGACAATTTCAACACTTGACTTAGAGAGGGGATTTGCTTTACCAGCCACCTGAGTTGGAGTTTGTGAGGAGTATATCATAGCCTTTAAATCTAGTGTACTCACAGCATCCCAGGATGAAAGCTATTCTCAGTGGATGATATCAAGTCTGGTCAGAGGAGAGTCGGCTGCTGTCCATGGTCCTGAGAGTCCGGTCAGTGCTTTTCACTCCTCTTCTCCACCCCCTCCCTCCGTTGTGCTCATTTTTTTTATCTCGCTCTCTCTTGCTCCTCATTATCCAGCTCCACCTAGCCCACCCTCTCCCACACAATTTGCAGCCTAACACCGGAGTGGCTGTTACGGACAGGGGCGGTGTGGCCTGCGGGGAGAAGTCTCACCTGGCAGGAGGCTGGGTGTGAAGACGACTCTCCCGTGGTACCTGAGCTGCAGAGAGGACCAATGTTCGGGCTCTTCCTCACGGTGACCTAGCGGTCAGAGGTGTTCGCATTCTACACTAATCTAAGACTACTGAAGTGAAAGTCTTTGCTGTCCGGTTGTTTAGAGAGGTCCGATGGCGCCCTCTAGCGGCCGTGCAAAGGAAAGGTCTAATGCGTTGCCATGGACGGTTTAGCTTAAAGGTTCAACATGGTTATCTATCCTGTGAAGCGCTGAGCAGAGGGGGGCTTAAATGGCATGGTGAGGCGAGATAATACGTCCGCTCTGTTGTGTTTGTTTACTTGGGACACCCACCGCAGTCGTTGCCAGCTGTGCCCCCTAGGGAAGCTCCACTGGCTGACAGCACATATACACCAGTCTGGCCCCTCAGAATGAAGGAGCAACTCCTGTGAGGCCCCTGGCACCATAAGCCATTATCACTGATCTAAGAGAGATACAGAGAGAGAGAGAGAGTGAGAGAGGGAGAGCAAGATATATATATATATATATATATATATATATATATATATATATATAGAGAGAGAGAGAGAGAGAGAGAGAGAGAGAGAGAGAGAGAGAGAGAGAGAGAGAGAGAGAGAGAGAGAGAGAGAGAGAGAGAGAGGAATGATGTCCCCCAGGTAGGAGCAGGTGTCTGGAGGTAGAGACTCATCTTTCTCTCTCCTCCGTCATCCCTTGTTTCTGTCCTGGGGGGGTCATATGTGGGAGGAGATATAACGTTGTGTGCCGCAGTTCTACACTGTTGTTTTGTACCACACCTCCATTCACCCTGATCAGTATAAGTTGGCACACAAACAAACCAGAACTGGCCCTAAAGCACAAACAGAGACTCCTTCACACACACACACACACACACACACACACACACACACACACACACACACACACACACACACACACACACACACACACACACACACACACACACACACATACACACAGACATTTCTCAGCTGCAGGCTAAGAGAACAGTTGCTGTCCCACAGCTGATGTATCCTCTCAGAAAAAGTTCCACTCTCCCTCAAACACAGACGCACATGTGTATGGACACACACGTGCACACGCAACACACACACTCCTATCCTCAGGAGGGACATTAGTCAGACAGGCTCGTGTGGCAGGATGATCCATCATAGAAATAGATGCCAGGCCACTTACCCTCAGCCATGGTTGGTCTATTACTTCAGTCTGTGTATCAGCCACCAGAACCCTTATGAAATAGAAACACACACACACACACACACACACACACACACACACACACACACACACACACGCCTGCCATGCCTCTGGACAATCTCGTAGTCATTCACACATTGACAAAAATAGCATTCACTGCATTTTAAATTAAATCGCTCATTCTTTTATTCATGAATTCATTACTGCCTTTTGCAGAAAACGAAGCAAACATGGTCACACAAAAGCATGCTCGTATGCACCTATTATTAGCACCAATAAAACACATGGAAGGAGAACCAAACACCACGTTCTCACAACGTTCTCTAAGCAGGCACTAGAAGAAACACTAAATGACAAGGGAGTGTAAAAAAGCACCGTTCACAGGCATGGTAATGTGTTCCAACTGCGGGCCGGATGGCTAGGCTGGGGACTCTGTCTGGGGGGAGGGGGGGGGGGGCGCGATGAAGGCATCTTTTAGTCTTCACCTGCGAGTCTTGTTTCACTTTTGTATTCCTACATCACTGTTGAGTTGTTGTGTTTCACATGCTGATTTGTTTTCATATGTGTGTGTGTGTCTGTGTGTGTGTGTGTGTGTGTGTGTGTGTGTGTGTGTGTGTGTGTGTGTGTGTGTGTGTGTGTGTGTGTGTGTGTGTTGGCTGACTCCATCATTAATGACCCAGCAATCCCACATGTTTAACCCCGCTGGGTGATAACAACCCTCCTCTGTGCCGCACACAAAACAATTCCAGTTGGGTTTGTTTAGCCCTCCCAGGGTAGACGCGGGATAGCTTTCACCATGATAAACAAAGTAAAATAGAGGAAAGGGAGGGGGAAAGAAAGGAGCAAGAAAACCATGGTACAGTGTCACCTTGGGCCATGGAGGATCCTCTTAAGTGTATCATACTTTTCAATCTCCTCCTTCTGTCCCTTTTTCTACCCTCCTTCATTGACATCCACTCAAAGACAACCACACCCAAACCCATACACACACTCTCCCCCGCGGACACACAGACATGCAGCTGCAGTTAGTCGCATGTAGGTCATCCCTGCAGAGAGAAGTGAAAGTGAATGGTAAATCAAAACAATCTATCAGCTGGTGCCACAGCAAAGGGACCCTGAAGCAAAAAAAAGTCCCACACACTCATAGACACATGCACACACACACACACACACAAACACGCAGACACACACAAAACATATAAAACCAGCGAAGATAATTACAGTATAGAGAACGTGAAAGGACAACATCTTGCATAATTCAACAGTACATCTTAACAGCCAATCGAATTGCCCAGTAATAGGCCACTTCATCCCTCCATACGAGCCCGCTCTATTTTTTATCAACACTGCCCCGAGAAGACTCTTCTGTGTACGACATTTACATTCAAAAACAAGAGTAAATAGGGCAATTAAGTTCTATTCTATTACCTGCTTCAAAGCTCACCGTTTTCTCCTTTCATAGCCCCCCACAGAGCGGACATGATGTAAGCACCTGGTGATGTAAGCGCGCACACACTCTCGCACATACACACAAAGCGCCAGTTCATTTGGATTCAGGTGATAGGCTATTCCCATAGTTTCTACACCATTGAATTGTGGCCCTGAGAATAAACAAACACCGAGCTGGGGCTGGACTGGCCTTTACTCCACAAAATCAACTGTGACATTCATTTCTCCTGCGACTGGCAGTGCGCACAGCACTGCATCAGCAATCTATTTCCCTTCCTGTTTAGTTAATTGACCGGTTGTCAGGCAGAATCGCCAGCACAGCCTGAGCAAGGGCACCACAGAGGACAGAGCTGTAAAGGCCAAAGCCAACACCGTTTGATTGTACTAAGAAGAAGGCAAACAGTGCTATCGCCAAGGCATCAATCTGAGTTTAATATTAGTCCAAAAACAAATCTAAGAAGAGCGGGGGGCTTAATGGAGATGTCTCGCTGAATTTGAGCATTATATGGTGTATGCTAATGGTCCTCTTCAGAAGAACTTTCTCTCTTTGTCTGTCTTTCCACACACACACACACACACACACACACACACACACACACACACACACACACACACATACACATACACACAGTACGTGCACAGCAGCAATGTTGCAGCAGGGATGTTGCTAGACATAAAGCTCTACTGGGGCACAGGCCCCCCCATGTCCGTGCATGGACAGTAATGCGTGCGCTGCGGGGTACTGGTCCACACCTCAAGGTGTGCACCTTAGTTTGTATTTTGGAATAAACTGTGTTACTTTGACTTGTGGATTAGAAGAATTTTTTTTTTATTTTCCTGTTATAGTCAATCTAAATTAACCCACTACCAAATGGAGCTTGTTAAAAATAAAATGTGAGATTTTACTGGGGCACACAGATCAATACCCCAGTTAAAGGAGTCTACACGCCATTGTTCCACAAAAAACACACACACGCGACATAGTATATGTACACATGCAGAGATGCACACACAAACCCTCATTGAACTTTAATTTGTGATTGTTCACAATTTCTGTGTACTTTTAACAGGGAAGGTTACACTTTAAAAGTAAATGGTGCATCAGGGCATATAAACAACAATCGTTTTAGTGGTGGTGTTCATTTTTGCCAGCAGGAAGTTGTTCTAGACAGTAAACAGCACGCAACTACATTACCCAGCATTCCATATGTGACGTCACTTCTAAGCGCGGCGAAATGACTTTGTTGTGTTTCGTCTTCAACCAAAGTAATTTCTGCAAAACCTTCTTCGCCAACGACCAACAATCCAATGGTTTACGATGGACTTTGTATTGCTCTTGCAGATAACATTTGGTGTTGTTTATAGCTGCGCAGGTGCACCTCCGAATTTCATTATTCTTTTTGCTGACGATTTGGGGTTTGGGGACCTGGGCTGTTTTGGGCATCCCAGCTCCCTTACCCCCAATCTTAATCGTCTGGCCAGCGAAGGGCTCCGATTCACAGATTTTTACGTTACCAGCCCTGTTTGTAGTCCGTCCAGGTACTTTTTTTATTAAGTTAAATCAATTGCACATACCTTTTAGAGAAACTGGTAAAGATGTTATGATTTTTTTTACTATATATATATATATATATATATATATATATATATATATATATATATATATACACACACAAACACACATAATGCCCTTTTACGCCCTTTGAATGACCTTTTTCCTGTCCTTGGCTTAGGGCCTCCTTGCTAACAGGGCGTTACCAGACTCGTTCAGGAGTGTACCCAGGAGTGTTCTATCCTAGTTCCATTGGGGGTCTCCCCTTGAATGAGACCACCATCGCAGAGGTGCTGAAGCCACTGGGCTATGCCACCGCTGCCGTGGGAAAGTGGCACCTGGGACTTGGGGCAAATGGGATGTACTTGCCCACCCATCAAGGGTTTGATCAATTCCTCGGGGTCCCCTACTCCCATGACATGGTCAGTGTATATAGCCTACTGAGCGTTCATGTTGATCCTTTATTCAGCAAGTGTGTTAAATATGCGCGTGACAGTTCTTGTCCTTTTAATTACAGAATGAGATGCTTTACATCTACATATTGTCCTTTTACCGTAGGGCCCCTGTCAGAACCTGACCTGTTTCCCCCCAGACGTGAAATGCTACGGCCGTTGCGACGTCGGCGTGGTAACCATCCCACTGATGCACAACGACGTCATCAAGCAGCAGCCGGTCAACTTCCTGGACCTGGAGAGGACTTACAGCCACTTTGCCACACGTTTCATCGATGAGTCAGTCAAAAGCCAACAGCCCTTCCTCCTCTACTACCCCTCCCATGTAAGCAGCAGGACATGTTATATCACGCAAGTGGTCAAGAGGAAACGTTTGTAATTGTTCACAACGTCTAAAGGAATCTCTTGTAGTTTTCTGGGCATCCATTTTTTCCATCCATTTGCTGATGTTTTTAAACCCTCGCCTTCCTCTGACCCTCCCCCTCTCCTTCCTAGCACACCCACTACCCCCAGTATGCAGGTCCGGAGGCCGCCGGGCGCTCTCAGAGGGGTCCCTTTGGCGACGCCCTGCTGGAGTTTGACTCCACTGTGGGGAAGCTCATCGCTACGCTGGAGCAGAGCGGGGCACTCAACAACACGCTGGTCCTCTTCACTTCGGACAACGGGTTAGTGTGCACGCAGCCGTGTGTGCGTGTGTGCGTGTGTGCGTGTGTGTGTGTGTGTTTTTGCGAGTGCGTGTGTGTCTCGGACATCTTTGTGTTTATTGGTTTGAAATGTTGTGCCATCTTCACTTCCCTTTGAGGCGTTAGGTCATCTTTTATATCTATTATAATCGGAAATATCTGCCTAGGCCAGAGTTGATGCGTATGTCTCGTGGAGGGAACGCCGGCCTCCTGAAGTGCGGGAAAGGCACCACCTACGAAGGAGGCATGAGAGAGCCAGCCATCGCCTACTGGCCAGGGACCATCCGCCCAGGTCAGCAGGGACAGACACACAGCCAACACCCTTCACATGGATCTGTCAGGAGAAAGAGCTAACTTTGGATCCGATGGTCGTGTTTCACAGGTGTGACCCATGAGCTGGCCAGCGCCCTGGATATCCTGCCCACCATCGCAGGGTTGGCAGGAGCCCCCCTACCCTCGGTGCAGCTGGACGGGGTGGATATGACCGACATCTTGGTCAACCACGGGAAGGTGTGGAACTCCACTCAAACTCGCCGTTTCAAGGATGATCGTCTGCTGTCGCTTTTTGTTGAAACCTGGTTTGTTTGTGTTTCAGAGTAAAAGGGAGTCTATGATATTTTACCCAGTAGATCCCAGTGAAAAATACAGTCTGTTTGCTCTCAGGCTGGGGAAGTACAAAGCCCACTTCTACACACGTGGTATGTTGTTTTGTTTGGTGAGGAACTTGGTTCTTATCATCTCAGAGAAAATAACATACAGTATATGTTGTTTGTGTGCAATGTGTGATGAAGTGGGGAAGCCACAGTCATACCGTCATCACTAGAGATGCGCACCCCTCACCTCCTATTGGATATATACCTAGTCACTCACATTACCCGCTAATTGCATGACACTTGAAGTGAAAGGCAGACACCAGTAATCCGTTGAATCGTACCGTTTTTTATAGTTGTTCATAGTTCAAGTCATCAAGTTCATCAAGTCATCCACAAGCATAATCACACCAGTAGCCTAGCGTAGCGCTGTACGCATTGGCGAAAGCACCGTAACATTTCTGGGTTACTAATCACAAACGGCGTCATAGGGCGCTGGGAGATACCATCCATGGGGGGAATTAAGAAGGAGATTGTTGGGGATTGGGGACTGTATTAGTGTGGATGGGGGACTGTATTAGTAATGGCATGTGGTATAATAAATACAACCTAAAATGGTGTATAGGTTAAAGGAATGGACTTAAAGGGATACATGCTTGTTTAGCTTAATTGAGGTGAACCTATCCCTGTGCAAGCAGCCAATTAGGGGAGTCCTAGGGAGGGGCTAGTTAATGTATGGGAGTGTAAGTAAGGTATTTCTCTCGTGGGACAGGAGATAAGAAGGTGAGGTTTAAGACCGGTGAAACCTTGTACTTGTACATGTGTGAAAGCAGCCATTTTGATGAGGTGAATAAAACCCACAACTTGAATATTGGAAAGAGTGTGGCAGTGTCTGGTTCTTAGTGCTTTCAGGGGCCCTTGGCGGAGAAAAAAACACAATGTATTGAGGCCATAATGTGAATTAGGCAGTGATGAATAAATTAATTTATGAACAATTGTATTCTTATTTGATTACCCTCCTGTTGCCCAGGTGCCGGACACAGTGAAACCACTCCAGACCAGGACTGTCATATCACTTCCTTCCTGAGGGCCCACGACCCCCCACTGTTGTTTGACCTGGAAGCGGATCCCTCAGAGAACTACCCCCTCGCCCTGAAGGGTCGACCTGACCTCCAGGCCGTACTGGAGAGAATCCTCAAGGTCAAGGCGGAGTTTGAAGCTTCGATGGTGTTTGGAGAGAGCCAGATAGGAAAAGGAGAGGACTCTAAGCTAGAGCCCTGCTGTACCCCAGACTGCAGCCCTAAGCCTAGCTGCTGCCAGTGCACTTGAGATGCCTTCAGAACCATTACACCAAACAACACACTTGGTGATCTTGGCCAGCGTCTAATAAGATAGACATGGTTAAACTGTGGTCGCTAACTCCCCTATTTTAGGTTACATGTTGTCTGGGCATTACCAGGGTTACCATGTTGCACACCTCTGAAAATCATACTTTCAGCCTCAATCTCACACTTTCATGTCTCCATAGTCAATTTCACACTGAAAACTGATCGTAAATCAAATGGTTGGAAGCTTGCTTCATGAGAGGTATTAACAGTGTATTAGGCAACAGCGATTTAGCTTCTTTGTACCAACTGGCTCCAGGTGTGTTCATGACGTGGGTGTGTATGTTAACAAAGATGCCAGGAGACCAAAGTTGGCAACCCTGCATTCCTACTATTGGCATGAATGGTTTTATTGGTGAAAGAATATATTTTAGATTGTATGTTTGCCATAAACTTTTTACTAAATGGCATTGATTGTAAATGATTCTTCAAAGGTAAGTACCTTTGATGGTAGGCTTCTAACTTTACTACTGTGGAATCATAGAGAGATAATCGTTTGGATGTAAGTGCTTAAATTTACGTTTTGGAGGCATGGCTTGTACGTTTGTTCATTTGAGAGTGTTTTTTATTGTAAGGTTCTGTGTTTTTCTCTGCTTTGTAATCACTTGTTTTGGCCAGGACTCCCATGCAAAAGGCGTTTTTTTTTTATCTCAATGGGATCTTTCCCGGTTAAATACGGGTTAAAATAATAATAGAAAACAAAGCCGAATAACTTGACCACTGACTAATTGTCTGTCTGGCAATCAACTGTGTCCTCAACGAGGAATAACAAAAAGGTTTGTGGAAGTGAAATTCTGTAAATGTCTGATAATAAAAATTCTCTTGGAATGTTTACTTCAGTTTAAATGAGGACCTCTATATGTTTTTTTTTTTCTCAATCGAACAGTACCTGAAGAACCACAATCTGTTAAAAACGATTTCACTGCTTTTAACTTTTTCCTCTCTGGGCATTATTACCAAATATCCTTAAGTGAATGTTCTTTTCAGGTCATTTGTGAGATGCAATGTGATGCTAATGACACATTGACTTCAATTTAAGGATACATCTAAGCTAATCAGAGTGTAATTGACTGGCTTTAATCAGACCTGCCACTGATAATCAATGTGTGTATTTCATTGTATGTGTGTGTGCGTTACCCTACTAGCCATGCATTGAAAAGTGAACTAGCAGTAGTAGGTATACTATTGATCTTTGTTTGAAAACGGATGGAGGGATATCTTAATTAGCTGGTGCTCAGCCTCTTAGTTGTATAACTGTATCATAGAAAAATGAAAGAACCAGGCAATTAACCTACCAGCGGGTGGGAAATAAACAAATAAATATATGTCAAGTAAAATGCTACGCATAATGTCGAACTGAAGGAAAGGCCCGCTCTTGGGATTTTTTTTTATACACAACAAATCACACAAACAAAACTAAGACAGAATCACACGTTTTTGGACATCAAGCATATATTTTATTCATAGACCAAACCCATGACAAGGCAGAGTGATTTTTTTTCTTGTTTTCTTTCTCTTTTTGATATCACTTTGAATTGTACAAGTCCTTTCTATCCTTTTTGAAGAAGATACAAGATAAGATACGTCTGTTCTGTCACCTACAGGTTTTGCGCTAGTTATACAATGAAGATTTTGTTTATGTAATAAAGTCCAAAGTTTGGTTGAACTGTTACTGTATTTCTCAGAGGCTATACAGGACTAGGTCATCCTCAGGATTGGCTTGTAGAGCTACGTGGAAAGTAGGGCTTCAACTAAGCTGTTACAAGATAGAAAAACAACACAGAAACATATGGGTGCAGGTAAGAGCAGATATGATTCACATGTGTGGAGCTCAAAGGCATGGACTATAATGGCAAGATGCAACAGCCTCCCCTCACGGAAGCCAGCTTTGAAAGCCTTGTTAAATTGTCCACTTGCTACTCGGCTCTGACAGAAGATTGGTCATTACTGGTGGGCGTGTTTCATAATGATGTCGTCACATGTCACAAACGTGCCTAAACGTGCGGCTGAAGCCTGTCGATGTGATGCTAGCAGTCTGCGAGAAACTCCAAATGTCTCCTTGGTGGCGGACACTGAAAGAACACCTTGTGTGAAAACGTAATGCGGTCAAAGGAAAACATAAAAGTCAGTATACAGGTTGCTGTTTTTCTCTCTTCCATCCGGACTTGCATTGATTTGTGGTATTTTTGATGAATGTACATATTCGTTTCAATAACATACGCAACATAAAGGACACAACACTATCTTTTTGTTTGCTATTTTATATACACAACCTAATAATTGAGAGTGACACCATTACACTCTCTCTCATCTACTTACTCAACTGTCACAAAGAAAGGTTACCATTGAAATGCCATGGCTCAAAATCATCGACCAGTGCATCTTAGCAGATATCCTCTGATGTATGTTTCGAATCCATAAAAGTAGCAAGGAAGATGTAAACACGGGTCTAAAATCAAGGTGACCCTCGTCTACTCGACTGAAACCGAAATGTTCGGGGCGAAAGCCTTTCAGCAGAGAGAGTTGGGGAGGCTGCGAGTCGCCATCAGTGGGACGGTAAGCAAGGAGGACGCAGACTGACTCCTTCTCTCTATCTAATCTCACGGGTCATTAGGCCAGCACTGCAGCCTTTTAACCCATACTTTTATCCCCAACTTGTAATATTGCAGGTCGGATCGCCACCTTTTGCATTACCGCTGCACTCCTGCTTTAACTCGTATTGGCGTTGCTTTGTTGTGACCAAAAGAAGGTTAAAGGGCCACGATGATCAGGATGTTTAATGCCCCACGGTTCAAGATCCTGCCCCTGCTTGCTAGGCCCCTTATCCTTTTTGCTTGATCACCTCAGCAAGGTCAAGCGATAACAGAGACCATGGAAAGAGTAAAACAGTCAGAGATGAGATCTTATGGCTTTGCCCGAAGGACTTCTGCTTTGTCCAACCTGAAATTGCGTTCATGTGGAGGAAACCGGACGGTTTGCGTTCTGTCTCGCCAAAATAACAAAGGTGTAATGCGCAAAGCTTAATGTTGCCTCCCTGCCTCAACCACTTTGTCAAAGCAACAATACCAAGGTAATGTTATCTTCCCTCCTGAGTGTCAGTACCACGTTAAGGGAACCATGTCCTAGACCCATCTGCAAACCATGGGGACAAACTCCTCAAAACACCTTCGATTGAGATGGTCTAACATCGTCAAGTCAAGTAGGGCTATCACACAGAGTTGGCGATACCACTGCTAACTTGACTTGTTCTCTGTCACAAATCCTATTGAAACATTTTGGGAGTTTCACCAGCTTACCTATTCCAAGTGTTAGAAAGGTGGTTCCCAAGCCATATGTTCAGATCCACAATCTAGTAAACTTTTGACAATTTCCCCTCTACTTCTTCAGCAATGCTGTCTCGGGTCTCTTTCTGGTAAGGTTATGGGTTGTGGTGGATACTTACATCATTTGTATGAAGCCTCTGTATGTGTCTCTACTTTCTATACATGTATTTACAACACACCACGCGACACAGGGGTAAGCTCGGACCAAGGACAGTTAACTAACTGCTGTCTCTCTACTCTGCTCCGTGTCCTTACCAGTAGAAATCAGAGCAGTTTGTCAGTAATGAACAAATACATATTTACACCAACGGCCAACTTCTCAAGTCTTCTCCATTCTTTAACGTGTTCTTGTTGATGCGCTTTCCGTAACCCTGTTTGTGTGTATTTCATTGTATGTGTGTGTGCGTTACCCTACTAGCCATGCATTGAAAAGTGAACTAGCAGTAGTAGGTATACTATTGATCTTTGTTTGAAAACGGACAGAGGGATATCTTAATTAGCTGGTGCTCAGCCTCTTAGTTGTATAACTGTATCATAGAAAAATGAAAGAACCAGGCAATTAACCCACCACGCGGGTGGGAAATAAACAAATAAATATATAAGTCAAGTAAAATGCTACGCATAATGTCGAACTAAAGGAAAGGCCCCGCTCTTGGGACGCAGGTATTTTACAGAGGAGAGCAGACACCACCAGCACCCTCTGGTGGTGAAGTTATTTAACAAACTCGAGCAGCCACAGGGGAGAGGAGGCACGTTGTCGTGGCCAAACTTTCCCAGCCTACTCCAGGTAGATGTCCTCAGTGGGGCAGGCGTACTCCATGTGCTCCGTGTAATACTCCTGGAAAGCCCGTCTGGAGAGGTAATAATAATAAACTTTATTTGTATAGCACATTTCATACAAGTGCAGCTCAATGTGCTTTACATGACAAAGAATAAAAACAAAAATATTATTAAAAATGGTAAAACATGATTGTAAAACAAAAATAAAATGACAATTCTTCCTGTGATTTTGTTGAATTAAAAGCCTGACTGAAATGGTGCGTTTTAAGATCCCTTTTAAAAGTAATGAGTGATTCAGCCTCCCAAATATGGAGTGGAAGGGAATTCCACAGTTTTGGGGCCGAAGAGGTAGCTTCTCCGCTCCTCTTATAATTAATCTTAGGAATTACCAGCAAAGAAGCGGTAGAGGATCTAAGGGCCCTGCCAAGTATATAATCAACGAGGCAATCTCTAAGATAGATTGGTGTCAACCCCTTCAGCACTTTAAAGACCTTTAAAATGACCTTAAAATCTATTCTATAGGATACAGGTAGCCAGTGGAGGCCATAGAGGACAGGGGAGATGTGTTCTCTCTTTTTAGTCCTTTTTAGTAGCAGACAGAGAGACACGCTAGACTGGGATGCAAACGAGAGAAGAAAACACTGCAGTCTGTCAGACGCATTCAATCACACTTAAAGTGGCGTGTACATTAGCGAAACTGCTGGCTGGAACTAATGTCATGCTGCTGTATTAGTCCTGTAATTATCTACTGGGGGTCATTGTGCTTCTGTGTGTACTGAAACATTCAGTGTTATGTTATGCATATGATATGATATGTTTGGCCTACAGCATGTTAGCGTGTAGTCATCATGCTAACATACCGTAGGCATAAGAGCGACTGATAAATGATACATTCACAGAAAGATTTCAGAAATGGCATAGCAGGCATAAATCTACCAGAAAATGTACATGTAAATTATTTTACTGTTGCCTTTATCACATCCTTACAATGCGTGTTTAAGATTTGTGTGAGAAAAGAACAGAATGTGGAGAATCTGAATCTTCTCACCAGGCCTGTCTACAGACAGTGAACCATCACCACCAGCTTTAATAATTAAAATACCAATTTCCTGATTCAGACCAAGATTTTAAAAAACTAAGGCTGCAGTTATTGTCCAATTCTGTAGACCCCCAAATATCCATTAGCACAAACACACACACACACACACACACACACACACACACACACACACACACACACACACACACACACACACACACACCAACAGCTCCAGCACTTCTCCCATTACATTCCAGTATGGTGGACTATCTCCATGGAGGTATGACTTAGCATATTTTTAATGGCGGCCTGTTGGCTCCTCGCCAGACATTAGTAGGCCAGATGTGCTCTCAATATTTCCGAGATCCTGACTCACCCGACACTCTCAGCCACGCGCCGCATCGACTCCTGGGACACAAACACGTGGCACGCAAAGCGGTTCAGCATCGGGTGCTTGGTGATGAAGCCAAAGTAGCTAGAGGGAGAGAGCAGAACAGGCCAGTCAGGAAGGACTTGAAGAACGATCACGCCGTAGGTGTAAAAGAACCCTTGGAGGAGAGGTCAGAGCATCCAGCCCGACTCACCAATTGTTCTTGGGATGGCACCCACAGAAAGAGATGTTCTTCATCTGGAAGGAGTGGCTGCATCTGTCGTACTAGAGAGAGAGAGAGACAGAGAGAGAGCGGAAGACAGGAGAGGATGGAGCAAGAGAAAGAAAGCGTAAGCGTCCACACGTCTTTGCCAGCCCGTTGTGGTTTTGAGTGGTGTCGGGCATGGCCGGCTGGGCCTCCAGCCGAGCTCCCCGCTCCATCCTCACCTCATCCAGGGTGTCGTAGTCGTCCTCCAGGCTCATGACCAGTTTCACTCCTTGCATGCTGACCTCCAGCTCACACAGGGACGGGGGTCGCACGTGCACCGTCCGCTTCCTCGCCATGGCGATCTGAAAGGCAGCCAGAGAGGATGTTGTTACACTTCAAATTGGATTTGTTTCCTTTTAAATTGTTCCAGCCCTCTGGTCCAGAATATACCTTATCTCACCACAAACTATTAAACAGTGTTTATGTGGGAATCATGTATGCAGTTCCCAGTCATTCTCAACTTCCCATAAGCACTTACTAAACCACTCCAGTCAAGTTTGGGGAATTGTTGACTCCTTCTCAAACCTTCCCTCTCCCGCTGTCTGTTTTCCATTTACCTTCTGCATGGCAGCACAGAGGATTCCGTTGCCCTGGTGATGGGGCACCTCGACGGAGCCCAGGAACTGAACAGTGTAACTCTCTAACCACGCCGGGTTCCTCTTCACCCCTACGGGAAGTACAGGGCAGACAAGGGAGGTGACGTTTGCAACAATCGCATGCTCAGCTGTGGAGACACAGCCACATCCCTTCTTATGTTTGTCGTATATAGTTATAGGTGCAACGACGTAAGCATGAGGCATGAGAGAACACGGCAAAGTGTATCCAGAAATTATGTTTGGTCGCAGGAGTCTGGCGCTCACCTCCCAGCATCTCCTTGGTAGGCCCGATGACCTCGTGGGCGTAGAAGGCCGGGAAGATGCCCCTCTCTCCAGTGCGCATGTTGTAGCCTCGGTACCAGTAGTCGTCCTCCTCTTCCTCCACAAACAGAGGGTCGTCCACATCCAGCTCCAGCTCATCTGCATGTCTGGGAATGAACCTGCAGGGGGCGGCAAAGACAGAAACCCTTCCATAAAAACAAACCCCCCCAAAAAGCGTTGTAACGTAAAACCACACAAATCTTCTTCCTCCTCAGTTGATCCGCGCTCCAGGCGCAGTCTGAGTGTGTGCCGTTTGCTTTATAAGGGGAGCATCTGCCAGGGTTTCAAGTGGCTCCCAGAGGAGGGGGCCACAGTGGTGCACAAAGCACAGGAGGGCAGGCAAGGAGGGGGTGGGGAGAGGAGACAAGGGACTGTAATTGACGTTTGAGCGATCAGGTTACTGGGGGGGAGGGATACAGAGGAAGTAAACACACTTACAGTGGGGGCGAGAGCATGCAGGGGGCCCTGAGACATCAACTAGCTTTCCATTGCACCATGTGAAGCATGCCATCTCTCATCTCATTCCAATTCAGTCATTATACGAATAGACCCACACACACGCACATACAAGCACGCACGCACGCACACACACACACACACACACACACACACACACACACACACGCACAGGGAGACTGAGACAGGTGGTGGCTGATGTGATAGTTATTGGGTGCCCTGTGACATCATTAGAGGCCCAGCTGTCGCTAAGACACCTGCCTCCCTCCCTAACATTGTAACATTGTTAGTGAAGTGCTGCTGTCCAACCACATACAGTAGCACCTGGAAATTAAGACGAGGTATTTTCAAAATGTCTGTTTTGGTTAAAGAGCTAAAGACACAACAACAAATTAGAAATATCAAAGTTTGCCAACCATACACTCCTCTATCTGTTTAATGATAGCTGTTACTTTATTATTCTATTAAGCATATGGTCTATTTGGGGTTTTGTTAAAGCCAACATGTAGGATGTCTTACCTATAGACAGCCCTGTGCGTCTGGTCCCTCTCCTCTCCATTGATTGTACAGGAGAAAATCCCAAAGGACTCTGTACCTGAACGGGTAACGAAAACACAAGCAGTGATTTCACCAACGCCTACAACAACAGCTGGGTCGCAGTTTATCAGGCTCTTTTTGAAGTATAACAAATTGAGAAATTCATTTACTATTTGTATTTATTTATTTGCGGTTAGGGTTATACCATTTCAGTTGATTTAGCTTTTGTATCTAAAAGAGTGTAACACATAGACTACTGACTTTGGCCATATCTTGTTGTTTTAATATTTTATAGTTTACTTTTAACCCCACCATCTATTAACAAATTATATCTGAAGGCAAAGAATATTGGAAAGTTTTATCTGACTCCACAGTAAAACGGCATAGCTAGAAAGTTGAGCAAGCGCTGTTTGGGTCTGCAATATAAATCAAGCTATTGCTCATATCTTTTTAATAATGCCATAATTATGAAAGTCATCAATCATGAGTGATGTGAACCACCGTGGGAGTCATTACTAAATTAGATTTGCAGTCTTACCATATCTAGTAGCCTGGCTCCACAAACTGATAACGTCTTAGTAATCGGCACTATTCTTTTCTATCTGAGCACCCCGATACTAAAGCCACTGGCTGTGATAATGCCGACTGCTACACAGCATATCTGGAGCGCCCCACTCTTGCCTGACGTAAGCCCATTGTGGGCACCATCTTCCACCATTATCCCTGGCTGCCACTAAAGAGCCCCAGCCCGTGTCAGGGTGGCGACTCACTGGAGGAGCGGGAGGTGCCGTTGACGAACACGTTGAGGAACTTCTTAGAGAAGGGCATGTCCGCCTCGGGGGAGGAGTCCTCGGAGGAGCTGAGGGGCTCCGGCCGCACCCCAACCTCGCCGCGCCCGTAGTTCACCTCTCCCGTGCCCAGGGGGTCGTCGTCGCACAGCGTGGACAGTTCGCTGTCGTCGCTCAGCACCGAGGTGCACCTGGGAACACACACACACACACACACATCAGAACAAGTTTATCAGCTACGAAACTACTACTGACCAGCTGACTATAGGTGAGAGGTGTCTTGGAATTTGGCATTTGATAAAGCTTTGCATCTTTGAGAACAGCTTTTTTCCCCCTCTATACTCCCATTCACTACTAAACGTATGTAATTGTTAAGGACCAATTGAGATTGAGTTCAATGTAATCATAAGTACCTCCTGAGGCTGACTAGCTCCAGTGTGGTGTTTTCGTCCACCACCAGCGTGTACTTCATGGAGTCATAAGCCAGCCCGTCGTCGTCCGCCCGCTGCCTCAGAGTCTGCTGCGGGAGGTCCCGGTCGCACAGCGGGTGGTCCCGCACGCTCTCGTCGATGGGCGGGGAGCTGTCCAGATACGGGTCGCTGCCGCCGTAGGACGACCGCTGCTCCTCCAGGTCCTCCAGGAAGGGCGAGGTGTCCTCCTCGTCCTCCTCGTTGTCGGTGGAGTAGGTGAGGCTGAAGCAGCGGTTGGTCTGGGCCGTGGGGATGTCCAGGGTCAGGCTGTGCTTCACCTCCGTGATGCGCTCCAGGGAGGCGGCCGAGCGGCCCACCGGCTTGCCCTCCGTCTCCCGGCCCTCGTCCTTGTCGCTCGCCACGCTCTCGGTCAGACTGGGCGAGTCCAGCTCCTTCCTCCCCGCCATCATCATCAGGTCGTTGTCGGGCTCCGTGGCCTCCTCTTCCTCCAGCCTCCGGGCGTTTTTGGAGGGCTTGGCGGCGCGTTCCCTCTCGGGGCTGGGCGTGGGCGTGGGGATGGGGTCGGGGGCGCCCATTCCGTTGATGATGTAGCGTTCGACTATCACCGGGCTGATGGTGTCAGAGGTGGGCTTGCTCATGTACAGACAGGGGCCAAACCTCTCGCTGTTCTTCCCGGCTCCTCCTTGGGGGCACTCCTCACTCTTCTCTCTCTTCCCCGCCTCCTTCCTCGCCCTCCGTGGGCACTTGCCCTCGCTGTCGTCCCCCTCCGAGCCCTCCATCCCCGTTTTCTTCCCTTCCTCCGCCGCCGCGTCGGTGAACGCGTCGGTCTCGATGTCCGAGGAGGGGGAGATGGTGTCGGAGATGGACACTTTCCTCTTGAAGCAGTCTTCGGGGCAGCTGATGGGGTAGGAGCCCTCGGAGATCATCTTGTTGACCAGGTTGCTGAGGAGCCACGGGGAGTCGGAGTTCTCGCTCAGCTCGTCCTCGCTCTCCGACTCGGACTCCCCCTCGCTGTTGCCGTCGTAGTCGTCGGCCGCGGGCATGAGCCGGGGCCCCACGGGTAAGTAGAAGGACCTCTTGAAGCTCTCCATGCTGTGGTCCGGCTCGATCTGCAGCAGCATCTGCCTGGTGAGGCGGTCGTCGCAGCGCTGGGCCGGGGGCAGCGTCTCGTCCGGGTCGGCCTGGTGCTCGTAGGGCAGCTCGTCATCCACGCTCTGCAGGCCCATCAGGGCCAGGCCGTCGTCGTAGTGCTCCGGGGGCAGGATGGGGGAGTCGGCCGTGGAGGGGGTGGCCATGGTGGGGGAGGGTAAGGGGGACGGAGAGGGCAGGGGGGAGCCAGCTTTGATGGGATCAGGCTGGCCCAGGAGCAGGGAGGCCTTCAGGCCCACGATGCCGCTGTCCTGCTCCAGCTCCGTGTCCGGGTCCAGCTCCTGGTCGGAGGTGGGCGAGCTGGCCTCCTCGATGGAGTTGGTGAGGTGGGAGGAGCGTCCGCTGCTGCTGTCGTCGCTGGTCAGGTCCAGCTCCGTCTCGGAGATGGAGGAGATCATGTTGGAGACCAGCGGGCCGCCGCAGGCGAACGCCGCCTCCAGCTCGCCCTCGATGTCCGAGTCTGAGCCCGGGGAGCTCAGGTCCTGGTCCTGGTCGGACGTGGCATAGCAGCGTTTGGCGTTCATGTCGGCGATCCCGGGGTCTGAGGACGGCGAGGTGGAGTTGCTGGGGGCCGCATCGTTACCGGGGGTAGACGGGCCGGAGCGGCTGGAGAAGGCCACGGGTTCGCCGGGCTCGATGCAGGGGAACTCCACGTAGGCCAGGCCCTGGTTCTCCTTGCACACCATGTCGTAGGTCTCCTTGCACATGAACTCCACCTCAAAGTCCTTCTCCAGCTCCTCCTCGGACAGGGGCGTGTCGGCGCCGTCGTTGCCCCCGATGGGCGCCGTGGAGGACAGGCAGTGGCTGGTTCCGTCCGGGTCCAGGTCGTTCTCCAGCTCGGGGTCCAGGCCCGACTCGGAGGTGACTGTGTACGTGTCGTTGGCGCGCCGGGAGGAGGGACAGGAGCGCTTGTGATTGAGGTCGCTGTTGAGGTCGTGGTCTACTTCCGTGTCAGAGCACTGGGAGTGCTCGTCCATGGAGGGCACTCGGGAGGTTTGGACATGGGGGTCGGCCTCCAGGCCCGGAACTTCCCCGGGGTAGTGGTGGGTCTTATGCTGACCGAAGGAACCTGCGAGAGATGAGGAGAGGGGGATGAGAGACGTGGGGGATTCATGGATTGCGTAACAAGGGACCGGATGACAAAGGGAGGTGAAAATGAATGAAGTCAGGAGGAAGGACAAGAGAATCGAAAGGATTAACACGTCATTAGAAATGACAGCTTGTTGAAGTTCACCGTCAACAAGAAGCAATATGAGGTGAACAGAATTATCTGTGAGTTACAGAGACCACAGCAAAAAAGACTCAACAAAGTCTCAAAACGAATGCTTCACTGATTCAAATAAGATTCATATTTTCACACTCATTTCATATTTTCCATATAGGTAAATGTCACTGAACTCGTATATCTCACAGATTCAGGAGGTTTCCAGAGTTCTAACGACTAAACCGGACGTCACATCACAGCACTTCACGCCACAACACTCAACGAGGGATGGCGTCTGAACACCCTCTGAGGGTCGGCCATTTTGTTACCGTATTCCGGCCTCTCTCGTCTGTTGCCCTCCATGTCGCAGAGGAGGGGCCTGCGGGGGGATTGGGGGTGCCCGCCCTCCCCTGCCTGTGTGGGGGGAGTACCTTTGGTCTGGGGCCCCGGGGCCTGGGTGACTGGAGCCGCTGGGCACTGGCCTGTCACATGGCTACCGTCCTCGAGACACGTGTGGGTGGGAGACAGGCGGCCTGGAGGAGAAGCACAGCCCCATCACATTTAACTGTATCCACGTCCCCTAGATGGCTTTACGGAAAAGAACTGCCTTTTTCATCTATTAATCCTATGGATTTAAATGGAGGTCACAGCAGACGAGCCGCGATGGAGGACTCACCCTGTGAAGTAGGGTTGCGCAGAGAGTCTTGCCAGCTTCCTTTCTTTGGCGACAGGCTGCTATTGTTGTTCAGTGAATCCTGAACAAGATAACAGGGTTGCTGGTACAGCAGGCTGACAGAGGACACTTCCAGGATAACGTGTCTAGGTCGAGGTGTCGGCCCAGGGCCACTGACCTGCGAGACAGCGGTGGTGAGGTTGAGGGTGGTGGGCCGGCTCTTCAGCGTGCCCAGGCTGGGTGAGAGAGGAGGGGAGGCGGAGGGGGAGGGAGGGGCGTCGGGGTCCACCTCCTCCTCCTCCTCCTCCTCCTCGTCCTCCTCGTCGTCGTCGTCGATCATCTCAAACTCTTGGAAGTCGTCCTGGAAGGAGCAGATGGGGTGGTGCATCTCGTTTTTCTCCAGGATCAAACAGTCCTGATGGAAGGGAGTGAGATAGAGATGGAGAGATAAAGAGGGAGAGAGAGAGAGGGAGAGGGAGAGAAGGAGAGGGAGAGGGAGAGAAGGAGAGGGAGAGATACATTAGTGCAAGGTAAAGCAATACGACTAAGGGATGTGCTTTGTTTTTGCTTGCTCTCAGCACAATTCAGTGGCTAGATATAGTCTGTTGTCTGTAGCATCTTTAACTTTGACAGCAGAAGAGCAGCATCAGGCCTTGCTTTTTTATGGTATTTTCTGAGTATTTAACCTTGACCTTAACCTGTCTAAAAGAGCAAAAAAGCACCACAGTGCAAATTTAAGGCACATTCTCTCATCACACACAGTTTCCTTCACACAAAATCACAACAGACAGAAGGCAAAAGCACTGCGGTGACGTGGACTAGACTTTGGCTGTGTTATGTAGTTCAGGGCAGAGGGTGGCAGGCATTCCCAGATGCACTGCCGAGACAGACAGAGAAGGAAGATGTGTACGGGGGTAGGAGATGGAGGAGTCTAAATAAATAAGAGTCTCTATTGGCCTGACTGGAGAAAGAAAAAAAAAAGATGAATAACAAGAAACGAGGGCAGGAGATTGAAAATGTGTGTGTGTGTGATTGTGTCGGTGTGTGTGTGTGTGTGTGTGAGTGTATGTGAGCGTGTGAGCGTGTGTGTGTGTCCATGTGTGTGCATGTATGTGTGGGTGTGTTTGTGTTTTTGTGTGTGTGTGTGTGTGTGTGTGTGTGTGTGTGTGTGTGTGTGTGCATGTGTGCATGAATAAGACAGGCAGAGGAAGTATAACCAGATCAATGAAGGCGCGTAGGTTTCAGTTCGTTTACTGGAAAGTGGCACGACAAATGCTACCGAGGTCAAATGATCTAGCCAAACCTTTCAGATTGTGTGTGTGTATGTGTGTGTGTCAGGGAAACATAATCAATGTGGAGCCAGCCTCAAAGCACTCAGTATTGAGTAACAGATTCTCCTTTTCCTCCCCCACCATAAGGATAAAACACAACCCTGTAGAAACTGTGCAGTAGTGTTGGCTAACTAGTCACGCGTTTCACTCCAACAACAGTCCAGGTTGTTTCTTCGCCAAAGCCCACTCATTCAAAACCCTTTACCACAGGCCAGACAGTGCTGGCTGCCATACAGATCCACTCATTACACATCTAACATTCGAGTTGTTACTTTACTGTAAGCTTTGAGCACAGAACACGGGCCGACAGCGGCCTAAACCTCTCCTCGGTCCAGCATTGAGTTTGACAGGTAAAGCTAAGGAGGCTTTTTCTATACCCTTTCATGTTTTAACAGCAAAGCAGTTTCTCTCTCTGAGCAGCTGCCTTTTTAACAGTCCTGGGGAGCTCAGCCTCGCCTCCGCCTGCCAGAGTATAGCTGATGCCTGCGAAACCTTGCTAACACCCCAGGAGCAGAGATCCACCCTCGATCTACCAACACGTGGCAGCGTCAACCACATTAAAGCGTCATCCCCAGTGCGCCGCTCTGCCATCGATCCTCATCCGTCATACAGCATGGCAACAGATAAGTGCTGCGGTGAAACGGACACAAATCATCCCGAATTGTGCTCGCGTCCGTCACATTTCTCGTCCCTCTGAAAATGTTTAACCTATAACAATCTCTCCGCGGCACAAACACAAAGGTGCCGGTCGATAGGGCCGCGAGAGGGAAGACTGGTCTCTCCGGAGAAGAAGCCGCTCAGCCAGTCAGCTAGTCCGTCAGCCGTTCAGCCAGGCAGAGAGAGTCGGCCGCTATAAATATGTCTCTCAGCCGGGATCGATCTCCAGGGCCTCAGGTTCCCAAGGACATCGCGTCCAGCCCGTCCTCCCCTGGAAATGTCTCTGTCCCCCTCCTTTCACCGCCAGGGGCCCTTAGACCAGCACAACTCCTCTGCTGACAGAGCCGGCTTTGGGGACGAGCTGCGTCGCTGTCTCACCTTCCAGTGGAGGGCGAGCACAGGATCGTAAACGGTTTTGTTGTCAAAAATGGCGATGCCACTCTGTGCGGAGGGTAACGGAATAGACTGTGTGCGGTAAGGAACAGGCACACCAAAACAATCACTTGTGAACACTGAACTATCAAGGCTTCGATAGATTTCCATAAATAACGCAAGAGGCCTTTGTTGCGCCACTGACTGCATCGAACCATTTGTTGTCCTTGAACACCACCTGATTGGTCTTGAGATGTTCTGAGGCAGCAGCAAAGCCTTGTTTGATTTCTACTTAGCGCGCTGGAGGCTGCCTCAGCAGGGCTAATGCTACGGCCGACGCCGTGGAAAGAGGGGATGGGGGGGTGGTCCAGCTCAACAGCGATTCCCAGCAGCTACTGCTCGGGTCTGGGAGAACACACTGGGTCAGGCCGGATGAGCGGCGGAGAGAGAGCGGGAAGGGATGGAGAGCACGAGTGGAGCGGAGGTAGAGGGCAGCGCGGCGTGAACGACAACACTGCTGGAGGGCTGGGGGAGGGTGGAGCACGGCGCTGCTGAGAGAGGGAGTCGGAGAGCAAAGCAACGAGGGAAACAGAATAGAGGGGGTTCACAACGCCTCACAGAGCCAGTGCGGCACCTCCTCACTACAGCCACAGGCAAGAGAACAGTTTCCTTAGGGATGGGATACCGCGACGAGAGAGTGCCTTCTATCACACGGTTACTGAAAGGATTAGGTATTCCAGTGTTAGATGCTGCCTTATGGAGCGTGTCACTGTTTGGCCTCGGACAACTACAGGACGCACACGCTTACTCACAGATGTACGTTCAGAGGTTTCGTTTCCCTGGGCTATAGTCCTTTGGAATTGTGGATGCAACCTTTCCGTGTGCCTAGTTTCTAGCTATTTCAGAGCAGGGAAGAGGGGAAACGAATGTCGCCAGCCCGTTGTTCGTGAGCATCCACTTGGTACCGTTTAAAAATAAAAAGCGGAGGCGTGAGCAGCAGCCCCCCCCCCAACCTCATGGTAGACGTCGCTCACGCGGGCGGAGCGCTCCTTCGTGGATTACACCACTCTGCATAGTGAGGCATGGGGAGATTGACTGTCAGAGTAATGGCCGCCATCTATCAATGACGTCAGCGTCTCTGTAAATCTGAACCACTCGGTTGTGAGCTGCCGGTGCCACAGCTGGGACACAGACACCATCCGTCTCCTGCCGGGCCGCCTCTGGCACCCTGAATAATACATGTGAAAGGGGCCTTCAATCAGTGCCTGAGAGAAAGCAAGGGAAGAGGGGAGGAGGGAACCTGAGATAATGCAATGGTCAACGCCTGAGGAGAGACCAGAATAATTAGGATAGATAGGTGTGAGAGAGAATAGAAAAGCCATAACAATTAGAATAGTTGCGTGCTTATGTGTGGACAATGTTGGCTATGTTGACGCACATAAAAGCTATTGTTTTTGGATAACCTTCGTAGCTAATTGCCATTACATGAGATACTGCACCAATAGGCAACTGGAGCTGCTGTACTGGTGCTAGGCCATTAAAACATGTTGTCAGCTTTAGATCTTATTGAGACGTGAAAATAAATCCCACTCTTTTGATTGGCTGTTGCTCCCGAACATCAAAGGCACCCTGTCCAATATGACTAAATCCTGCTGACACAAGGACCCAAAGCCCCTGTCTCATTTTGGCACATTGCGTTATCGTACAAACACAGAGAACAACTGCCTGCGGATCACCACGTGAGAGGGATAACTGCTGCTGATGACCTGACAAAGAGGTGTCCACTCCAACCTACAAATGCACATCTAGTGCTGCGCCCTCTAAAAAAAACACACACACACACATACAAGATTTTTCTTGTGCAAGCAATTACACGCAAATAAAACCCTGCGCGCAGACTCACCCAATCACATGGAGCACACAGGCTTTTTAATCCAGTGTGGCCGCTCCATGTCAACAGGATTACCATCACTGAGATGGTGGGGACATGGGCAGTGATGTAACTGTACAGGCAGTGCCTCTGCTCTCCTCCAACATGTCTGAACTGAGCGGCCCATGGGTTCATGAATGGGCATGTGTTTGTGTGTGTGTTTATTTCTGCGGGGTGTGGGGAAAGAATCATCACAAACACATTCACATTCATCTTTATATTCTCTGTGGTCAGATAGACTGAGGGCACATTTGGTCGCCTGCAGTAGCTTTTTCCTTCTAGAGAATATGGTGCAGCTCCATTTGGTTTCCTCCGTTGGTGGATTAATATAGCAGACGCAAAAATATCCAAGTCGGATTTGTATCATGGGCTTTGTGCTTGAAAACCAAGCCCTGCTGCTCGTCTGCTCCCCAGCTCACAGTCGCCCATGCAGATAAGAGGGAGAGGGAGATTGAGATGGAGGGATAGAGAGAGAGGGAGAGAGAGAGAGAGAGAGAGAGAGAGAGAGAGAGAGAGAGAGAGAGAGAGAGAGAGAGAGAGAGAGAGAGAGAGACGGTGAGACGGTGAAATGGTTTAAGGGGAGGAAGGGGATTGGAATATAGGGGAGGCAGAGAAAAAGCAATGGAGAAATGTGAGCTCTCTATTACTCTAGAGAGCTTTTGCATGGCAAGGAGGGTATAAAAAGGAAACGGGAGGGGGAAGGGAGTGAGGGGGGAGGAGACAGGGTGGGGGAGACACAGGGAAGGAGGAATGAAGAAGGCTGTCTCTGCATAGCAGCAAACTGCACTGGGTCACCCACCCTCTGCTGCAGCCATGGCTTCAAGCCACAACCATAAAACATTTACATCCCACAGGATGGAGACAGAGACAGCAGTGGGCGAGGGGGTGAGAAAGAGAGAGAGAGAGAGAGAGAGAGAGAAGAGAGAGAGAGAGAGAGAGAGAGAGAGAAAGAGAGAGAGAGAGAGACACAGACCGAGAGAGCGCCAGAGAGAGAGAGAGAGAGAGAGAGAGAGAGAGAGAGAGAGAGAGAGAGAGACAGAGAGAGTTGGGGAGTTGTGAGACATGGTGGAGTGAGGGATGTGGTTATTACCACAGTGCCCTATATTGATGCGTTGTTCTCTGATCTTTAATGGACTCTTTGCCAATATTACTGTAGGTCAACAGTTTTTCAGGGTAATAAATCATATAAAATGTAATTGAAAGAGACATAAACAGAGTGACAAATAGTACAGAGTGTAGGACGAAATATTACATCTGTAATTCAAGCTCCAGACTTGGTTACAATATGAAGGGTTCCCTGTTGCGAACAACACTGTCAGGTATTACATTTTTGTATGGGATTTTATGTCTTTACATCCAGAGAACAGTTCACGGTTTTGCTTTTTCATATTGATACATATTTTTTATTTAACACTTACTTCTGGTTTGATCCCTAAATATGGAAATCAGCTCTGGTTACTCCTTTGCATAAACGGGGGGATGGAAGTGACCTAAATAATTATAGACCCATCTCCTAACTCCCATGTCCAGCAAATATGTTAGAATATCTTGTAAATGAACAGCTTCGCACTTTACAACACGTGCATAGATGCTAAGGGTATGAAATCCAAGATTGTAACAATAGAGAATGGTGTTCCACAAGGTTCCGTGTTAGGTCCTACATTGTTTACACTTCATATTAATGATATTTGGGCCTCTGTAAAAGACTGTAGAGTACATTTCTATTCAGATGATACTATTCTATATTCGTGTGGACCACCCATAGACAAGGCAATGTCAAACATTACAAGGGCATTTACTTGTGTACAGAAATCCCTTAGAGATCTGAGATTAATCCTTTATGAATCAAAGACTAAAAATATGCTTTTCTCAAGGGCCAAAAAGTTTGATAACAAGGCATATAATATTTGCTCCCCAAATGGAGCCTAAATTGTGCATCCTACAGTTTACAAATATTTAATTTCACTAGATGAAAATGTGGTCATTTACGGCTCGTGCTTGAAATCACAAAGAAAATGAAGAGCAGACATGGAGCTCTTTATAGGATAAGATTGTGCTTTTCTCTTGAAAACAGTAAAATCCACCCTCTTATCAGTGTCTTAACTTTTTGCTGAAAACATTATGCTGTATTGTAAATATTGCAAGCCATTTTATTATCTGGTTATTTTTTATATTTAATTATTTGTATTCGTGTTTGTTTAGTTGTTGTAACTTGCAGAATATATTCTGCCTTAAACAGGGCACTGCTGGAAGTCTCAGTTTGTTACCCCAGGATAATAACTAAAATAATAATAATAATAATAACTCAAATAATAATAATAATATCCCATTATGTCTGATTCCATTCCAAAATATTATTGTTAAACCCAACCACAAAGTGAGCCTGAAGATCATGAGATGGATCCCCTGTGGACTCTCCATATGTAAATCCACACCTTGCATTATGTGCAGGACAAAGTTTAGACCCCATGGCTACTAATGTGATGGATCCAGGTAGAAATAACAGCCGCTAGCAATTACAGACCCTAACATAAATTACCCACCCTCCATTTTTCTGTTTCCTGTTGTCCACTATTTTCTCGTGTTTGCTGTTTCTCAACGCTCCCTCAGCCTTATTGGTATATAAAAGCTTGACTGCAATTCCAATTTGCTGTTCCCATCTGCAGTGTTCAGACAGGAGATCTTTACTCTCTCGACCTCAGTCTAGCACTTCACCACTCTTTCTGACACTCTTTTTCTCTCCTTCTTTCTAATTTCTTTTGCCTCTTGCTGTCTTTCTCTCGTTTTCCTGGGTTTCTCTCAAGCTTTTCCACCCCCTTTATTCTGCTGCCTTCACCCATCTAGACTGCTTTTACAGTAACCATGGACACAGTGAAGAGGCAAGTGCCCAAAAAAGGTCACTCAGACATACAAACACAGACAAGCTGCACTCTTGAATTTAAGTGCAATACTTTTATAATAAATGCAATCGAGAGGCATTGCAGTGTTTATGATTAACTCAGGTCTTTGTGCATGTGTATATTTGTGTGCTTGTTTGTGTAAAGAGAGAGAGAGAGAGAGAGAGAGAGAGAGAGAGAGAGAGAGAGAGAGAGAGAGAGAGAGAGAGAGAGAGAGAGAGAGAGAGAGAGAGAGAGAGAGATATGATGATGAGGATGAAGAGTAAGAAGAACAAACTGATTGTCTCACCTTCTCGTAAGGGTCCGAGTCGTAGTTGAGTCCAATGCCACAGTCGTCTGTGATTTCAGAGAGGTCCTCATCGTCAAACTCCTCCAGACTGATATCATGGGACGGCCTGGGTAGACAAAGAACAACATCCCATCACAACAGTGGACTCTTGTCCCGGGCAGTGCCAACTCCGCCCCCCTAGCAGAGGGGAGATGCACCCTGGACTCATGCCAACAAAGTGTGCCCCGGTCCTGGGGAACCCTGCGATGACGGGTGGTCTATGGGGCTGGATGTCAGTCTCATCCACCAGGCCCAAGGCCACACACACAGTGACTCACTGCTCGAGGTAACGCCACTTCGGGGGGTGTGTGTGGGGGGAATGTGGCAACCACCTGCTCGCCGGGGAGCCACTGCATGTGACAGTGAACCCCAACCGTAGGACTGCCATAGGCAGGACATGTCAGTGTGGGGCCAGGACATGGGGATGATTGTGGCTGCGCTCATGTTGCAAATGTTTGTGTTGACAAATGCACACGCACCCACCCACACACACCCACACACACACACACCAACCACGATGCCTGAATCTCACTCTGAACGACATTAGGGTTAATCTGGCCATAGGCCTTAGTTACTGAACATCTTTGTTAGATGGACTGATTTAAACTCGTTTGTATTCTAGTGTACGTTCTTTGTTTCGTCATCGATATCGGCTAACGTCTCTTGTAAACTGCCAAGTGGGATTTAAGCCCTCCAAAGCTTCCGTGGAGCTACCGACATCGTTGCCTGACGCTGCTGCGGACTGTCTGTGCCGCCATGTGCAGACGATCCGGCAGCATCCTTTGGCAGCATTCAGCGGCAGCGTTCCTAAACGAGCTACGGCGCTGCACGTTGTCTTCGTATGCGTCTCCCCCTGGCACCGTCAGCTTCGGCGGGCTCTCCGTTCTCTCACCCTCTCTGGCCCTTGTGTCTCAACACGTGAGGCTCAGAGGGGAAATGCTGCATTGCAGCTTTTCAACGGAGCACCGAGACGGTACACCCTGCACCTCGTACGGAGGTACACCGAGCCTGCAGAGTCTGCAGAGAGACCCCCCCACGCATTCCCATTGACCCACATCAACACTGTCACTGGCACAACGATAACAGGGTCGCTCAAATTCAAGAAATAGTTGGCGGAGCCACTGATGCGGCTACAGCAGGGCACGAAAAGGCCTGTTTGCAGCCAGAGTAAAGCCTGGACATCTCCTGATGGCCAGGGAGATGGCAGAGGGGAGAGGAGGAGGAAGGGAAGCATGAAGACAGGATGTAAGAGGAGCCGAGCTGTCGCCACTGCGTAGCGTCCACAACCTAAAAGGGCTTGGTCTTGTTAACTCTCGCGTAGTCGGGAGTGGAGGATCAATAATAAACCAAGTTGAATTAAGTTACGATCACAGTTCGGGCTTCGTAACGGTTAAATCGGCCTGGTCTGACCTCCGAGCACTCCCACACAGTACTAAAAACATTATTGCAACACTATAACATCTATGGTGTAAATAGTATTCCTGAAGGGAAAAAAATGCAGTCGCCCTATTGAGAAAGTGCAGTTTGTTTTAAAGTAGTGCTGTTGACACAAGATAAAACACACCAATGTTCCATTCTCGGAAAGTTAGATACAGCACCACTTTGACATTTGTATATGACTGATATCACAATGGTTTGTGTCTGATATCTTAGAGGATTAGCCGTTGTCACAGTTTGTTTTATAATAAAAAACGATTTAAAAAGAACAACATTGGAAATGTAACCCTTTTTAATTTCTAAAACAGTGCGACAGACCAATAAATCAGCACTGTTGTTGTGGGATAAACGTATCGGGGATGGGTTAGAAACGTCTACAGTGTGTATCAAACATTTCTGTTGCCTGTGTTTTTATAATGGTACAAAATCTAAATTGCAAAGTACCTCTTGGATAAAAACACAATGACGAACAAGCTGCTTCTTTGAGTTGTCCCATGGTCACGTGTTAAAGCTGCTTATATAATTATGGTATCATAGCATTGGCTGGAATTGGAAAAAACTTGTTTGGTTAGCTTAATTGTAAGCTATCACAAAAGTGGGGGGCTGACAGTGCTGCATGGTACACACACAAAAGGAACACAGAATGTGGAGTAAGGGAAAAGGTGTTGGAAGGTCACCTTGTCTGAATTTATCTAATATCAATATTTTGATAAGAAGTTAATACGAGGTTGGTAAACTGTATAAAAAGGCTAACCACAGCCTTACTATGGTCTACACAGCCAGAAGTCTTGACTGGAATCATGAAGTGTCTCATCCTTGTTTTGGTCTGCGGCGTGCTGGCAGAGGGTCTCGTCAGGTAAGGAAATGTATTTTCCATCTCCACTTCCTTCTCTAATTTACCGCACAAACACATTTGACATGGACATTTTGAATTTAATTTTAAATTTAAAACAAGCACACGCAAAACGTTTTTCTGAAAGCGTAACATAAAATGTAGTGGTTCTTTACTGCACTTTTAAATCTTTCTTTGTATTTACCCAGGGTCCCTCTGGTTAAGCACAAGTCCATCCGCCAAGCGCTGCTGGAGAAAGGCGTGCGCCTGCCCTACCAGGACCCTGCTCTCAAATACCAGCCTCAGCCTACTGAGTTCAGCGGCACCAGCGCCACCATGTACATCAACAACTACGCTGACGTAAGACCCAGGCCTCCGCCACAGCACGCTCATTAAGCCAGCACCACAGTAACCTCTTCAGTAGAAACCACCAGCCATGACACTTGCATAATTTATTCTGTGTGTTTCCATGTACCTCTTCTGCTTTGCTCCCCAGACCACCTACTACGGAGCTATCAGCATTGGCACTCCCCCCCAGTCCTTCCAGGTGCTATTTGACACCGGCTCTTCCAACCTGTGGGTGGACTCCACCCTCTGCAACACTCAGGCCTGCAGTGAGTGCTTAACCGCTAACCACTAGAAACATGACCCTATGCCCACCGCGCAAAAGCCCCAGACCCCTAACCAGATGACTGACTAATGAGGAAAACGGACTGCATGCGATGGGACACGGTTGAGTAATTTTAGTGATTGCATGCCTCTGCAGGAGAATGTCTCCCGTGTGCTTGTGACGAAAGGGAAATGCCACGTCGAGTAGAAAGTGAAATATTTGAATTGCATTTGAGTATTTGCGTGTCATAAATTGGTGGTGTTGTTTCCAGCCACGCACACCCAGTTCAACCCCCAAGATTCCTCCACATACTCAGCCAACGGCCAGTCCTTCTACCTTCCCTATGGAGCTGGCAGCCTTGACGGAGTCTTTGGCTACGACACTGTCACCGTGAGTGTCACTGCTTTATTCCTTCAGATGAGATTAATTATATAATCTATAATTATATTTGTATTGATTACTCCAAATTTATACAAATAGAAATCTCGGTTAGACGAGTAGACTAAAAACTAGAATTGAACTTTGTAAGTTGACCAGTTTTTTTCTTTCTGGACTCCTCCCTATAGGTCGCTGGCATTACCATCACCAACCAGGAGATAGGCTTGAGCACCAACGAGCCAGGTCAGAACTTTGTGGTGGCCCAGTTTGATGGCATCCTGGGCCTGGCCTACCCTTCCATCGCAGCTGGACAAGAGGCCCCCGTTGTGGACACCATGATGTCTCAGGGACTCCTGCAGTCCAATATGTTTGCCTTCTACCTGACCGGGTACACAGAACAAAACCCCCCAAATGAACAAACACAACTATTTTACAGACCGTGCGATAACATACGTTTTCAGGAACGTCCCGTTACCATGCCCACAACATATGTATAACAAACACTCCCTGTGTTGTGCAGCGGAGCCCAGCAGGGCAGTGAGCTGTCCTTTGGAGGAGTGGACTCCAACATGTACCAAGGTCAAATCTACTGGACCCCCGTGACCTCTGAGACCTACTGGCAGATCGGCATCCAGGGGTAAGCACGGACATGGTTCGAAATCTCAAGAACTGCACTAGATAGACAGTGCGCAAGGTTATGTCATCCTCCCATTCCTTATTCACTACTGACGTTTCATATGATACAGCAGCTATTAACAGGGATACCTTTATTATTATTTATGTTAATTGTTAGTCTAACAATTCAAGAGCTCTTTGTAGTCTATATAATGGTCATCGTTCTTTTTCATTTTTCCAATGCTGCATAGCCATGTATGTCATCATTTAGTATTTTCATTGACTATTATATGCAGGGGTGCACATAACTGGTGCACAGGTGTGCATGTGTAGTCGAAATGACGGGTTTATGAAAAGATAATATGAAAGTGGTGCTTTTGCGCACAAAATATTTGGCATTCTTGGGACACAGACATACTGAAACACTAGGATTTTCTCCATACATCACTGGTAAGATAACCATGCCTATAACAAATGTTAATAACCAGTTGTTAATCATGCAACTTTTTGCCTTCGATCTTGATTAAGTGGATGTTTCTGTGTTTTTTTTTATCAAGTTAGACTGGTTAAATCTTTAGCTCCAGTAAGTAGTCAGTTAACATTACATCTAGTTTACATTACAACAAGCTTACATTTTCCTCTGGTTTTAGCTTGTTGGGTAATTGTGCCACGTAAAGCATAAAAGTAAGTACCAAGCAACATCTCCAGGTCCTGCCTTGAGAACAAGACCAAAACAGATTTGTGCACCCCTGATTATGTGATACAATATTCCTTTACACCACCAAAACACAAAATAAAAGGTTAAAAAAAGTATGTAAAAGGTATAACAACATTTTAACTCTGTTGTATTGACTCATGTGTTGCTTTTAGAGTACAGTGTTATGTGTCAATTAATTTGAAACATATTCATAGCTGAACTTTAACTTACACATGTATTCCAAGCTGTGTGTTTATGTTCATATTGTGGCTCTAGGATTGTGACTATAATGCTTGATTTGGCCTGTAGTTTCCAGATCAGCGGCCAGGAGTCGGGCTACTGTTCTCAGGGTTGCCAGGCCATCGTGGATACCGGTACCTCCATGCTGACCGCCCCTCAGTCAGTCATGGGATCCCTGATGCAGTCTATTGGAGCTCAGCAGGACCAATATGGATCGGTATGTTTGCAAACCCGTTTCAACCAACCAAAGCCGTGAGATGAGGTAGACTATGCTTCTGCAAAACATTTTAGCGGTGCACATGGCAAGAGACTAATGGAAACCAGTGTGCCAAACAAGGAGCAGATTATTCCATGTACAATAATAATAATAATAGTAGTAATAATTCATTTAATTTATATAGCTCTTTTCAGACACCCAAAGCACTTTACAATTGAGGAAATACTAGAACAGATAGATAAATATAATATAATATACCAACTAGCAATAAAGTTAATCCATACCAAGTCAGAAAGACATGTTAATATGAATAGATGTGACCTTTCTGATCGCGGTGTATTCTTTCCTATTGTAGTACGTGGTTGACTGCAGCCAGGTCAGCAACTTGCCAACTATTTCCTTCGTCATCAGTGGCACCGCTTTCCCCCTGCCTCCTTCTGCCTACATCACTGAGGTGGGTTTTTCCTCACGTAGCAGCACGTCATCAATACATATATGTGTGTGTGTGTGTGTGTGTGTCTGTGGCACATGCCAACACACTTTATTCCGTTTGTGCATTATAACGTGGACACTATCACCTCTAACATCCATCTCTTGACCCATCCAGGAGAACCAATCTTGTACAGTGGCCATTACCCCCACTTACCTGCCCTCTCAGAACGGCCAGCCCCTGTGGATCTTGGGCGACGTCTATTTGAGGCAGTACTATTCCGTCTTTGACCGCACCAACAACCAAGTCGGCTTTGCCAATCTTGCCTAAACTTGTCTACTGAAACATGCCCACCACCGTCCACGACCATCCCTGACCACCAACCAGTCCATACAAAACGCAACTTGAATCCAATCATAACAATGCTCGCAGTCACAATGTTCCAGCTAATTCACAAAGATCGCAGAGTAACAAGACAAATAAGTAAAGGAAGAACTTGGTCCCACCGAGCCCTCTGTTCTTTTTCAGTACTAAACCATCTGTCGGCTATGTATGGGGACTGAGATTTTCCCTTGAATCAGTGGGGAAACCGAAACCTGTTGTAAAGTAAGCTTGATTTATCCTGATAGGTCCCCCTGAGATTTGGGTGATTTGGTACTAGTGAATAAATACTCATACTTTTTCCTGTGACTATTAAACAAATCATATAGCTCAACACTTTGCTTATTTTTAGTTTTTCTCAAATATTTTGTTATTTTGGAGACGGAATGCTGATTTGGGACTTTTCTAATCACTCCTGGAATACAGTTACTCAAACATCCAGAAAAAGGGTGTGTCCCTGTGTCAGCATGTCAGTGGGTGCTCCTGGTCACCTGATTATGGTAACTGATTGTTAGTGAAATATTAGGGATTCAGCAGGGCAACACATTTTCAACCATTTTCATTAGTGTCACACTCTTTAAGCCTACCATGGCCAAACCAAACAAAGCCACCGGCACATAAACAGTGAACCCACACACACACAAACACACACACACATACACACACACACACACACACACACACACACGTACACACACACACACACACACACACACACACACACACACACACACACACACACACACACACACACACACACACACACACACACACACACCCATTCACATACTTACATGAAAGAAGAACAATAGCCCAGATCCATTCCAAATATAGGATCCTGCAAAACTGATTCAGCAAATCTGAATCGGACTTGTAGTACTAATCAGGGGAATACTCATAAAAAAAATCCTTCCTCTTTTTCCTCGGTCTACAGGGAATAACAAAACAGGCAATATCAGTGTGTATGTGTGTGTGTGTGTGTGTGTGTGTGTGTGTGTGTGTGTGTGTGTGTGTGTGTGTGTGTGTAAAAGCGTTGCTATGGAAAAAGACCTCATTTCCACGGTAGTTTCCAACGGACAGTAACAAAGACTGGCTTGTTGGAACAAGAGAGAGAAAGACAGAGAGAGAATGTTGTCCTGGAGAGGGTGAACGTAAGGTTTTAGGGGGAGACTATATGTTGTAGGGAGACAGGCAGATTGAGAAGGACAAAAGTGTGTATCTGTCTGCCTGCTCATGCCCACCTGTATATATATAGTACCCTTAACTATTTGTGCATGATGAATAGCAATAGTTATGTCATGGCCATATGAAATGGTTTGTATTGACTTCAATCTAGAAAGATTAATTAGGTTGCCGAACAACTCCTCTGAGGCCATACCATCAAATGACTCACTGCATACCATCCACAGATACTGGATTTCAAATGATATGTGATATATTTGAGTGTAAAAACATCATTGTTACCCAGGAAAAGTTTTCAGTCATTGACATTTTAAGTGACTAATACAAATTTTGCCAAATATTCTTTTAAAAAGGACAATTTAATTTCATTCAGACAGGTCTTAAAAAGTTCTTCATACCACAACTTTATATTTCTACGCACAGAATAATAGGCATTTATAATGTATAAATTGCAACAGCAGCCAAAGTATTTGTATAGACAACAGATCCCTTCTTTGATAGGAAGGGAACGGTGGAAAGTGAAAGTAACCTCAGATTATCTGCCTCTTCTGCACAACGACGTCTTGGAAATGATAAAAATTCAGATTCAAAAGGCTATCGTCATGTTTTACTTAAGAGAGCATCGGATTACAGCTAGCTCGTAGTTTGTCCTCTAATACTAGGCCTACTCTTTAGAAATACGTTCACACACATGCATACCCACACGTTGCACATCTTGAAAATCCTTAAAACCCTGCATGTTCGCTCTTGCCTGCATGTGTGTGACCACTATTTCTATTGATACTATAACCAAGAGACAAAACTGTTCCTGATGTTTTTTGTACTAATTAGACAATGCTATAAAACGTGCTCTTTAACCCATGCTGTATGCTAACTATTCCCCCCTGGTCTTCACCTGTTCCATTTCCCGACCACCGTTCACTGCTGCTCGCAGCTGTATTTCTAGGATGTCTTTTTTTATTCTAATGAGCACCCTCTTGGCGCCTATACTTTCCCTGCGGTTCTCATTTACAGACTCCATTTTGTTTATCAGCTCATCTGTTAAGTGCAGGGGTTCTCCAACCTTCTAATACGCGTCACATCAGAATGTGTCCCAATTCCCCCTAAATCACTCAAGCAGCAAATTCAAGGTAATATCCATTTATGAAGTCTTCCTCATCCCTCTTTACCCCCCCCTTCTCTCTCTCTCTCTTTTGCTCCCTTTCTCATTGCCTGAAGAGATATCAACAAAATGTCGTTCGTTCCGCCTGCTCTGCCCTTCCTCTTGTCTAACAGGGACGTGAAAAGGTAAAAGCCCCCGTGAGAGGAACGGCGACACACAGCCACTGCAGCAGGGATGACGTCACGTGTCTCCCCCTCCCCCTGTTTCCCAGCGTATCCCCTGTCAACGTGACGGAGTGGCGGCGCGTCACGCCACCATTGCCGTGACACGTCCTTCCCCTCTGGGCCTGCCCTGCGTGGGGTCCTGCACCAAGGACGGGCGTCTGGAGGAAGCCGAGGCCTGATCAGCACAGAGAAGCGGAGCCTCTCTGTCCGCCCATCAACCTGATGGCCTAGCTGCTATTTGTTCGATCTTTTATACCACGCAGGATTAGTCCGAGTTGATGCACTGTCGACGTTCAACTTAGTTTGTGCTATGGCGTCTACTCTGATAGCTGAGCCCTGCATACTGCCTTCGCCGTGAGTCACGGTCGTCGAAACACAGCCATCTGCCTCGTCTTCATCCCTCTTTTTCTCCAGCGTTCTCCATCCCTCTCCTTCCCTCCCACCCTGCGAATGGAATCGCTAAACCTTTTGTTTTCCTCTTCATTATAAAGCTGCTGTGCCTCCTTAAGCAGTCGCACCCTGTCACAGGTCCATGTTTGTCAGCTTATCTGGGGCTGTCGCTGCTCATACAGGCCAACTGAGCACTCGTGAGCTGACAGGGTTGCAGGAGGAAGGTGATACAAGGAAGAAAAAGGGGATTGAGGTATCAAGAGGGGGGCGGGGGTTGGGGGTGTATTCAAGATCCTTGGTCTCATTTAGGGTGAATCGCTCCTGTGGTTGGTGATCCTGCACACCCAAGTACAACGCGTGCTTGAAAATAATTCCTTGTCTTTTTACTGACTGGTTAGTTTGATGATGACGTATGGTTGACCAGATTATTCCCCTGTTGCTACACACAAGTCCACACAGAAGGACTTAGTAGTCTCGTAGTCTTTTGCAAACAACCCACTTACTTCAACACAGAGTCTGTTCATAAAACACAGAACGACATATGATCGCTTCTGATATCATACGGACTTAGACATCAAAGTATCAAATCTAAGGAGAAATCACACGGATCACCATCTGAATCCAACAAATCATAAGGATTATGGATTATGTAACATTGACCCATTTGTTTTGAAACATGTTCTTAGGATATGTTTGTCCGAACACAGAGATGGCCACTCAATACCCAAGCAGCAGCTGTGTGACTGTGCATATGCTTGTGAGTTGTATGTTGGGGTAAGTGAGAGAGAGAGAGAGAGAGAGAGAGAGAGAGAGAGAGAGAGAGAGAGAGAGAGAGAGAGAGAGAGAGAGAGAGAGAGAGGGGAAATAGCCATACTAAAAGATTTGTGTGTGTGGTGGATTTAAACCTTTTACACTGTTGCACCCATCTCAGCCACCCTCCTCTTTCATCAATTCAGCTGTCCTCAGAGGTTCACAAAGTGAATCTAATAGCCATTCTCTGACAAAATCAGCAACGGACAGAAAGTAATTGAGAAAAATGCTTAGGAAATGCATATTAGACCAAAATTGGTAAAACAGCCGTAATGTGGACAACAATACAAATGTTTCAGCCTTAGGTATTCTCCCTAATTGATTCTCAAACAGACGATTAATTATTCAATATTGTCTAAATAAACAGTGATGTCTGACTGTCCCTCCATTAGTGTTCCATGCTAAGGTATTTGACGTTTGGATACTCAGAAGGATTTTGGAATGTTCCTAGATGGGCTGATCTTAATATTAAATCCGATGTTCGTCCACTCAGTTCCCTCAATACAAGAAAGTAGTTAAATGTCTATTAACATTTAAGCTGTTACATTTACTAAAATAGTTGAATTTGCGAGTAAAGCAATTTACCTCCACCCAGAGGGAACTGTTTCTGATTGTGTTGAAATAATATCTTGCCATTGAATCACCACTACGGTCAATGATAGAACGTGTTTTCTCTTAGCTTATGTGTGAGGCAGAAGCTGCTAGAGGAATTGCATTGCCCATGGGGGATAATTTGATGGTTATGTAGAACAGATTACTGCACAAACACACCACTTGTATACTAGTGATGCATCCATATATCAGTAACAAACACAGGCACAGAGACACACGGTCACAATGTCTTCAAATCATGATGTTAGTACTTAATTATATAGCTAGCATGGTCTAAAACAGTCAACAACTTGTTTCATTTTACTCAGAATGTCGCCATGGGACAAACAAATCAATCTGGCCATAACCTTGTCATAACCTGACTGAAATCAGGATTTGTAGAAGCTAGTATACATAAAACCCAATAAGTCTCTATAGCAGCAATTCAACTCTAATGCTTGTCTAACAACTACCTATGTCCAGGTCCATTTTGTTGGAGAGAACCCGACTTACACAAGGCTTGAATCATAAACACATATAATAACATGACTCACTCAAATAGCAGGCTACTGAGGTCACTGATTGATCAGGTTTACCATAAAGGTAACGTAACCCCTGAGAGATGGTTTTAAATATGGAATCATATGATGCATGTTGCCTTTATGAGATGCACTCAAAAGAAAAATATCTAATAGATATGAAGCAAAAATATTTGTAAATTATTTGCATCTTCTGGGGTCAGTAATTACAGTTTGAGAAAAACACAAACACATTAAATGTTAGCATGTGACAGCTACAAAACGAACCATAAGGTTTTGAAATGCGAAGTTTTTCTGTGTTATCTATGGAGCCATGGGATCATTTTTACAATTGGACAGGATAACGGCATAAAATAGAAAGCAGAAGAAAGAGGGATGAAGAAAGAACGGCTTTTTGTGAACATGAAGTTTCCCCACCCATCCTTTCTCTCTTGGTCTATCATACCATCAATGCATCTTATCTCACTCCATTTACCTTGGTTTGTTTTTCTTTGTGGTTGTCATGTTGTGCCTATGTTGTGGATGTATCACTAGTGACTAGTCAGCATGTTTATAATGTCTGGTGGTTTTGAACTGCTTTGTTACCCCTCCTCTTGATTTTAAGGTCGTTCTCAATGTTATTTATATGAGGCCCTCCGTGGTTACCATTCCCCATAATGAGGAGCAGGGAAGGAGCGGCCTGGGCTGGGCTCATGCTCGGATAATGAGATTGAGAGAAGCAGCAGTAGGTAGGAAATCTGTGGGTATGACGCTGTATTTGTGAGGCTGCACCCTTTCGTTTATTTCTTTGTACTGTTGATATTTTGCTATTGTTTGTTAAGGTGAACAGGAACCTCAACTGGTCATTTCCCAAGGTTTCACAGAAGAAGAAAAATGTACATTGAGCTAGATTCAGATAAACCCAGAATAAAGAAGTGTCACGCTCTCACTGGAGGAGTAGGCTACCAACAGTGGTAGCATAGATGACCGCATAATCATTTGCCGAGAGCTCAAAGTTGACATCATTTCAGTAGCTGATCCATCTATTGTATAAATGTTGGCGAGACTAGCCCTACGTCCTCAAGGGTCTAATATAAAGTAAAACCATTAGGTAAGGCGTCTGTCAGATGTATAGGATGAAATTTAGATTGATCATGGATCATTCAGTGGTTGCCATAAAATTCTATCGCGTGGAACCACTCTTATTTTTTCAATACCTGACAACATCATTACATTAATTTCGACTGAGGAAAATTCCGTTCGGTGGAAGAAATTGCTCCCCATTTAAATTTCGTGTAACTTTGAAATGTGCTGAAATCCATTAATCAAGCATCTTTGTGTGCACTAGCTTATGGGTGTTTTAAAAGGGCGTGGGCCTATTACTCTCCCACTCAACTTCCCAGAGGTAGCCTAGGCCTAATTGGATCTAAGAGAATGCACCAGCCAGGGAAACGACATGGTTGGCAAAATCAATATACTGTCCTGTAAATAATATTTTCATGGGAACTCTATTTTAATTTAAAAACAGTATGAGTCAAGAATTACATTTTGAAACTACTCTCTTCAGCATCCCCAAGGCTAAGCAATGCGCGTTGGTTTGAAGGCATAAACCGTATGATATTAATGATGGGACAGGTTCGGTTAGCTGATCATTACACCTTTGATTGTAGTATTTCATCACAAAATGTACGCAGACTACTCCGTGGCCACACAAATCTTATGCTCTTTCCTGCTGAGATGCTCAGCGCAATCGGCCCCCGTTTTCGCTCTAATAGGGTGTGCTTCATGGCTTACCTGCAACCGGGAGGAGAGAGGGAATGGAAGGTAGAGAGGGAAAACATCTCAGCCCTGTCCGCCATCTTCTTCCAAAAATGTCTCAAAGTGAATTCAGAAAATCAGGGAGGGAGCACAGTCCATTCACAACCAAGCAAGGCGATAAACGGACGCTATCACGGGCAGTTTCTTTCTCCCGCGCCGTCTATCCTACGGCCACACTACGGATGCCCCTTGCCGCGAGCCAATTCAGATAAACATGTTTATAACCATCACATTTGAATAGAGAAATCCACTCTAGGGTACAGAAATTATCAGGCTGAATATCGGTAGGCAAACGATAATGCGACAATCATAAAAAAGTATGTCCTCTGTTAATATGGCTGGTCCAGCCATGCAGTCGTTGTCTGAAAAATGCCTCACCAAATGTCTGCTGCTGATGTTGCTATGACACGAAACTGTGGCGAACCAGTGGTGCAGAGAAGGGCCGGGCAAGGAGGAATAAGCCTATAGAGCAGATGCAGGGTCAGTTACGACCGTATGGGGCGCAATTCATTCGCGTTCAATTTGTAAACTTTTACCATAAGAACGAGCAGATAACTTTAGGAAGCGAAGAGGGGCATATGGGAGTTGATGCCTCAACCCATCACGAAAATGGGCGTTTTACGAACATGGCAGTGCAGCGTAATGTAATTCTGGAGCTGTCCAGCGCCCATCGTGCTGAACTGGTCACGCCAGTTGTATACCGTTCAGTTTAGTCGCATATGTTATCCACATGGGGGCGTCAAATGCTACAACATCTTCAAGGGCTGACAACAAAGAAATTGTGTGCTTCAAATCACTTACCCCTTTGGCTTGTGATAATAGAGAAGTGGTGTCATTAAGAGGGATAAATGTGAATTAATTCATTAACCCTAGGCTGAATGGAGCCAGAAGCTGTCTTAAGTAGGGGTTGCTATTGATAATTCTGTTAAATATAAGTTTTTTCCAAGGGACAAGCATTTATATAAGGTTACATTATGAATAATCGGTATGATTTGTTTGCTTGAGATGGTAATCCCTGAGTCAATTCAAATTCATTTTCTAATTCTCTTTTGATCCAAGTGAAGGGCTATAAAGCCATTTCCTCCCTCCTCTCATAGATATTCTATATTCTATTCTAATATTCTATTCTATTCTATTAAAAACAGTATCCAATAACTTCCCCACTGAAACTCAAACATTTCACAAGAAGGCTTCTGTTACAGAGATATACAAAAATTGTAGCCTATTTTGTATTTCAACATATTTTGTACAAACTTAAAGATATTAAAGACAAAGTAATGAACCATTCACAAACATTTATTTGGATGGACATGACGATGGAAGGATCTTGAATTATGCAACAGGCTGCTTCTCTCTGATGTTCATTTGAAGGCTTATAGTGGCCTCCCAGGTGGAAGCTGAAATTAGAAAGAAAAAAAAACTTTCAGTTCTGGACACTACAGCAGAATGTAAACGTAAAGATACGCTTCCAGAATTAAGTCAAATGCCTTTCTGAAGTTATCAATAGCATGACAGTGCCACCTTCTCTTTTGCTGCCCATTTGTTGTATTGTTTTTCTAACATTAATCTTTGCCAACATGTTTCCACATTACAGATACCTGGATCAGACAATGAGCGGCGCCATCTTGGGAACTTTTTAGTGGCACCAGGATCGGCACTGCCGACACCACCGACACCGCCGACACCACCAACACCCCCAGCTCCACCGCCAACACCACCAACACCCCCAGCTCCACCGCCAACACCACCAACACCCCCAACACCACCAGCACCCCCAGCTCCACCGCCAACACCCCCAGCTCCACCGCCAACACCCCCAATGTCACAGGAGCCACAAACTACATCACTTCCACTGGCCTCCTTCCATCTGTGGAAAAGAATCATTTGTTGTCAAACAAACAGCACAAAGATAAGATATGGGTAATACAGATAAAGTGGCGCTCTGATTTACCCATTGATGTAGGAGCAGGCCCTGTTCTCAGTATCAATGTGGCTAACAGCAGATGTTGCTTTCAAGTGGCAGGTAACATAGATCTAAATGGATGAGCCAAAATATTTCAAATGAGAAAAATAGATAATAAAATAACAGTGTGATAGAGTCATTAAGGAAACTTGGGAGGTACGCACTGTGCCACTCTCCTGGCTCTGGAACCTGAAGGCCTCAATCTGGAACTGGAGCTTGTTATCAGCCACGCGAGGAAGAAACTTGGATGCAGAGCCTGTGAGCACACCATCTACCAGACATCTACAGGACAAAAACAGACGCCATGGAAAGTTACATGTATTTGTAGTATTGATTGAAATGTTAGAGGAAGTCACTCTCATTTCAAGTAGCATACCCCTGTTATTAACTATTTGTGGGATCTCTGACACTGCAAATTGGCATGGCACTCACCCATGGTTCTGAATAAATACATAGCTGGGAGAGGAGTTGGGATCAGGGTGTGCTGATCCCACACAGCTGTCCACAAAGATGCGAAGGGGCACGTGGAAGTACTGCTTGACGGTGGCTTCAAAATTAATAGTATCTCCGAGGTAGTACTGGTAGGAAGGCCTCTCATTATTAAAGTCCTCTGTATGAAGAAGTTGGGAAGTGATAGTTGGGAAGACGTTGCGTGATGTGTGTTTAAATTATTTGACAGACCAGCAAAACAATGTCATTTTGGTTGCAGAACGAAAAGGCAAGATGCTCGTCTTATACCTACCCATCATAAGTTTCAGAGAGAAGTACAGAAGCTCCTCTGACACCTTGACAGCAGAGAATGGAATCCAAATGGGGTTTATGGCGTGGCTGCTTACATTGTGATTCCTGGTGACAGAGACATATTCCTTCATTACTTATCAGCACCAAATACATGGAAGTCTCGTTAGGTCGATGTGGCTACTATGCGGTAAATCGTTATGATTATATGATAATTGCTCGTTCACAAACCTAGGGTAGTGGCACTCCACAATAACGGCAGCACTAGAGGTCCTGACAATCGGGGAGGCTCCCAGAGGTCTGGGGGTGTAGTTCAATGTGTAGGTGTAGATCAGGGCGTCATTGGTCATCTGTCAAAAAGATCACTTCACTTTATTAGTGACATACCAACCATGTAAATGCTACATGAAATGGTATGTAACATACATACCGTCAAATGACTACCACATCCTTGCAGCTCAGACTGAAAGAAGAGCGTTTGAGCATCGTGCCCAGTAGCAGCACATGTTCCTAGAGTCAGATCAGCTAACTGGATGGGCTGACCAATACCAAACATATCAATCTTGACCGAAACCAAGACCACGTTTTCTCTGCAATCAGCATCCACAGAGCTGGCAGTAGCAGGCTCCCTCAGCTCAAACACTACTCTAGGCAGGGAGGGTTCCACAGGATTTTCAGGGAATTTCCAGGTTATTGGTGCGTCAAATGTTTGCTTGGCCTGTTGGACCTTGGTGGGATCCTGAGGTAGGGTCCAGGGGGTCTTTGGGGGGGGTGGATCGACATGTGTCGGCGGCCACACTGGTGGGTTTCCTGGAACCTTTTTACCTGGACTCCAGGGATAATTCTGGCCATCACACAAGGAACCCAGCAAGGTCACTGTCACAAGACAAGATAACTGCCACTTCATCGCCATGGCTTCACAACAGCTGGTGATCTGAACTGAACACACGATGTTGTGAGTGAGAATGTGGTGTGCCTGTTCACTTTTATAATGGGTTGAATGTTTACTTTCCAAAATGTTCCCACCCCCCTTGTTGACCATTTACCCCTGCTAAGGTCCTACAAAAGCCTGGTTTGCCAAATAAACATGTTAAATCTGAATATTCTACTGTGCTTTTTAAATGGAATAGGTTTTTAATATTGTATTTTTCAGAAAATACAATGGAAACATTCAATAACTAATTGTGATGTAGAGTTATAAAAGATTGGATCAACAAGAAGTTATCTAGTCCTTGAGTTAGATCATTATGACCCAGCTGCTGTATGTCAAGTCATGTCACTTTTTGTTTGCTGTTGAGGGAACAGATGTGTAAATATTACTAAAGCTAAACAAGTTAATAGTTAATATACTAAGTCTGGTAAATCCTACCGCAGTGAAAAGCAAAAGGAATTAATTAAATATTTTTTTATTGAAATTATGTCACTTTTAGACTCACGTCAAATTCTTTGTAACCTATGCTTTCAAAAGTGGTATTGAAATATAAAAAAAATAGAAGCTGTGACTTTGACCACTTCAGCACTAAACTAGATGTATATATCTACTATAGAGCTTTCACAAAAACGTATATAAAAAACATATTTGTGTTTAGAAATAATGAATTAACAAAACGTATTGCCAATGTTAGTGGAGCCACTTTTCTAAAATGAGAGAACTTTCATAGATTAATAGATAGTTTCTTGCTGGTGTTGACAACAGGCTACATCTACTTTCACTCCTTACATAAGCTCATCGCCTACAAAAAAGAATCCAAAAACAGCAATGAAATAAAAACATTGTTATCTTGCGTCTAATAAACCAGATTTAGACCAAATTCAATTATCAGTTTGCGTCGTAAAAAGTAAAAAATGTTATGCTGAATCTTAAACTTTGATTAGATTAAGTAATCATTAATGATAGGTATAACATGTAGAAGGTAAAAGATGAAGGGTTGCAGGTAAAGGGTAAAAATATATACTATTAAATTGTCTGTCTTCAACATTTGTGGGACAAAGAAGGTGTTTATGTGCTTTGGAAAATCACCAAGAGGCTATGTGTATCAAAAAGTGTAAGAGAGAAATTGTGGGGTCCTTATGTCATGAATGTATTTAACCCATTTCATTTGCTTTGTCAACAAGTATAACATGATATGTTATTATAGTGTATATTGTGTAGTAACACACAATTACTCTCCATCATCGGCCACATTTGTATAGGCCAAAACATTGATCCCTCAGTGACTTAGCCATTATGTCAATTATATTTTGAAAAGTCAAAGCAGCAAACTGACCTAGCTGCTTCTCATTTTTTTGCATGCTGTCTACATTTCAATGATTGCTTTAGGGACAACTTGGGAAACTCATTCCCCAACTACATTGTTTGTTCTGAGCCACTCTGAAATAAGGACAGCAGTTTGGACTCTTAAACCCTGCGTAACTTGGCACAATCAGTATTTATTGACCTGCCCCATTAAGGTAGTGAATTCATCCTAGCAAAGTTTTAAAATTGTACAACAAAGTGTTCAAGTTTTTCAATCCTGACATAGAGCTCAACTTTTCAAAGCGTAAAAGCATAAAGAAAGAAATCCCTCCTTCCTGTTTACTTGTGGAAGATAATGTCTTTCAATAAATATACAACTATTCTGTATGAAAAATAGGCCTGTGGGGGTTGAGCATGGGGTGGGGTATATTGAATGACGTTATCTTTTTGGGGCAGTACTCTCGGTCAGGATCTCCATTAGCCAGGGCTTATGCAACAGTAGTCAAGAAAAATGGGTGTGGAATAGTAAGTCAAGATGACCTATCTATTATAAAAGTGCGCACAACTGTACCACATTTTTCACAGCATCTGGTGAAACTCACTTGTTGTGAAGCTTTGACGATGAAGTGGATCGCTGTTTTCATGGCAGTGGCCATGCTGGCCTATCTGTCGGATGCTCAACAATACAACCCATCACAGCATCCTCAACAGCCCCAGCAGCCTCAACAGCCCCAGCATCCTCAACAGCCCCAGCATCCTCAACAGCCCCAGCAGCCTCAACAGCCCCAGCATCCTCAACAGCCCCAGCATCCTCAACAGCCCCAGCAGCCTTGGCCACCGAAGAATCCCCAGCAGCCTCAAGTTCCTCAGTACCCTCCAAAGTATCCCCCACAGCCTCAGCAACCTCAACATCCTCAGCAACCTAACTTCCCTCCAAAGAATCCCCAGCAGCCTCAAGTGCCTCACTTCCCTCCAAAGAATCCCCAGCATCCTCAAGTGCCTCACTTCCCTCCAAAGAATCCCCAGCAGCCTCAAGTGCCTCACTTCCCTCCAAAGAATCCCCAGCATCCTCAAGTGCCTCACTTCCCTCCAAAGAATCCCCAGCAGCCTCAAGTGCCTCACTTCCCTCCAAAGAATCCCCAGCATCCTCAAGTGCCTCACTTCCCTCCAAAGAATCCCCAGCATCCTCAAGTGCCTCACTTCCCTCCAAAGAATCCCCAGCATCCTCAAGTGCCTCACTTCCCTCCAAAGAATCCCCAACACCCTCAGAATCCTCAAGTGCCTCAGTTCCCACCAAAGTATCCGCCCCAAGATCCTGAACACCCATCAAAATACCCCCCACAGCCACCTCACTACCCGCCGACTGTTCAAGACTGTGCTGTGGACGCCAATGTAAAGATACAATGTGGACATGATGGTATCACTCCTGGAGAATGTGATGCCATAAAATGCTGCTATGACGGAAGGATGTGCTATTATGGAAAAATGGGTTAGTACTTTGTTTTATTTGCTTCAACAAGCTTCTGCAGTAGGATAATGCTATATAGAAAAAGCTATTTCCATAGGACATTTTGCTCCTTGGTTTCGATTTTTTAAATAAATGTACTCATGCTTGCTTTTATTCTGTTTGATGCTGTTATCAGTGACTGTTCAATGTACCAGGGATGCCCAGTTTGTGGTAGTGGTGGCCATAGATGCCACTCTGCCTCACTTGGACCTGGAGTCAATCAGTTTTCTGGGAGAAGGTTCAAGGTGCAGCCCTGTTGGCAGGAATTCAGAATTTGCCATATACCAATTCTCTGTTACAGAGTGTGGCACTGTCATGAGGGTAGGTGCTTGATATAGCCAGAGTATGATTATGTGATTTTGCTCCTAATCTAAGATCATCACCATGTAATCTGATGTTCACAGGAAGAACCTGGTGTTATTATCTATGAAAACAGGATGATCTCCTCATATGAAGTGGCTGTTGGACCCTATGGAGCAATCACCAGGGACAGTCACTATGAGTTGGGATCTTCAAAATATTGCACCATTGAATTGCAGCAAATTGAACCTTAGTGTTGATGAAACCACTTACTGACATATCTGCACAACTATTCTTTTCAGGGTGATGTTCCAGGCTAGGTATGTTGGGACCGCCATTGAGGCCTTGGTGGTTGAGATATTACAGCTTAAACCCCCCTTTCCAGTTGCTCAACTTGGACCCCTGCGTGTTGAGCTCAGACTGGCCAATGGCCATTGTCTCTCAAAGGGTTGTTCAGAAGGTCGGCAACAAGTTTCTTTTTTTATTATTGTTTCTGTTGATTGGAAAATGATGCGAAATTTGACCAGTCCATTTCCGTACTAAAACAGGGCAAGAAGCCTACACCTCCTACTATGCAGATGCTGACTACCCTGTTACTAAGGTCTTGAGGGAACCTGTGTATGCTGAGATTCGCATCTTGGAGAGAACTGATCCTAACATTGTTCTGACTCTTGATCGATGCTGGGCAACTGGAAACAACAACCCCTTCAGTATGCCACAGTGGGACCTCCTCATTAATGGGTAATTGTTGGTTCTTCTGACAATGACTTCCGTCAGGACGCATGACAGAAGCATCTCACCGCTCCATCAACAGGATATTGCCAGTTTAAAATAGATTTTGTTTTGTCATCTGAACAACGTAAACTTAAAACGTCAAAAAAATGATAAAAGGTCTTAAGGCCAGCCTTTTGGTACAATAAAAAGAATGATTGCCTTAATACATCTCTTTCCAGATGCCCTTACCGGGATGATCGTTATCTGACTTCTTTGGTGGCTGTGGGTCCCAACTCTGGAGTCACCTATCCAACCCATTACAGGAGATTCATTTTCAAGATGTTCACTTTTGTGGATCCTTCTACTGCCGTTCCCCTTAGGGATAAGGTGTTGATTGCAGAGTTCATTTTATCAATTTATCTTTGTTGTAAAAGTACTCCCCTTCACGGCCACCAATGCCTTCAGACTCTTGGACTGCATAAAAATCTGAAAAGAGCAATACACTGAACTGTCCTTCCCCTACTAATGCTTTTGAGGAAAAGACAATCCTTTGGGTTATACTTAAGGAAATCCCCCTTTTTTTCTCCTTAGATCTTCATCCACTGTAACACAGCTGTGTGCCAAAACACGGCTCTCAACTCCTGTGAACCCATATGCTTCAGAAAGAGTAAGTCGTAGATTCCAGAGGAGTTCCACAAATCAAGTAGAGTAAGCACAATTATCAACACATTGCGTTTGTTATCTGATCAAAATAACTGGTCACATTTCCACTTCACAGGAAGATCTATCGCTTCTGCCACCTACACAAATTCCAGACAGGAAACAACTTTGGTTTCCAGTAAAGAATTGGTTATGGTGGATAACAGCCAGAGTTAAGATAACCAAAGCATGTCAAAACGGTCAACCCTAATTCCAATGATATGCATGAAAAATGTGAGAAACATCTAAATAAAATCTATGATGTTTTCCAATTGGTTCTCTGAATTTTATTGCAAGGGTGAAGGGTTTCACCTTCCTGGTTTGAGTTAGCACATTAGAACATTGCAATTTATTTAAGAAAAACTTGTTTCTGATATTAAACGATATATTGCAAGCTATGAACTGTTGAAACACGATAGGACTTTCTTCAACCCATATAGTGCAATATCCCACAGCACATGTAGCCGGTGTACTTCTGCTTTGTGTGTGCAGTATGAGATGACCAAAGGATAGCCGTTGATCACGGAATTGCCGGAACCCGTTTATTCTTATGTCATTGATGACAACACAAACACAAGAATAGCACCGTTGTTTTAGCCACTACTCCAACTCCTGTTCCCGGTAGGTTTATAACGGGCATAACGTTAACCAAAACAACTAAAATAATTGTAAAGCCAACCAAGTAGCCTACTCTAACGTGTCGCAACGTTATGCAACATACCTAGGCTAGCAAACGGGTAACAATCATCATTGTAGCCTCGCTACTGATCGCTATACAAAATGTATACAATTAGAACCCAAAGTCAAGAAAAACATACCTGATGACAACACAACACAAACACAAGAATAGCACCGTTGTTTTAGCCACAGGTTTACATTTTTCCAGTTAAGTTATACTTACCAGTTTTTTTTTTGCTCTGTTTGTAGAATAGGCAACAAGAAACAAATCAAAACAGTGAAACGGGCAGGTTGATAACATTGTTGTGGTGACAAGGTTGTGTGCTACTCCTTGCTTAATGGGATTGTTCCATTTTGGGGAAATAAGATGCTCTATGTTCCAACTTGCCCCTAATCAGACGCGATGATCAATTTCAATGTCATGATTGTACTCCCAATAATGAGTTATTTAGTTAAGTAAGTGGGTAAATCTAGCCTAGTTAACACAATGACTGTAAGCCAGTAGAACTGGCTAACTGGGTTCCATCAAAATTGAACAGATGCGTGGTCACACATGGTAAAACTATGGTTCTGCCTCGCAAAATAGGTCCAACCACGTGTCTGTTTCAATAACAACTGTACTGTCCTCCTTGACGTGTATTTCACCACAATTAGACAGCCAGACTAATTCTTCACTGATGACACGTGTCCGGATTTTGCCTCATAGCTTCAGGTTTATTCCAGACTAAAGGCCGTGGGCATAAAACAAAGGGGTGAAACTGTAAAAATAAGAGTTTCAAAATGCAATGAAAATACAGCTCGCATATAAAATATGTCAATTACATACACAGTATACAACCATCATAAAATAGATAGAAGATACAAAATATTCCTTAACTAACATTGTACAATTGCCACAAATCAAACACGCCATTATTAAGAAAAGGGTGTTACCAGAATCCCCCCATCCCTTACGTCACCATACTCAAATACACACAGTCCATGCATCATGGACTTTCCCCCTCCCCCGGCATTGGTATACCAGCAACTTTGTGTAATGACCGACGGTGTGGTTCCGGCTCTGAAAAGTGAAGCCAATGTGGAAGTGCATTAAACCTGCAATCTTTCTAATAACCTGCAGGGGGCGACTGCACTGGTTGCAGAAACAACTACGATTGTATGGAAGTCAACGAGAAAATTACCCCACTTCTCACTTACTTTATTACATCAGTAAACATTTTCCTTACGAGTTTATGGTCTCAATCGCTAGTTTGAAGTCTTTTTCACCACAGCATGATGTTCATTTAGTAAATGATGGTCCCATTTAGAGTAAAATAGACGATAAAGCAGGGGATGCTTTAGGGCGTGGCTACCTTGTGATTGACAATGTCAAATGGGATAGAGTCATAGCAACGGACTCTCAGATAGATTCACCCCTCGCCCCTCCCAGCTCCTCCACAGCCCCAATCTCTTGTCCAAGTATGGTCAAAGTGGTCACTTCAGGTTTAAAAAAAAAAAAGATGCCGATGGCCTATGCAACCAAGATGGCGATTTTCAAAATGCCAAACTCGAGGCCTTTAAACAGTTGTCCACAAACCAATACGTGAGGTCACGTTCACTTTGTCCACTTATAATATACTGTCAACGGTAATCACTAATAAGTGAAATGTTAGCTACTTTTTCATTTTCTCTCTTGTAAAATGTGTTGGCCCTTTGAGTTGTTTCAGTCCCTTTGGATTTGGATGTTTCCCATTGGATTTTACATGTGAATTGGTGTGTAATTCAGTCATTGACAGCAAAACACCAATAAAACTACAACTACTACATATTATGCCACAGCATAGGCTTTGTTTTCCTCAGCGTCAGCGCAGTAAAGTAGGGCATGTCACACGTGGGTCCAACTCCGTAGCATACAAAGAATGCATACCGGTCATTGAGGAGTCTGTGGCCAGTCGCTAGTTTCAATGTCATGCAGTGACGTTTTGAGACCCGCCCACAAATAATTAGTATTGTAGGTGGTGCTAAAAGATAGAGGCGGATCCTACAGTTGACCAATAGACGCTGTCTTAAGATATGTACAAAATAATTATTGGCTATTTCATATGCCAATCTCACTTGGCCAGAAGGAAATGACATGACAACCAGGAAATGAGAGACAGCATCTTGTAGGTGTGGAGCGAGATAGATAACGGCGTTTCTGTATCGTTACAAGCAGACAAGCAGTCATTTTCCATGCTATTCAGGCTAGCCAGCCATGTTAGGCTGTTTAAGTTAGCTAGCTGTGTCAGTGAACTGAAAGCGACAACAGTTGTGGCCTGTGTACAGGCTAGATATAGGCGTAATAACAATATAGCGATTGCAAACTATCTGACGATGCATTCGGGCCATAATGTAGATTTAGTTGAGTGTCACAGCGATGGGGCTTTGGGCAACTCCGACAAGGCCGGGGCCGGAGTTTGTAGGATAATTCCTGTTAAGACAGATCACACTCCAACAGCGGAGAAAATTCCGATGGGCGATACTCTCAATGCTATACATGAGAGAAATATGAGGTCACCGAGCCCACGGGGGGGTAATTGTGATGATGACTCTGAGGCAGAGTCTTACCGGGATGGGAGAATAGAGGAGGTGGATAGGGAAACAAAGAGCAGAGCATTTGCCTGGTGTCGAGACTTTCTGTCTGGCTCCTGGACAACCATTGCCGAAGGAGATTTTCAGATCAGCATTGTCAGGTAATGTAGCTCTTGCTAATTCCGAAAACAAAATTTCCTCCACACAAACAAAAAACGATCGGATAGAGCTTGATAAGTATGACATAACTTTGACCTTTAATGCACCGGGCCCTGTCTGCCACGTTTTCAGTCCAATGTCCAACATAGTTTGTCATGACATTGTATTTTCTGCAGTGGTGGACTGAGTAATCTGCTGTACTTGTGCTGTTTGCCTGATCATATACACACTTTGGGAGAAGAACCTCGTAGGGTACTGCTCAGGGTGTATGGTGCCATTTTGCAGGTGTGTAAATTCTGCATGTGCACGGAAATTGTGTATTATTAAAAAAGAAAACCATACAGCTTTGTTTGAGTGGGCACAAATGTATATATAAAATGATGAGACGTATGTTTGAAACACTCATCATCAAATACCAAATATCTAACAAAAGATTGTGTGTGCTTGTTTGTGAGACAGGGAGTTGACTCTTTAGTCCTGGAGAGTGTGATGTTTGCCATTTTGGCGGAGCGAGAACTGGGACCAAAATTGTACGGGATATTCCCTGAAGGACGCTTGGAGCAGTACCTACCGGTATGAGACACAAACCTAACAGTAGACACAATGTCATCTATTTATTTATGTTGAATATTGGGTATCAGTGCTGTAATGTGTTACGCAACTCTTAAGGTTTTAAGTCGTCAGTTTGATACGTTTTTGGAGAAAACATGGCAGTAAAAACATCTGTTTATTTTGCAGCTGTAATAAAGAGGCGGTGCCAGCTCAATATGTTGTTTTGATGAAAATCTATATTGCTTACCCGCAACTAGCTTTCTCTCAATCCTTTATCCTTAGAATACCCGAATGCGTACAGAACAGCTTTCTGATCCATCCCTGTCTGCTGAGATTGCTTCCAAGTTGGCACGCTTCCACAGAATGATGATGCCCTTTAACAAAGAACCGAAGTGGCTCTTTGGGACCATTGATAAGTAGGGAATGCACCGTTCATCTTTGATCAATCACTTTTTGTTGTGACCACTCTCTTTTAGGCTAACCTGTGAAAGAGCAGTGTTGTTTAAGTTCTGAAGTTTTCCTATCATTGTAGGTCAACCCTTTAGTTTCCCTTAAGTGTGTTATGTATCAACTTTTGTTTAGGTACATGGACCAAGTCATGAATCTGAAGTTTGTGCGTGAGGCTCATGTGAAGAAGTATAACAAGCTCTTAATGATGGACATCCCTGCGGAGCTGGAAAGTCTTCAGTGAGTGAGGAAGGGCTCTATTTGGACATGCAGGACCAGTGAGGATCGTGCCTGTGAAGGACCTTGCCTTTGGAACATGTTAGGAAAAGGCTAATGGAGATGTAGGGGTTTCAGCACAGTCCATGATGGGGCATCAGTGCAAAACTCACAGACCCCTCACACTGGTCTAGCTGCCCCTTAGGCTGACCTTTCCCCTAGTGCATTTACAGCACATGAGGCACACACACGGGACAGCCTCGGCAGCCAACTCAGGCTTTCTTTTCATCGTCAACTGTGTTCGTTTGTATTTACAAGGCTATCTTTGGTGGCCGGGGCTTTCTGAGAATGGTCTTGGAACAATACCGGGGCACATTGTGTATTATATCACTCATGGCTATTACCCAATCATGGGCACCTGGCTGCCTAGGGAAATATGTAGACTATTACATTGAGCAACCAGATGCAGGCCTGAAATAGGGATTGGAATGTGTGTGATGCAATTGAATACAAATCTTAGCTTTCACTATACACAGAAAGACAGTGCCCTGAGTTTTATTTTACACAAAGAAGGTGCTATGTTTAATTTTTTAATCAGCTAGGCCGCTTCTGCTTCAGTTGCGGAGAACACGGTGTTAACCATGGCTAATGTTGGATGCAAGACAAAAATAAAATTACCTTACCTTACCTTTTTGCCTTGCTAACTAACCTACCCCCCCCCCCCCCCTTCCTTCCATGTCAGAAAGTTGCTGGCAACGACCCCATCTCCTGTGGTCTTCTGTCACAATGACGTCCAGGAAGGTAAGAAGTTCTCGCCTCCTATCACCTGTCCCCTGAGCCTCACACCTCTAATTTAGGCTGAGGGAGCCCCTTCCACATCCGCTGTCAGCCACTCCCTTGAAGTAAAGGATATTTTGTAACCCAGAGGAGGCATAGCTGGTTAGGAATACGTCTTAAGGGGTTGGCTTATGTGCAGCATTCTGCACCCTAAGTGGTGAGTCAATCGGCTACTAATGGACTGTGGTGAGTAAACCATGCTTGCTATTTTGGCTGGAGGGTGTTGAACATTTCCTCAGTTGGATGTAGGAGTCATGTTGTTTGTCCTCGACAGGAAACATTCTGATGCTGGAAGACAGGGACAGCGCTTCATCGGAAAGGCTCATGCTCATTGACTTTGAATACAGCAGTTACAACTACAGGTACTGGAGTTTTAAGTTGGATCAGTTGTGAAACGAGGTTGAGTTTGGGCACTGTGGCCCTACACTCACACGTTTAAAAACGTAATCTCACTCACACTCTAATTCCCCCACACGACTGAGTGGATTGAATCCTCTTAGCTTTGACCACGTGGTTAATACCATGAGAATTTGAACATCAGGTGCTAGATAGGGGGCTTACTGTAAAAATTCTGATGCTGATGTCTGCTGTCTTCCCCAAAGTCTTAGCATATTCATTTGCCAGGGTGGGCTACTGCTTGAGATTAATTTACAAATGACCCTGGTTCAGGTTTGAAGTTGTTATGTTATGTGTTGTGTCGTTTAGAGGCTTTGACTTTGGCAACCACTTCTGTGAGTGGATGTATGATTACACCTATGATCAGTGGCCCTTCTACAAGGCTACACCTGAGAGCTACCCCAGTAAGGAGCAGCAGGTGAGTCTTAACACTGAAACCTCTGCCCCCCCCCCCCCCCCAAATAAAAATAAAGTATATATTGTATATACAGTGTGTGTGTATATATATATACACACAGTGAAGGAAATAATTATTTGATCCCTTGCAGATTTTGTAAGTTTGTCCACTGACAAAGAAATGAAAGGTCTATAATTTCAATGGGAGGTTTATTTTAACATTCAGAGATAGAATTAAAAAAAAAAAGAAATCCAGAAAATCACATTATATAAAATATATACATTGATTTGCATTTGATTGTGTGAACTAAGTATTTGATCCCCTACCAACTAGCAAGAATTCTGGCTCCCACAGGCCGGATATATTAGTCCCCCTCACTCTAAGAAAGTGCTCCTAATTTCAACTTGTTACCAGTATAAGAGACACCTGCCTCAACTCTTTACCTGTATAAAAGACACCTGTCCACAGAATCAAGCAATCAGATTGCAACCTCTCCACCATGGGCAAGACCAAAGAGCTGTCTAAGGACGTCAGGGACAAGATTGTAGACCTGCACAAGGCTGGAATGGGCTACAAGACCATCGGCAAGCAGCTCGGTGCGAAGGAGACAACTGTTGGTGCTGTTATTCGAAAGTGGAAGAAACACAAAATGACCATCAATCGCCCTCGGTCTGGGGCTCCATGCAAGATCTCTCCTCGTGGGGTATCGAGGATCATGAGAAAGGTGAGGGATCAGCCCAGAACTACACGGGAGGAGCTTGTTAATGATCTCAAGGCAGCTGGGACCACAGTCACCAAGAAAACCATTGGTAATACACTACGCAGGAATGGATTAAAATCCTGCAGCGCCCGAAAGGTCCCCCTGCTCAAGAAGGTACATGTACAGGCCCGTCTGAAGTTTGCCAATGAACACCTGAATGATTCAGAGGAGGCTTGGGAGAAGGTGCTGTGGTCAGATGAGACCAAAATCGAGCTCTTTGGCACCAACTCGATTGCCGTGTTTGGAGGAAGAGAAATGCTGACTATGACCCCAAGAACATCATCCCCACCGTCAAGCATGGAGGTGGAAACGTTATGTTTTGGGGGTGTTTCTCTGCTAAGGGGACAAGACAACTTCACCGCATTCCCTCAGCCAGGACACTGAAAATGGGTCGTGGGTGGGTCTTCCAGCACGACAATGACCCAAAACACTGCCATGGCAACAAAGGAGTAGCTCAGGAAGAAACACATTAAGGTCATGAAGTGGCCTAGCCAGTCTCCAGACCTTAATCCCATAGAAAATCTATAGAGGGAGCTGAAGCTTCGAGTTGCCAAACGACAGCCTCGAAACCTTAAGGATTTGGAGAGGATATGCAAAGCGGAGTGGACCAAAATCCCCCCTGAGATGTGCGCAAACCTGGTAACCAACTACAAGAGACATCTAACCTCCGTGCTTGCCAACAAGGGTTTCTCCACCAAGTACTAAGTCATGTTGTGCTAGGGGATCAAATACTTATTCCACTCAATCAAATGCAAATCAATGTATATATTTTATATAATGTGACTTTCTGGATTTCTTTTTTTTATTCTATCTCTGAATATTAAAACAAGCCTACCATTGAAATTATAGACCTTTCATTTCTTTGTCAGTGGACAAACTTACAAAATCTGCAAGGGATCAAATAATTCAAATAATTTCCTTCACTGTGTGTGTGTGTATATATATATATATATATATATATATATATGTTCCTTTACAAATAATGATATCTTCTAAGTCGTTTATCAGATCCAGATGAAAATACCTGGAAATAAAAGCTGACATATTGATCTTTTGTCTCATATTCATCTTTTGGTGTCAAACCCAAACGCTTTCAGTCTACAGCAAAAATAAAGGAATTGGCATTACTGTTCCAATACATTTGGAGGGGACTGTATATATAAGCTGACTGCAATTCAGATCAGAAAAAAAGAAAAATAAGATCGATGTACCTAACAGAAAATGTATAGGCAATTGATTGATGAGGAAACGTTACTGCACATTCTGAATTTGTATTAAAGAGCGTGTTGTCTAACTAAAGTTAGACATTAGAATTGATGAAATCTGAATTGTCTTTCAGCTTCATTTTATCCGTAGCTACTTGGCGGAAACGGGCGGTTCCTTAGAGAATTCAATGCACAAGGACCAGACACGCATTGAGGAAGACATGCTTCTTGAAGCTAACAGGTCCCCGTATTTGTGTAATACAATAATTTAAATGATGTTGATCATATCTCCAGCACCTAAATCTCCTAATTAATTATTTGCTGTTTAGGTATGCATTGGCATCCCATTTCCTCTGGGGCCTGTGGTCCATCATTCAGGCTAGGATATCCAAGATCCAGTTTGGCTACATGGTAAGAACGTGCTCTTCTCATAAAATAATCTGCAGTATCTTTTACAGTATTGTTCCAATATTTTATTGGACGAATAAAACAGTGAAGAAATGTTGACTTTACATACATGCATTACATTTCCTTTAATACCCCCCCCCCCCCACACACAGAAACCGCATGCATACACTGAACCGTTATTGCTACCTGTGTTTCAGGACTATGCCCAATGTCGTTTTGATGCTTACTTCAAGCAAAAGAAATTGTTTTCTTAATTCCCACCATGTTCATTAGAATGCACTGTCATTTCTATATTCCTTAGAACTTCCTGTTGAAGAAAGGTAGTTTTCCTGGTTCTGTGTAGGGCCAAAAATAGTACGAAATGTTGACAGGTGTCCAGCCTTAGCCTACTACATTTGGTAGTAAACTATGCAGAGCTTTTGTAATGGTGTCCTAAAGGCTTTCAAAACATGCGCAACTCCAACATGTTGTAATGGAAATTCAAGGCAAAAGCACTTTTCCTTCGCAAGTTCAATTTAGTAGCAATGTAAATTGTTACTACTCAAAATTGCTAAATTGCAATGTAATGTCTACCTATTACTGTGTTTACCTCACTGTCAATTATGTTGATCGTTTTTATGATACCCCTTCATGATAATGTCAGATGACTTAAGGGTCCACATATGCCAGTTTTGTGTCCTGTTAGGGGGTCTTTACATTTTACGTTTTACATCATATATAATTTGTGATAAAGTACATGTTCAATGTAGCATGTCAGAGAATGAGTAGTGTAAAATGGGATCTCAGATCTGAATTCACACTGTAATGTAATTGCTTATTTTTTTGTGCAACATCTGAGCCACTTTGTTTAAACGCAGTAAATCTGTGACAGTTACACGTCTATGATGTGTCCAAGAAACGCTTAACGTTGAGCACTGGCAAATATTCAGTTATTCTACCTCATTATTCCAATGGGGCACATGATAAAATTATACATGCATGCATGATTTCATATTGTGACCCTAGCCTCGGTAAGAATGAAACTAAAATCTGAAGTAAAACAGAATATGGTATTGCGTCTTGTTAAGCTATTGAATATAGATTTGCGATAAGGGCTGTTTAGTTCTGTCCCTGCACTGTACTTTCATACATAAATCAAATTCTTGTTCATTTCTGTTTTTATGTTCACAAACAAAGCAGTGTGAAACAAATGAAACAAAAAAAATTGAATGAGGGCTGGAACTTAAATAACATCAATGAAATTAGGCAACAAATCTGCTGAAATCTCAAGTGAATGCAAACTTAATGCTGTGAACATTCAAGTGAATTATGGGTTCTATTGTTTTTCATGTTTACTTTAAATGTTAATCAAATCCTGCAGCCATTGTATTAACGTCATAGATTACGATTATATACTTCAACTCCAGAGCAAGAAGGGCATTATCGTTTTTCCTAACATATACAAATACAATACACACAATTTGAATAGATGCAAGGTTGATAGTCAAATGTATTCTTCAAATTTTTATCAAATAATGTATGAGATAGAGGGGCAGGCTAAAGAAAAGGTTTGATAAGCATTTTACATTTAGAAACTACATTTCTTTTTTCCAAAATGGTTGTCCTTTTAGAAATACCTTTTAGGAATCCATTTACTTTTTAGCAACGTTCTATTTGTTTTTTGTTTTTTATCATGCAGTTATTGTTCTTATTTCCAACTCTTATACCTTGTATTATTTCTGTTTACAAAACTATTCTTTATATAACTTCATTTTTGTCAGTGAAATGAATATAGCAGGAATGCTTAAACATCTGTTTTTAGAGTTATGAACCCTATGTCCACTGATTTCCCATAACCTTCTACATTAGGTGTCAATAAAGTGCTACTCTGGTACTAGGATGTACCAATATATAGAAACATTTCACACGAATGGTAGGAATGATAAGATATGGACTAGTCGCTTGTCTTTTCATCAGAGTATGTATGTTTTTATGTATGTAGGGTCTCTGGCCAAGACTGAAGGCCCTGTCTATATTGTGTTGATCATTCAATCATAAACCAGCAAAGCCCAGAGAGGAAGTTTGTTTTGTAGTAAAACACAGTTTACACTGTGAGTACGAATTTGTTTGAAGTGCTAGGCAGAGCCTCAGCAACTATCTACTGGCTGACTTTGTAGAGAATGTTTCACTTTTTTTCAGCCTAATACTTTTTTACAACGCTCATTCTCTTTGCACTACCTTGGCTGTCTCAAGTATTATAATTGAACTGCTAATAAACTTGCTTCATAAAAACTTGATATGAAATTGTTTCAATTTGTACATAAAATATCAGAATATTCGCATCCATTCATACAGTTGTTTGTATCCAAAATAAGATCTCTACGTGAGTTGTGATTCGAGCACAGAGTGATGACGTGTTTCATGCAGGGCGTAGAGTCTCACGTTTCATCTCAGAGTACTGGCTGTTCCGGACTCGCATGCCTGGAATAGACCAGCCTGACACAACTCTGGGTCCCATGTAAACCCTCACCTGACTGGCCTCAGAAGGGACAACCTCCCAAACTGAATGGACCTTTTGTCACTGGAGATGTCAAGAGTTTCCGCTAAGGCTGGTTTAGAGTGTACTCGATTGTGTGTCACTGCTTTGCTTTTGTGTCTGCATTTTGGTATGCGTTTTTGGAGACTGTGCAGCCAGCTGCTTCTGCTTGTTTAAATAATCAGACCCGTGACTGTTGAGAGCTGACTCCTCACTGGCCATGTTTTCTCTAAAGTGCCTCTCCACTGACATAGTTTTCCAAGACAGGTTTTCAGTGTTTCTGCAATGCATTCTTTCCACTGAAACTAGTTGATTTTGAATGTATTAGATGTCAAATGAAATGATTGATTTCTTGAATGAAAGATGAAGATATAATACAAAGAGTACATGTTTGTAACTATAAACGTACATGTATGATACATATCTTCATTTTATACTCTTCATTCTTTAATTTAAACAAATCCTTAAAACATGGCATAATACCAACTCTTGTGAAAGATTTGAAGCAAATTTACTGGACAGAGATGGATCTTCTCAGATATTTAAACATTCTTCTTCAGTGGTTTGGCTCATTGCTACAATGTGGTTTTGCTAAACTGTGTGGGGTTCTTGCTGCAACAAACCCTTGGATGGCAATGCCAGCAGACCTAGGCAAAGGAGCTTGTCAATCAGTGTCAGAGGAGTGGAAAACCAATCCTTTACTACGTACCTACCCCTGTGTTGATGGATGCAGAAACATGGTCATAGTCCAAACCAGAACACACGCTTTTAGTGTGAGTAACACGGTGTGAGGGCAAACATAAATGTATATACATCAATAATTATTTATAAATGTAGACCCCTGTAAACTAAGCAAGGGCAATTCTAATTATACACTAAGGTTCTGTCATCCAAGATGCTTCCAGGAGTTTACTTTTACATTTTCTCAGGTGGATCTTGGTAGACTTTCCGACTCCTGTGAGTACTTCAGGGCCTTGTCCCGGTCCGGGATGAGAGAGACCTCAGAAAGCCTGATCCACTTGGAGCACATCTCGTCCTCCATCTTCTACAACCTGCTGGAGTTCCTCTTCACAGGTCTCTTCAGGGTTCCCCAGGATCAGCTGGGCGAGCACATCCAGGTGGGCAGACGCAGATCTCAAATGCCAGTTCTGGTTGGACCTCAGTCACCCAGGCTTTGGTGAGTAACACGGATCCCCGCCTGGACTTGACTTCTGTTTTCATGGGTTTGGAGGTGGGGAGGTACTTGATGGCGGAGGTCTTCCTCTCGGAATGCTTGTTGGCCCTGGCCCATGCGTTAACCCCAGACAACTGCCAGTTCTACCTGAGCCTAGCCCAGGACATCTGCTGTGCTGAGCTCCAGTTGACAGTGCACACCTACCTGAGCAGACACCTTCTGGAACGACCTCACCTCACCAGGTTCAGTATGATGGAGCTAACACAAATGGCAAGGCAAAGATGAAGATTACCTTCAGGGTTAGCAGGCACTGTGTTTAACGGCATAGCTTTGGCTGTGGTGGTCTGAGCTGTTTTTGTATTTCATTTTGGGCCCAGGGGTATGAGCTCTGAGGAGATAGATGAACTGGTCCGGCTGAGGTCACAGGGCGACCTCCGGCTCTGTAGCCTCAGGAAGGAGAACCTGACGTCCTGGAAGGATCCCGAAACAGAATCGGCACGTCACTTGTTCAGCTTGGAGGGTTCAGAGTTCCGTGGAGCTTGGCGTCCCGTCACAGAGCTCCCTTTCAGAGCCGACAAGTGGTGTTTTACCGTAGTGGTCCTGTATAACTATCTCTACCTGATAGGGGGCTACAGGCAGAGGATTCAGAGGGGCTGGGAGTTTAAAATGGCCTCCTATAGGTACAACCCCTTTACAGATACATGGGCACCAACGGCTCAGCTAATCAAGGTGAGGTAGCAGAATGCCAACAATGGTACTAGGTCAGACTGCTGACACATACCAGGAACGGACAACAGCCTGACTTAAAGGAATAGTTCACTATATTTGACCTTATACCTTATGTCCCCTTGAGTTGTCTCGACTCGTTTAGTTAGTTTTTACACCCATTTGGACTTTTTTTGTATTTGTTTTCCCTTCTGGAGGAATCGTGACAGCTCTGGGAGACATGTAAATAACATAAACAGCCAAAATAGCGTACCACCCCTTAAATCATTTATTTAATTTCGACTCATTTATTCATTCTTGTTGGGCCGTTTCTGCTGTATTTAACTATTCCATCTTATAGAACAGTGGGTCTGACCTGCTTCTGTTCACAGCACCGGAGGCATTTCAGTGCTGTAGCGTGTGACGGTAGCATCTACGCTGTGGGGGGCTGGTACCTGGACTCTCTGGTGACCCCTGATTCCAGCACAGCCCTCTACACCGCTGTGGAATGCTACGACCCCTGGACGGACGTGTGGAGGTTTGCGTCTTCATTGCAATGCTACTGGGATCACAAATTTCTTATACATTTTTTTTTTGGATAAAATTAAGTTTGCCCATATATGAAACATTTGGCTGTTGTCTTTTTTTGGGGGGTATATCAAATAGTCTTGTCCTATGCAGGGTCTCCCCCAGGGGTTTCCATGTAGTCTATGTGTACACTAGCGGTATTATGTGGAAACTACAGAACAATAGTATCCCGGCTTGAGTGGTCAAACCTTTATTTCTTTCTGTGCCAGGTTTGTCTCTTCTCTGCCCTTGTCGGACTTTCGGTTCACTATGTCCCTGTCCCATGATGTGCCCCTGGCCACCAGCCTGAGAGGCTGCCTCTATGTCCTGGGGAACATCCAGAGGACGGGGGAGAAACTCGTCCTGCAGTATGACACCGGACACGGTACAGCGCCTCACACTGCTGCCTTGTCTCAAAAACAGGGGATAGCTCTGATCCTACCAGGATATAGTGCTGGTGTTTGGTCTGGACTTTTTCCATGGGTTTTAATATCCAAACTGTCCAGTCAGTCCACCAGTTGCTGGATTTAAGTTCTGTCTGTTTTGGAAGGCTAACATTTTCTCTATGTTCTTTACTGATGTATTCGGGCATACGCTTATAAGTCCATTATGTCTTAAACCATCTTTGTTGTAGACTCATGGTCAGAGCTGCTCCCGACCCTGACCCGAGTAGAGGCCAACATTCCCAGCATGTACTTCCTGGGTGCGACGGACGAGTTGTTTGTTATCGGAGGGAACAACTCAGAGAACATTGTGGCAACGTTCTGTCCGAAGTCTCGGAAGTGGGGACAAGTGAGAACAGAATTATTCCTCGGTAGACACAAACTATGGTTGGAGCGCATTATACAGTGCATCCGGAAAGTATTCATACCCCTTCACCTTTTCCACATTTTATTATGTCACAGCCTAATTCCAAAATGGATTAAATAAAAAAAAATCTCAACATTCTACACACAATACCGCATAATGACAAAGTGAAAAAAGTTATTTTTACATTTTTTGCAAATGTATTAAAAATAAAAAAATTAAATATCACATGTACATAAGTATTCAAACCCTTTGCTGTGCCACTCAAAATTGAGCTCAGGGGCATCCCGTTTCCACTGATCATCCTTGAGATGTTTCTACAACTTGATTGGAGTCCACCTGTGGTAAATTCAATTGATTGGACATGATTTGGAAAGGCACACATCTGTTTATATAAGGTCCCACAGTTGACAGTGCATGTGAGAGCACAAACCAAGCCATGAAGTCCAAGGAATTGTCTGTAGACCTCCGAGACAGGATTGTATCGAGGCACAGATCTGGGGAAGGGTACAAAAAAATTTCTGCGGTATTGAAGGTCCCAACGAGTACAGTGGTCGCCATCATTCGCAAATGGAAGAAGTTTGGAACCACCAGGACTCTTCCTAGAGCTGGCCGCCCGGCCAAACTGAGCAATCGGGGGAGAAGGGCCTTGGTTAGGGAGGGGACCAAGAACCCGATGGTCACTCTGACAGAGCTTCAGTGTTCCTCTGTGGAGATGGGAGAACCTTCCAGAAGGACAACCATCTCTGCAGCACTCCACCAATCAGGCCTTTATGGTAGAGTGGCCAGACGGAAGCCACTCTTCAGTAAAAGGCACATGACAGCCTGCATGGAGTTTGCCTAAAGGCACCTAAAGGACTCTCAGACCATGAGAAGCCAAATACTCTGGTCTGATGAAACCAAGATTGAACTCTGGCCTGAATGCCAAGCGTCATGTCTGGAGGAAACCAGGCACCGCTCATCCTTTTTTTATTTTTAATACATTTGCAAAAAATTCTCAAACGTTTTTCACTTTTTCATTATGCGATATTGTGTGTAGAATGTTGAGATTTTTTTTTATTTAATCCATTTTGGAATTAAGCTCTGACATAATAAAATGTGGAAAAGGTGAAGGGGTATGAATACTTTCCGGATGCACTGTATGAGCTTTGATTATGGATCTAGAAAGAGACCCATTTCCCCCCTGTAACTGATTCAAATGTGTATCTATTTCCAGGTGCATAGTGCTGAGAAGGTGGCCTTGGCAGGTCAGGGCGCAGTGCTTGATATGCAGGTATACATGCCGGGCATAGAGCACAACGCTGTGGTAAGGCTGGACCTCTGCACCCTCTCACTGGATGTTCTCCCTCCTCTTCCCATATCCACGCGCTACGAGGCCATTTTCCATCTGCACTTTTAGTTCTATAATTGTTTGTATTTAACGTAAGTGTTGGATGTCTAGATACATGCGATACGGCAGTGGAAGCCACACTGTTTTTAACAGACTATATATCTGCAATTAGCCTTGAGCTCTTAAATGATGTTTGTCATGATTCCTGTTTGAAATAAAATATGTGGTTGCACCTGGCATGTTGTAAAGTAAAGGCTTTGGTATTTGATCTTGTCAGATTCTAAATCCAAATTTAGAGACAGAAAGAGTGGCAGAATGAGAGATAGAAAGAGTGGATGTCTTGTGTGAGCACTAAAGGAGTTCCACCTCCTACTCTACTATGATATTTTCTTAAGACGTTTTTTGTTTGTATGAATTACCTACACAACATCTTGTAACGGGCAGGCAGAGTATTAACTTTTGTGCATAGAGCATTGAAGGCACGTGAGGTTGCCCTCTAGTTATGGCCTGGTGTCTGGTTACAAACACTGCGGCCTCTCGACGGGCCACTGAGAGACAGACACAGAGAGAGAGAGAGAGAGAGAGAGAGAGGAAGCAGTGCAGTGGAAGGCCTGGAGAGAACAAGGGATTGCTCTGCTTTCTTCACCTGAGGGAAGCCGCTTCAAGGGCACAGGAGTCACACAGTGAGAAAATACCTTTCCCTAAAGACCTGCGCAGCCACAGAGAGAAAAGTACGCAAGCCAAAACCAGTCTGTCCCTATTGATTGGGTAGGTACACTTTTTATCTTTCTATGATGAGGATAAGGATGATGATTATTCTGATGAAAATCATTACCTAGTATTTGATGCGTTTGATTGTGTTTCCTTTTTATATACTTGGCTTCATGTACTGATGTAAACTGTTACAGAGATTTAACATATTGTCAACAGTTCTGTAGCTCTTACTATGTAATGTTTAAAGTGAGATCCTACCGTTAACATAATGAATCACTACTTGACTCTATGTATCTTTCACAAATAAATGTGTGATGGGCTCCCAAATGTGCCGGTTAGCCTCTAGAGACCAACTGTTAAGCTGAGTTTATTGTAGGCCAACAGCGTTGTAATGGCATCTGATATGCTCCTCCAGACTCCACTCTGTGTTTATATTTTTAAACCCCGGCAGCACACGCTGAAGCTGCTGGCCAAACAGTAACCTCCATATCTGGCATGTCAACTTTGCCCCACTTCGCTACTATCCCAGTCATATGACATGGAAAAAGCTATTCAAGCCTGACTTGCAGTACAAACCACAACATACACTCACATTTTTTACCTCCATAAAGGTGGACACTGAAATTCCTCAGGGTTAGAGGGATGAAAATCATTGAAAATCATTTATTTATCAACAATAACAGCAACAGATTTAGGATTTTTGGGGGGGAAAAATGCACCTGCAACCAATTGTTGCCACCATGTAATATAATGATATTAGATTAGATTGTAACCATAGGAATAGAACACTGTGATTATAACAGCATAATAAGAACCTTCACAGTTCTTATCGATGGCAAGTAATCTTTCAACAAAGAATTGCAAGGGGAAAGATTGCTGAAAATCGATCGGGTTCGTTGCATTTAGGTCTGATGGTTGAATACTTTGTAGTGGGATTATTTAGGTCTTTGTGTTGAGCTTGTTCCACCCTACATTATTATTATGGCAGCCTAATGAACATGTGGGCAACACAATCACAATACAATCTTTCTAATGTACGTCTCTCTCGCTCTCTCTAGATCCTTGGCAGCTGAGGTCCCCATTGAGACTTCCACATTGAGGGATGGCCGAGGCGCATCAGGCGGTGGGCTTCCAGTTCACCGTCAGCCCGGATGGCATCGACCTTCACCTGAGCCGAGAGGTCCTCAAACACATCTACCTGTCGGGGGTGACGTCATGGAGAAAGCGCGCCATACGATTCAAGGTACAGGACACCCTCCGGTCCCAAATGTTCGGGACCATAAACAGTGCCTTCTTACGGGTAGGCCAATCTGGGATTCGTGGGAATCTCTCTCAAGAGCCCTTCTGTTGGACCGTTCTTCTGTTTTGAATGATGCTGATACTGAAGTGATTCTTCCTCAGAACGGTGTGTTGACCGGGGTCTACCCCGCCAGTCCGTCCAGCTGGCTCTTTGTTGTGATTGCCATGCTGAGTACCCTGTATGTCCGCGTTGACCCCTCGCTGGGGATGGTCGACCGCCTCAAGACGTTTCTACCTGGAAGGTCAGAAAGCATGTTTGTGTTTCTCAGCCTACGTTTGGGTGCTTGGGCCAATTTTATTATTCTTTATTTAATGTGAAGCTACCGATTTCGGTTGTGTTCTTGCACCTCTAACTCTTTCCATTGCTTTGAAACGGTGTTTCCTTTGTGCAGTGACTACATGTCAGAGCAGACTCGAACAGTGGTGAGCGCCATTCTGTTTGCCTCGGCGCTGTGGCTGTCACTCATCCACCTCCTGAGATACACCCTCAAGGCCCTGCTATCCTACCATGGATGGATCTTTGAGTCCCACGGGAAGATGACCAAGTCCACCAAACTGTGGCTGGTGCGTCGAGACGTGTTTTGCTGTCTGTCTGTTCAACTGTCTGTTTGTCTGTTTGTCTGTGAGTCTGCCTGCCTGCCTGCCTGCCTGCCTGCCTGCCTGCCTGCCTGCCTGCCTGCCTGCCTGCCTGCCTGCCTGCCTGCCTGCCTGCCTGCCTGCCTGCCTGCCTGCCTGCCTGCTGGATAACTCTTCTTTTCTGTCTTTAGTGCCTCGTCAAGATGTTCTCTGGGCGCAGGCCTCTGCTGTACAGCTTCCAGGCCTCGTTACCCAGGCTCCCTGTGCCAAGCCTGGACGACACCATCCGCAGGGTGAGAGCGCGTCTGGGGAGCGGAGGGAGAGAATAGCGTTCCCATTGTTGCCCTGTCAGCTCTTAACTCTTCCGCAGTGAAGAGCCTGCTTGGCCCCGCGTCCTGTCCTAACCCTCCCGCTCTCGTCCTGCAGTATCTGGAGTCGGTGCATCCTCTGCTCGACAAAGAGGAATACAAGCAGATGGAGAGCCTGGCCAATGACTTCAAAAAGAACCAAGCGCCAAGGTTGCAGAAATTCCTCGTCCTCAAATCTTGGTGGGCGTCTAATTACGTACGTATTTTCAGGGGTTAAACCAGAACGCTCTCCGACCTTTTGACTTTGGTAAAGCGGAACTTAGGAAGGGGATCATTGTGGTGACCTGTGACTGTTTCGACCCGGTCTAGGTGAGCGACTGGTGGGAGGAGTACATCTACCTGAGGGGCAGGAGTCCCATCATGGTCAACAGTAACTTCTATTCCATGGTAGGACAGGCTCCTGGCTGGAACTTACATACACACTAATGTGGACCAAGAAATAGGTCCTAAATGATTCATTTTTCAATATGTGGTGGGTTCAAAAGGATGTCTGTGTCTTTCCCCTTATGCGTGTGTGTGTGCGTGTGTGTCTAGGACCTCCTCTATGTGACGCCTACACATAGACAGGCAGCGCGGGCAGGGAACATTGTCCACGCCATGCTTCAGTACAGACGCAAACTAGAGAGGGGGGAACACGCACCGGTAAGGACCAAGTACTCACTGACGGTCCCTGGTGAGGCCTCTGCTCAGCCCCTTCTGCCTTGACCCTTAGCCCTCTCTCCCTTCAACCCATGATGTCCCCCTTAAAGGGATAGTTCATTTTGGAAAATAAGATATGCCCCAACTTAGTCAGACGACATGATTGATATCAGTTTTATGTCTGTACGTCTGACTAACTCAATACTGGATGTACGGACATGAAATTTAGATCGATCGCCTCGTCTGACTAGGGGTGAGTTGGGGCATATTTTATTTACCAAAATGTTGAACCATCATTTTGAAATACCGTAGTCCCCCCTCTCCCTTTCTTTTATCCTAGAGCCCACTTCCCCACCCTACTGTTACTCCCCTCTGGTTACAAAACCAAATCCCGCTGTTTGTTGAAGCTACGCGTCTCTTTTCTGTCCTCAGCTGAGGGCCCTGGGGATCGTCCCCATGTGCTCCTACCAGATGGAGAGGATGTTCAACACCACACGCATTCCCGGCATTGAGACAGGTCAGCGCCTTCTCATTTTAGTATTCAGGGTCTCATTCCTGCGTGCCTACATGTTTTCCCTTCACCCATCCGTACCCACCCTCTCTCTACCCGTCCCCTGCCCCGGTGCAGACTTTGTCCAGCACCTGAGCGATCGCAAGCACCTGGTGGTGTACCACAAGGGCCGCTTCTTCAAGGTGTGGCTGTACACCGGGGGGCGCCACCTCCTGCCCAGCGAGCTGGAGACCCAGTTCCAGAGGATCCTGAACGACACCACAGAGCCTCAGCCTGGGGAGCTTAGACTGGCTGCCCTGACTGCTGGATACAGGTAGAGCCCCCCCCCCCCTCCCCCCTACACACACACACACACACACAGAAAGACATGCACTCACACAGAGAGACACACACCGCATCCGCAAGAGAGAGAGAGCGGCCGCGACATCTCTTCCTATCCACCCTCAGAGTGCCCTGGGCCCGGGCTCGTCTGAAGCACTTCCGCCAGGGGGTGAACAAAGCCTCACTGGATGCCATCGAGTCGTCAGCCTTCTTCCTGACGCTGGACGACGAGGCGCATGGCTACGACCCGGAGACGGTGGGGTCACTGGACGCGTACGCCAAGTCCCTGTTGCATGGGAAGTGCTATGACAGGTAGGCGGGCAGAGAGGAAAGCCCTCTCATGTTGGCTCCGGTTAGGACATGGCAGGCTGTGTGCATGTAAATCACTGAGCAGTTGACTTTATCTCCCTCTAGGTGGTTTGACAAGTCCTTCTCCTTGATCGCCTTTAAGAACGGTAAACTGGGGGTCAACGCTGAACACTCTTGGGCAGATGCCCCTATAGTCGGACACATGTGGGAGGTGTGTTTGAAACGTCTGCTTTTCACACTCCATATTGCTGTTGAATCTAAACAATAGTTAATGGCACAAAAAGCATTGGATAAGGTACATTCATATGGGATAAAACCAACAGCTTAACAACAACTCAGTTGACAACAGCTCGTACTGATGGGAGAGAAGGTCGCAGTTAAGCCTCTGTCTTTTTGTTTGCAGTACGTCTTAGCAACGGACTGCTTCCATTTGGGCTACACAGAGGAGGGACACTGCAAGGGCGACGTCAATAAGGGCCTCCCACCCCCTGCCAGACTGCAGTGGGACATACTGCCTGAGGTGAGGTCCATCTCTGGCGTGCTGACCACAGACCTGTTAAGATTCACCCCCAACAATTGGAGCTCTTTCTAAGCTCAGCGCTAATGAGCTCAGGGCGTGCCGTGTGCTCTTGCAGTGTCAGCAGGTCATCGAGAATTCGTACGCGGTCGCCAAAGAGATCGCCGACGACGTGGACTTCCACGGCTGCGTGTTTGATGAGTTCGGGAAAGGCCTGATCAAGAAGTGCAGGACCAGCCCCGATGCCTTTGTCCAGCTCGCTCTGCAGCTGGCGCAGTACAGGGTACAATCGCCGCCCACCTCCAACACTTCCCAGGCAGGGTCAAGTTGTCAAAGCTGGTGCTCACTTTGGGACAGTGTGAACAACGTCAGACCTATCTCTAAATTGGAAACATCTCGTAGAGCCCAGGGCCGTGTGACTGGACTGAATAGCCATGCTTTGTGCCTATGCCCATTGTAGGACAAGGGGAAGTTCTGTCTAACCTACGAGGCCTCTATGACTCGCATGTTCCAAGGGGGTCGGACAGAGACTGTTCGCTCTTGCACTTCAGAATCCACGGCCTTTGTGAGAGCAATGGAGGACAAGAACGAAACGGTGGGCAAAAACACACACACACACACATACACACACACACACACACACACACACACACACACACACACACACACACACACACACACACACACACACACACACACACGTGACAGACTTTGTTTGTGAAACTCTGCCTCACCAGCAACATGATGTCCCTGTTAGTATCAGGTCAGCCTGACCTCGGGTAACTAGGTGACCCTGCCCTGCCTGTTTCTCTGTTCCCACCCCGCGGTCACCTTTGTTGGCTTAGGATGAAATCTCTGACTTTATTGAGCCTGCCTGTGTTTGTCACTAGAGTACACGCAGACTGAAGCTGTTCCGGACGGCAGCAGATAAGCATCAGAACATGTACCGCTTGGCCATGACGGGCTCTGGTATTGATCGGCATCTCTTCTGTCTGTACATCATGTCCAAATACCTGGGCGTGGACTCACCATTCCTCAAACAGGTCAGCCAGACCCCAAAAGATTTGTTACCCCGTTTACTACCCCGAATGTCAGACCACATTTTAATTAAAAACGACATTCCATGAGCGACCTTATTTTCTTTTCCCTTTCTTTCCTCATCCTTTCCTCTTCTTTCCCTCTTTCCACGACACCCTTTGTGTCTCCGGCTGTCTGTTTAGGTTCTGTCCGAGCCATGGAGATTGTCTACCAGTCAGACTCCTCAGCAGCAGTTGAACCTCGTTGACATCAACAAGTTCCCCAAATACGTCAGCGCTGGCGGTGGATTTGGCCCTGTAGGTTACACTCCGTGTTGGGAAATCAACTTAAAAAATATAGTTAGGCAAATTACTTTTGGAAGTAGCATATCATATTCAATCCACATTTGAAGATTTTTTTTTATCTGTTCAGAGACAGATATAAAGTATGACATACAATGTCGGAGAATGACATACAATATTTTCTTTCTGGAGGTAAAAACATGTAGTTCCTTACATTAAGTAGAAAACTACGTGGTAGAAAGTACTGTGACTATCGAAAGCACTTCAAACTGTAGTTAAACTACAACCTAACCGTTTGAGTACTTTTAGTGAAACTAATCTGTAGTCTACTCTCAATATTAACAATAATGTAAGGTTTTAATCAACACTATCAATTAACCTAACGTCTTCCCTCTGTGTTTACTGCATATGTAGTCAATATCTTGTAGTATCGGTTACTCTCACCACTTTAATAATAATAAATTTAATTTAATTTGGTTTAATTTTACCTCAGTGTAAGCTATTCTGAATAAGACTATGCAGTGTTGCTGTGCCCCATTCAATCTGAACACAGAGGATTCCTGTGCCCCCAGGTGGCTGATGATGGCTATGGCGTGTCTTATATTATCATTGGCGAGAACCTGATCACATTCCACATTTCCAGCAAGTTATCCAGCCCTGAGACGGTGAGAATTATTTTATAGCTTGAATCAGAATGTAGCTCAATCAGTTTTCTTACTGTCTCCCTCTCCTCCTGTCTTGTTTTTACTGCAGGACTCCAATCGTTTCGGTCAAAACATTCGACAGGCCATGTTGGATATCCGAGCTCTTTTTGACCAAAATAACAAAAAGGAGAAGTAGTTGTGACAACTACCTTAAGGACAGAATTGAGGGCTGGATATACCTCCATACGGTCTCTCTGCCTCTACGATGCTTGAAGTGTTTCAATCCTAATAAGAAGACATTGACTCTCCAAATGTTGACTTCTTTATTTCCTCTTTAACCTAAGGTCTGAACTTGGATTTGCGCCTTGTGCTCTATGGTATCCGGACAGAATGAATAAATTATTTGGACTTTCTATATTTATTTATTATATTTAAATACTTCCACGAGTAGTAAGGGTTGATTCACGGTTAGGTAGTAAGTTATTTGGATAAAAAAGTAGTTAGTAGAAAGTCTTCTATTGATTATAGAACATGAATGTTGATTCTGATCCAAATTGTAAATACGTTTTGATTATTGCTGTGTAGTTGAAAACTTGAAATATTATTGAATTGCAGTTTGAATTAAAATGTTTACCAACGTTGGTAGATTTTAAGAATTTATCTTTTCTTGGACCAAAATTATATCTATAGTGCCAGTAGTTTTCAAACATGGAAAAACTCAGACAAGTTTATTTTGTGTAAGACAGAATTGAGTTTTATTTCTTATAGGATGTGAGTGTTTGTAACATTTGTAATATATAAATGTATATATATATTTATATCCAGATACAGTATTTACAAAGCCAATGGGTAAATGGAAATTAATGGATGGCAACCATCCTGTCCAAGATGGTCAGACACAGACAATATATCCTCAATTCAATGCTTATATTTTTCCAAGGCGTAGCAAATCCAAATCGTTTTTAAAGCAAGGCATTAGAACCTATAGGTGCAGTTAAATTGTATGGAATTTAGGTGTACAGACGTAATCAAGGTAAGTTTTACTCCAATATGAAGTTCTACAAGACTAAATCCCAACTTATGAATACAACTCTTGTGAAGTTTGATTTCTAACCGACACGCATTTCTAGCAATCGAGTACACTCCTTGTTATGCCTCGCTAAAAACTACGATTGACGGAAGAATAATAGTACTTGACTGATCCAGATTATTACAGCTTTTATAAAACAATGGGCATGAAAAACATTACATTTAATGATTTATTTGTTAGGGGCAATACAAAAAGTGAAAGTAAAAAAAGCAACCCATTTCAGTTCCCATTTCTCTTAGAGGTTCCTTAAGTCAGTCTTTCAAGGCATCAGTGATGGTGTTGAACTAGAACTAGGCTTTTAAACTGTAGAGCGGGAAAGAAAACATTTTCTTGCTACCTATCGGCAGATAACCTTCGTGCTTGATGGGAGCACCTTTTTGTAAAAGGGCCTTAGAGGCAACATTCACTGGAAATGATGTCCTTAAGATTCAAAATGAATCAACAGTATTTGATTAACATTCATCATCTTCCACACCATCACATTCCCTAGCTGGAAGCTGCCTGCCCATCAAATGCATCTTCAGTTAACATAACAAAATACAAGACACAAAAGGCAAATGTTTTCGGTTTTTTTTCTCTACTGTTGGTTCTTTATCTGGTCAAACGCTTTCTTTTGTTCATGAGTCCACTGTGTGATGATCCACCCCAAAGGCCACTGTCTGGGGCAGCTTTAGATACACAGCAACGCAGCCATTTCGTTATACATGTGTGTGCATATGATTACACACCCTAGGATGGTTCTCTAGAATATGTGCCTAAAGAAAAATCAGCTGGGCTCCTTGCGTCCGGTCTGTGATGCCGGAGGGGGGAAGGGATTAGGAGGTGGCTCCGGGGGTGGGGTTGACATTCTGGGTAGAGGCTTGAGGGGCCACCTCAATGATCCGTGGTTTGTCAATGATGCGGGCCGTGCGGTTTCCTTTCTCCACTATTCCAATGATCCAGGCCTGGTGGCCTTCGCCATATTTGGGGGATTTGATCTCGGCGCAGAAACGAGCAGCCTGCTCCCGCGGCAGACAGATCAACAGGCCCCCTGCGGACAGAAAGACAGAGCGCATGAGACGTCAGATGGCCAGGGAAACCAGTGTGCGGACGGGAGGGAGGGAGGGAGGTCGCTGAAAGGCGGCGGAGGAGATCCGGACGCTGGGAGAGTCCGACGGACACGCACCTGACGTTTCCGGGCAGGTGCCGTGCATCAGCCCGAACATGTTGCCACAGGCCTTCGAGACGGCCGCCATTTTGGCGAGGACCGGAAGGTTATGGATGACAAACGACACCTCGCTTCGCTGTTGCCGTGCCAAAGTCTGGGCATGGCCAAGGATTCCGAAGCCTGTGATGTCAGTGGCCGCATGAGCATTGAAGGTGTGCATAAGACCAGCCGCTGCAGGAGGATGAGAGAGAGGCCAAATTCGTTCACGGCTAGGTAACGAACACACACTTTCTTTTTTTGTAAAGAAACAGTCGTCTGTAGCGTGCATACCTGTCCGGTTGAGCCTAGCCATGTTCATCATGGCTTCTTGATAGGCTAACTCTACATCCTCCATGGTCACAACCAGCTTGATCTTATTCCACTTATCGGGCTAAAAGACCAGAGACCAGCATAAAGAAATAGGTTTCTCTAGCACATCTATACATATACTTCTTGTGATTGTCCTGGGGGGGAGGTGGGAGACAGTATTCCCTGGGTGGAAGAAGACCAGGCCTACTTACGATGTCCAGCCACTGGTGTACTGCTACAGCCACCTGCGTCCCCAGAGGCTTTGTCAACACCAACACATCTCCTGGCACAGCGTTGTCTGGCCTGGGAACACATCCCAAAACAGGGAATCAACATCAACACGTCAGCTTTCCTAGCATCACCATTGCAATTGATCCGTTCGTCATAAGACCGTCAAGATCAGCATGGTCAGCCAGTCAAGAGGGGACAGTATTTCACGTGACAGGGTCAGAGCGAGACAGACGCTGGGGTCCTTACATGATGAACTCGTTGGGCTGGCAGACAGTAGTGGCTACTCCCCCCATCACGACCCAGGGGTTGAGTACGGTCTGACCCCCTGTCACGGACGTGCCTGCCTCCTCTGATGCATCTTTGAAGCCTTGAATGATCAGTGGCATCACTTTGTCCCTCTCCTGACACGGAAACAAGTCAGGAATGAGAAAAAACACATCCAAATGGGATTGCTTTTTTTGTTCTTGTATGAGTTTTATCAAAACATGTATTATTACATTCAAGTAAGAGTCAAGTGCATATTTCAACAAGCATTTCATATTTAACAACGGACTTTGTACCTTCTCTGACATTTTGTTGCTGACCCCCAGTAGCATTAGCATGTTGTCGCATTCCGTTACCCCCATGGCATACAAGTCACTTAGAACATTGGCACATGCAATTCGACCCTACAGAAAGAAAAAAGAGGAAAGAGAAATATAAGGAGAGGGCAAGTAAAACCACAAAACTACATCTAAGGGACCCTGATAAGACAATGCATTTGAATATGGATAGATGATACTTCATTTAGAAGGCTCAACGCATGCAAAAACACAAGAGTCTAAGGAATATGAAAAAACACACCATCATGTAGGGGTCATCTACTATAGGGTAGATATAGTCCGTTGTCTGTACCAATGAAAGGCCTCCATGTCTGAGGGGGATCACACAGGTGTCCATACCAATGCCTGGACAAAAGTAAAAACAAACAAACAAAACAAACATTAAGGATAAGCTGTGCTCATTGTGTGTGTGTGTGTGTCTGTTTAATCTACTCAGCTGGCCATACCTAGTCTGGGCATGACAGCGCCCAAGAACTGTTCATCCTCCTGATAGTGATTCTCTTGTAGGGCCTCCAGAAGCTTTTGCAGCACATCTTGGGGCACCTATAGTCATGAGAACACATAAAAGCAATCATGCAACCGTGTTTCAATGCAATAGGCCCTGCATATTTCTATATCCGAATGTGTTTCAAGACCCACCTTGCAGCCTGTGCCCTTGAGCTCCGCAAATCGTGTGAGCCTGAAGTTCTTGTCGAGCTCATAGCTTTCTGGGTTAAATGATTCCCTAACGGACATGGCTGGAATAACGCTGGGCATTAAGCACTGACCAGACCACCGCTTCAGGGAACTTTAGCTGCTGAAAGAGAACAGAAATGGTTGATGACAAAAGATAGTATGGACAAAATCCTCTTCACTTACTATTCTCTCAGTGTTTACTGTAGCATGAAGGTTTTTGCATGTCAGCAGGCAAAATGTAGTATAGTTTAGTTAGCTTGGGTTGCAACATTTCAACCTTTGAGCTTATTATTTTGATTTGACTGTATATCCACTATATCCCTAGCTTTATTATTATTTCTATTATACACATTCCATAATATGTGACTGATATAGGCCTATTGTTTTACAATAATATAAATAAACACGACACTACAAAAATGCCAAACATTAAAAAACAAACAAATAAAAAGCTATACATTTGTTTCTGAGAATATAATAAAATTAAAAGCATTGCACTGGTATGTCAGTGTTATTAATAGTTAACTTTAATATTGTGACTTTTATTTGAAACCTGGCTCCATAGCACATTCAGTATAATTCCTTGATTTGGACAACAGTGGAACTTGTGAGTTCGAAACTTACTGGAGATCAGTATTCAGTAAATGTCATTGGCTCTCACTAAATCTCTAACTATTCTGCTCTGTTCCTCTCTCTCTCTCTATTTTACTGTCACTCAGCTGATCTGGATCCCCTTATGCTTTTCTGACATCTTTATACTGCTCTACTGCATCTGCTCTTGATCAGTCTAACAATGTTATTATTCACAGACAGAGTAGGTGATTAAACCTACATGTTCTATGCATTTGAATAGGTGTGCAAAGACAAAAGGGCACACTAACAAAGAAATATGTATAAATTGAACAAGAAATAAATTGACCTGTGAGAGGGCAGATATCAACCAATCCAAGAGAGAGAAAGCTATTAACTTCTAAGATTCGGGAGACAAATATGTTTTGTTACAAATGTTTGATCATGACTGGCTGCCCGCAGCAAGACAAATGTATAATAATAATAAGCCAACATAACATAAACTGGTGTTTAATATATGGAGGAATTAACATCTTATTTAAATACAGAAACATTTATACAAAGTGCCCGATCATTTCATTTTAACTGTCTGTTGTAAATGACACCTGACTAAGTATTTTGGTGCAAGACAGGAATGGTGTATGTTAAAGGAACTTTTGATTTTCTTCGTAACAACCTCGGACAAGCTTGGTAGAACAACTTTCAGACCAAAGCAATTGACTACGTTATTGTAAAAGTGTTTCATTGGCTAATGTGCATATATTCCTAACGTCAAACAAATAATCACGTTGGTAAGTAAGCATGAGATCAGCGTGATATCGGTCAATAACTAATCTGTATATAAAAGGTGCATGGCGTTTGGGGGCGTTCAAGACATGAGACATGGAGCGTTGCAAAGTTGATTCAGATGTGCATGTGCTGCGTTGTGTGTAAAATAGCAGTTTCCAACTGAAGGATATACAAAATATGTAATTGGGAAGCATTGTGTGTTTACGTTAAAATGCATGCATAATAATTGCCGTGTCGGTTGCAAATGCTTGTTGATGATATTATGCAAACAGGGGCAACTAGCTCATGCTGGCTAACACCTTAGCTAACTAGCGCAGATCAATGAGTGTGGTGATGAGCATAAGCTAGTTCCAAGAGATCACCAGAGTAACCAGATTAACTGGAGTGAAACCTTTCTGGAGATCAACGCCATGCTACATAATCTATGATTCCAACTATGCAATGGAAAATAAAGCTTTGTGCATGTTGTTATGAATAGAAGTTGCCGGGAGAGCATAAAACAAAAATGTCGGCGGTGGAAAAAATTAACCCTTTCGTGTCCCACGCCATTCGAGACGTGCAACATCAGACTTCGCGTCAATAAAAGCACCATAGCAATGCCAATTAAGCAAAGCTTACAATTAAATGTTGAATAAATAGCATTTGAAGCACTCCTCTTAGATGTAATAGGACACAGTAGAGCTATAATTGTTTTACATTTCCCCTTTAATTGCTCTTACCAGTTTATCCTTACCAGTTTCACGTTAGCGGTGAATCTTGATAGTAGAGCGCGGACAGGACCAGAATGCATTGGGGAAAAATGGGAGTCCTCAAAGAATGCCTGACAAAATAAAATATCGTATTGGTTTGTGTTTTAAAACTTAAATACGAATGTTTTCAACGATATCGAATATATATTTTATACAAATTTTTATATAAGATAGATTACACCGAAACGTTTAAGGAGTAAAGGATGATTGAATAAACGAAGAGGGAAATTCATAATATCTCAAAGGGTCCTTGTGAGAGGTTTGACGTCTTTAACATCCCCTTTAACGAACTGCAAAGTCTGGCAATAAAAACTCAACAATGGAGTGTACCTTTAATTGACTGTTTTCCCTCCAATTAACAGTATTGTGAAGGATTTTCTCCATTCGTAACTTTTACTGAGACTCCACATTGCAGTTCACTAAATCTGTAGGTAATATACATACATTTGTTAGGTGAAGACTACATGTCCAAATCATTAGGCAAAAAAAGATACAAATAATAAAATACCTGAAAACACTATTGCTCTAATTATTGTTCTAATATAAAATATGCCCCAGAGATCTATTTCGATTTGATTAGGATCTTGATGCCAAGACCCTGGTAACTACATTTTCAAAGTCTATTATCATTTAGGCTAAATTGCTTTGTTTCACAAAGTATATGACTGAGGTTTGTTGCACAAATCAATTTTATGTGCAAGCTAAATGACTGAAATGACAAATGGTTGGCTTTGTTAGGCTGCTACTTATTAATCAGATATTATGAAAGGATTACACCTTAAAACCTAAACACATACCTGATCAACACAAGCACAGTTAAATTTGTATTTATTGGTAAACTACACATTTAATTACACAGAAGTAGGTTACAGGTTGCACAGAGTGCCAGAAAAGTTCTATCTCCATTGAACAGAAGCACTGGAATGCATAGACATAGTGGAAGCAGGGATTATGTACAGCACTAAACTCATTAAAATACAGAAACTCTTCACTCAAAGGCACAATACATGTAAAAACATTTCCTCAATAGAGGACATGTGCAAAACACGAGATGAGGTTGAGGCACCTTTAGCGACACATCAGTCATTGCTGTTCCATATAATATAATATGTAAGTGTAAAACCTCCAGATTTGCCTGTAATGCCCTATGTCAAAATGTGTTGTATAGTTTAGCTTACGCTAAATATAGTTTAACAGAGTTTGAAGTGACAGACATCTGACGTGTCATTTTGTGATTCAAAGGGAAGTGTGTGATAAAAGGAAGATTCTACCACTTGGAAGTGTCCAAATGAACAGTCATGAGCACAAAAGGCAGTGTGATTTTATTTTAGTGTGTTTATGTATGTGCATTTGCCATTGCGTATGTATTTGTGTGTGTAGGTGTATTTTTTCATTGACAATTTGCTTCCTAGTCTTTTGGACCATTTTCTTACAACTACAATACAGAGCAGTCACATCTTTAAAGGATAAATATATAAAGTGGCACAATGCATCAAGTTAGAGGGGTAACAAACACAGTAGCCTACGATACAACATCTTTGTTTGAGGGCCTGAGCTGCAGCACCGGTTTCAACCTTTAACTTTCCCTTGTCCTTTGACCAAACCACCGGTCTTGCTGTAGTCACCTAAGAATGAAAAGAAACCCGGGCATAGGATGTGACAGACAAAATTGAATACAAAAAATGTATACAGCAGCAATGAATAAATAAGTAGCAGGGCAAGAAGAAGGGGGAGAAGAAACTGTCAGTAAAGGTTTTAAAATGACTTGTAAAGACTAGACGAATAAGCTATTCAGAGAGATCTTCTTGCTTGTTTTTCACAATCAGGGCTAATAAAGAGCTAATAAAACATATATCTATATCTAATATCGGAATATGTATATGCCTGAATAACAACTGTAATTTTCCCAAGGGACAATTGTTTTAAAATGTAAGAATGGTACACTGGTACATTTTTAAAAGGGAAGTGCTGATGTACCTATGCGTGTATATGGGCATACCCGGAACTTGTCTTGGCCACTTACAATGCCCTTGTCAAAATGGACCTCAAAATACAGTATGTAGTGTCTCTACCTTCCTCTCACAACCTGCAGGGTACTCCCTTTCCTCAGCACTGGATCACCAGCTGTCCCCAATCCCCCACTTAGTCCTAAATATAAAAGCACTGCAGTATTACCCCACTATTTGTGTAATATGGGGCGGCTTCCTTCTACGTTGGTGTACGTAAAGAGAAAAGGAAAAATGACGTGCACTGTCTAAAGCAAGCAAATCGATTTTATTGGTAGTTGACAATGTTTCGATCACTACAATGATCTTCATCAGACCTGATGAAGATCACGTAGTGATCGAAAAGTTGTCGACTACCAATAAAATCTGATTGCTTGCTTTAGACAGCGTGCAAGATTTTTCCTCTTCTCAGTTACCTTCTCTCCAACGAACCTGCTACCTAGCACATTGCCAAGTGTGCCAATTTTTTTTCTTAAGGTGTGCGTTAAGAGCAAATTAAGTGTCACTTGAAAATGTATTGTTTGGTGGTGATTATTGTTAAGCACCGTATTGTTTTAGTTAAATATCCTTTTTGGTGCATGTCCTTGTACCTTTTAAACCCACCTTTCAGTTATTTTGACCTTTTCTTCCTATGTTAGTTTGTATGTCTGTCTGAAATGTTCCTGTCTTCCAGAAAAATCACACTTCCACATCTTCACTCCTGACTGGTTTACATTTCTACACCCCTTTCCAAAAAGAAATTACCGCAAAAAACAACAAAACCCTCTACATTCACACCCTAACCGGTGTCCCATGGCCAGTGACCAGAGCTAAACTCCGCAAGCTTCCACCCTTCACTTTAGCCTTGCATTGATTTAGCCTATGAGTTAACCTGTCCAGGCCTTAATTCAGGTGGTATGTGTCAGTGTGTGCTTTTATACCTGTGGGAGGGCCACCCACGATCTCCTCGGCGTCTGCAGCTTCTGCCAAGGTGACAAAACAATAAAGCTGGAGTGAGTGAGGGAGACAGACCACCACATCATCTTTTTTTTTTTTTACTCAAATCAAAGCAGATGCCCACTGTACAGCACCTCTCTTCAGTCGTCTCCTGGCCAGTTTGATCTGGTCCTGGAGGATCTGGACCCAGTCCCGAGGACCCGGGAGCTTCTCTATTCTGTGTGCAGTGCAGTACTTCTCTGTAAACACTGAGCAGAACATGGAAGACTGAATCATCACACAGTCACCCCTTCAAAAACAAATAAGACAGTCTGGGAATTAAAAAAATGTTATGGCAGATATTAGTGTAATGCATAATGCATATAAAACAATTAGTAGGTATCGGGTATAGTCATGATTAAATCGTCCACTCCATCTCAGACACTGTGTCTCTCTCCTGCCTCACCTTTGATGGCCCCCACAATGTTCTGGTCCAGACCCTTGCGGTTGTCGTTGAGCCCTCTCTTCCTCTTGCCATTGGGCAGAGAGTTGGCCAGTGTAGCATCATCAAAGAAGGCACACACCTATGGCAGAACATTAAAGAGTTAGCCACAGCAGAGGCGCACCTGCTGTATGGCAATGACCTCCAAACAAAAGGCTGTTAAAATATAGTTGCACATCTATCCTAATCATTTAATAATAAGGACTTAATGAGCCTTGGAAATTGAAGCTTGAGAAGTGAAGGTAAAGGAACCCACCAACTTCCTGAAGAGCAAACTGCCTGACCGTGTGTAGTTGACGAGGATCGAGTCCAGCTGGACCTTGGGTATGAAAACATTGAACTCCTCAGCCAGACGCACCGCAGACTGAGAGAACGGCAAGCAAACACACAACGGAAAAGAAAAAAATTTACAAAATGCACACACACACAAAGAAACACAAAGGTTTATTGAGTATTGATAGACCCAAAAACCATGCTTGCACACACAAAGCACAACGCTAGCATACCTCTAAGGGCTGCAGGCTCTGAGGCTCAATGTAAGCAGCTGTCTTGTTCTGAGTGGACGCCAGGGAGAGACCAGACACCGCCGTGGCAGGAGGAGGGGCCAACAGAGTGTGTGTGCATCCGGCTCTCTCTCTTTCCTCCCTCACCTCAGAGTCTGGGTGTGCAGGGGCAGAGAGGGGAAGAGGGGGAACAGCAGCCCCCCTATTGGGTGCACTCAGCGGTGCCACTTTGTGAATGGGCCTCCTCTTGCGGGGTCTGCGCCGCGGGGCTGGGCCGGGGCGAGGGGGACATGGCGGGCTGGACCGTTCCTGCTTCTCCTGGGGACCTAGCAAAGACAGGAATTAAATCAGTTGTGTTTGAAAGTGTGTGTTTGTGTGTGCGCAGGTGGGTCTCTGTGCACTGACCTCTCTGCATTACTCTCCTCATTGCGCGTAGCTCCTCCAGTATGTCCTGCAAGGTGCTCTTACAGTTACACATACAACAAGGGCCTGGTGCTTCAGCGGGGTTGGACAGGTCTGTGGGGCACAAGCAGGCACACGCATCATTTCCATTTTCTGCTAGGCGCTTCCTTTTCCATTGTCGTCCCCCAGTGGGTCAAATAGTCAGGGTTGTGGTGTGGCCTGTTCCTGGCACCCCCATGTCTCCCTGTAACAGCAGAATGCCTCGAAATCTGCACAAGACTCCCTACTGTCTGCCCTGTGAGTCTGCCCCCGGATAATGGCACTATGACAGCCGCTTGGATTCAGAACAATATGCTTGTCTGGAGCTCTACACTTGGTCTATTTGTTTCCCCTGCATCTCATTACAATTCCAGACATTACGGTGAATCATGATCCCAAAACAAATTTTTTTTGCATGTCAATTCGATTTGATCTCATGGGGACAAGGCTGTTATGACCCCCCACTATTGTATGTGTATGGGACACTTTGAGAGCCTACCTTGGGTTTTGATCAGCTCCTTGGTGTGGTTGAGTATCTGGTTTGTTTTGGAGCGGGTGATGTATTGGGAGCAGCCCTGGCCATTGGTCATGGCCGTGGGGGATGGCCCTGCTTCGGTTATGGGGCTCCACATGCTTATCTGGTGGTCCTCTGTGACAGGAGGTTGACTGCTCATATGCCCGTGCTGAGGATCCATTTTAAGGCTGTCCCCTTCCAATCTCACGCGCTGGTACACCCTGCCCGCCTTATCATTCATAAGCCTCATCATTCCAGTGATTTGCTTCTTGATCTCCATGCCTTCTTCTCCTAACCAAGCTGGGTAGACAGGAGGGAGTTAAGGGATGTAGCATGTGTCTGTATGTCTGTGTGTATTTGTGTGTATTAGACAGACATGAGTGAGACGTCCAGTTTTGGACACCCACATTTCAAAACTAGTACTGTTTTCTTTTCATAAATGACATACCCACAGGCATGGCAGCTTCAATTGGCTCATTAACATCTTCACTGAAATAGTTTTCAAAATCTTTAGGCTCAAAATCTGTACCAAAAGATCAGAATGTTTGTTATTGTTGATTTAGGAAAACATATATCAACACAGGAGGACAAAAAATATACTGAAAGACTTGTTATGACTCGTCATCAAATGGATTATTCCAATGTAATGAGACAATTATCTTCAATCATCAAATTCTGCAGGTGGTTGCTAACTATGAAGTATACAATATTATATGTACTCGTTTTCCTAAAGCAATTTCAGCACACCCAAAGATAGCAAAAAAGACAAAAACACAATAATATTTGTAATATACACTTCTTTTTTATTACTGTACTTGAATGTACCATAATTGCCTATGGATATTTGAAAGACCTGTTGACTGTGTAGGCTAATCGTTGTAGAAGCAGATCTAGTTATTCGGAATAACAAGTGCATTTCTATTGATTGGCGTACCCATCCCTTTGTTTACAGTTCCGCCAAACCATAACCACTGAACCAGCCAGACACACACCGACGCACAGCTTGTATGCTCTTGGAATCACTCTATACCTTCATCCTTGACCAGCTTGAAGCTCTGAGACTTCCTTCTTCTTTTCCTTTCGCCAAACTCCATATTTAGGATCCGTAAAGTCGTAAACTCCAGATGTGTCCAAACGGAGAAAATCGCCGTGCCTCCACAGGCACTAACGCACTAAGATCACTGTCCGTCTGCCCTAATACCGGTTAAAATGCCTCATACACTTAGCTCAGCCGCGAACTCTCATTATAATCGCTGAGGAATTGAAGGATAAACTATGAATGCAATCCATAGCTCACTTGTTAAAATTGCCAATTTATTTCGATTTTCCTGTCGTGTGTTCTCATAAGGTTGATCGTTTAGGTATGTAAATACATAAATGGCTTAATATACAAATTCGTCACATCTATCCCCTTGCGTCACCTGATGGCTGGTAGCCTAAAATATCCGCATGTTCAGAAGTGCAGTGGTGTCTACTTCTAAACTAAGTTCTGCTCAACAGTTGAAACAAAATATCCCGAAATATTCATAATGTGTTCAATCTTCTTATAATGATTTGCGAGGGTTTATTTGTTCCATTGTGGGCTATCAATTGTGTCTGTGCCTGTGTGCGTGTGTGTGCGTGTGTGTGCGTGTGTTTGTGTGTGTGTGTGCGCGTGTGTGTATATATTGTATACATGCATGTCTGTTTATGGGTGAAAACGTCACTGATGATAATAACAGACAGAGCGTAGTTTAATGTGGTTCCGAATGCACAGAGATGTCAATACAACTTCATGGGCCCTGTATACTCTCTCAATTGGGAAGCAAAAGGGCAAAGGCACAGACTTTTTCTTTTATTTACATCAAGTGTCTTTACCTGCAGCCCGCTGGAATATTAATCGGTGTAAGGTTTAAGAGCTGTAAATTACATAATAGAGCACTCTAAAGTAGATACAGCGCGGCTCGTTAACGCCATCTAGCCGAAGACGATATTACTTTGAGTTTCTTATTTACTTTTGTTTTGAAAGTTACATTTTTCACCAAGGAAAGCATTTCCGGGTCAACACCGTTCTCGCATTTTCCTCTGGCGAAGATTGTTTACTATCTTTAAACAACATATAGCACCGGGTTCATAGTTAACGTTATTTCTTCACATTGTTAAAATGGATTTTCTAAAAGCCGAGATCGCACGGAAACGAAAACTTATCGAAGATAAAGACCTTGTTGACGTGAGTGCTTCACTGTCTGAGCTGCAATTATTAGCTCGCTAGCTTCTACTACTACGTTACTGCCACTACTACTGTTTCAGCCAGTAGACAGAACACTCGAGGCCACAATATTATACGATCCTATATAATATCCAAGTTTGGCAGCCATCTTACATCTAAACCGGTTATAATTGGAGTCAATGGTAGAAAGTGCAGGTTCTTACAATACAAGCTATATTTAAGGATAAGTAAACATTAAGTCTTGTTTTTGATAAGCACGAAAGCTATATGACCCATGAAGCTATCAAAAATGTAACTTAAATGTAATACAATTTTTGTTTCGTCTTCCAAAACAGCACATTTTCACTTGTGCTATCTGAATAATGTATTTCGTGACTGAATCGAACTAACGTTAGGCTATACAATAATTTAATATGCTATGCTAACATAGAATCCCATACAGCATAGGTGTCAAACTCGGGCCCGCGGTGTAATTATATTTGGCCCGCGAGACAATACCAAATTACTACTTTTAATTTAATAAATGAATGCCATTGATGTGTTTTTTCATTTGAAATTCGATTTTGCATGTCTCCACTATTAAATTATATATTGTATGGTAATAAGCGATGCTTGTTCTATATTCAATGTTAAAGCAAAACTTTTTTGGGTCCATATTAAAAGGTTAAAGGTTCAATGTTGGCCCGCGACTTTGTTCAGGTTTTACATTTTGGCCCACTGGGTATTTGAGTTTGACACCCCTGCCATACAGTCTAAGCTGTGAGCCTTTCAGTTCAATATATTATATTGATCCTATATTGCGTGTATTTGAGAAATAATAATAATAATACATCTTTATTTATATAGCACTTCTCATAACAAAAGTTTACGATGTGATTGCCATAAATGAACATTAAAAGACAAAAGCACTGTTCATTCAGCATAATTATTCAATAGTTAGTAACCTATATGTGATTTTATAATAAGAAATAACATCCTTACAATTCCATTATCAGGACGTGAAAAAGTACTTCAAACGAGGTGACCTAGCACGCAAAGAGGAAGAGGACTACTATAAAAGATCTGGATATAAGGTACATTACTGTAGAACATTTCCTTTTGAGGTAATGGATTCTCCCTTTTTCTCATCACTATGTCCCTTTTAACATCCTTCCAGAAAATGGTAATAGGCCTGTGTGTATAGATGCATCGATCGCCATAAACATGATGATCTCCTTCCCAATAACAACGAATACTTTCTTTTCGGTTATTGACCAAGATCCAAACGGGACAGCGGAGTAGGGGATTGACAGTGTTTCATTGTTTGTGTGTGCGTTGACTGTGCTGTCTCTCCCTATCCTTTATTCGCTGACCTGTAGGTTCAGAAAGAGACTCCTCAGACACAGGTATGAGGTGTCACAGTAAAGGTAGCCCACAGATTGCATGTTGAAAGGATGCCCATGGGCTGTGTTCCAAGAGTCTCGAAGCGTTTACTTCCATGGCACCTTACGCTCATATCTGCCCACCCAGTCACCAAATCTGAATACCTTGCCACGCGGTGACACCTCTTGAATACGTCGGCCATTCACCAAAAGCCTAGTAACTGATTGGATGCACATATAAACAGTGACTTGACTGGACGGTGAGGGTACAAGAAAAGGAAGTTGTATAACAGATATGGGACACAGCCGCTACATGGACGTCCGCATGATTGGAAATAATCTTTGAGTTCACCAATTTGCTTTTTTTCTTTCATTTATTCGCGGTTAAATGCTGTGCTTCTTTTTCTGCACATGTCTTTTAGAGCAGCCATCCAGCCATAAGCTGTACCAACATACATTTTTTATCCTGGCTTCCGTGTCTGCTAGTTTTCCGTTGCCATCTTGACCGTATGTTAGCTTATGTTGTAGGAGTGTGAATGTATGAAGTTCTGAACTAATTTCTTTTACCAAAGCCCTTTCTTGCATTTAACGTTTTTTTTATGTGGCGGCATACCTATGGTTTCAATTTTTTTAGATTGTGCTCCAGAGAAACACAATCTAAGAGTGCATGTGCCTATGAAAGCATGATCACATTTGGTAGATGTTGGTAGCCAACTCATTGCAATGGTTGTGGCCCAGCAAATGATTCACTCCCTGACATAGTCGGGTGTCACACTGCTCCCCCACTGAGTTTCCACGCTCACTTATCTGACTAGGTTTGTTCTCAATCTCTGTTTGTTGGACTTGGGTTGCGGTTTTAAAGCGCAGCTGTCCTTCAGGTGAGTCATCGATGAGTCAGAGATGGGTCTCTGAAGCCAGCATTCGAATGGTTTTTGCGTTTCATGTCCCCCGGATTTCAGTTTTCGGTTGCCATTGTTTGTTTCCTTGAAGTGTTGCAGTGATGCAGCCTGTTGTGAGTGCGTAGCCTGTTTGAATACGTCACCCTGACGAAAGCTCTTTGCTTTCCAAGCCTTACGGCTCCTACTGCTTGTGGTGGGGCGAAAAAGCAGGAGAAGGTAAGTCGAATCGAGGTCGAATGGCAAGTCTGCCGCCTCAAACTGCCACGCGCTAATCGATATATATATCTTTTTTACCCCTTGCTCTGTTTTGAAGACGGATGCTAAAGAGGAGAAGGCCGAACCCTCCAGCTCCTCCAACCCCGCGCTGGAGATGGAGCTGACAGAGGAGAAGCTGCCAATGACGCTCTCCCGACAGGAGGCAAGTTCACCGCAACACCGGTCTCTGCTCCTGCTGTGCGAGTGTCTGCTCCTGTCACAAACTCGTTTTAGTGGTCTCGTTCGAGTGGTCCCGCAGGCTAGAGGGGTCCCTCTTTGGTGTTCCATGGGAGGTAATGTGTCTGTGCATTGTCCCTGGGGGGGGGTGCAGGTGATCTGGCGGCTGAGGGAGCGTGGGGAACCGGTGAGGCTGTATGGGGAGTCCGACTACGATGCCTTCCAGAGGCTCAGGAAGATAGAGTTCCTGGCCCCCGAAGTCAACAAGGTATGGCTGCGCTCCTTACAGTGCCATCGAAAAAGGCCGTGACCATAATACTGCCTCCAGAACCGCGTCAGACGGCTCACACTGCTGTGTGCTGTGTCGCCAGGGCCTGAGGAATGACCTGAAAGCGGCCATGGACAAGATCGACCAGCAGTACCTGAACGAGATCGTGGGCGGGACCGGAGAGCCGGGTGAGGTGGACACGCAGCACGACCTCAAAGTCCACGAGGAGCACACCACCATCCAGGAACTGGAGGTAAGCTGCCCGGCTTCAGGGGAAGGCCCGTCCCTGAACCCCAGGTGGACGGCCATGGGCCTCCGAAGGACTCCCCTCCCCTTCCTGCGAGCCGTCGTGGAAAACGACTGGATTGAATGATAAAGATAACCAAGGCCGTCCATTTTCTGTTCTGCTCCAGGTCCTCGGCAAGTCGCTGGGCACGGGGGATGACAACGGAGACATGGACGTTATTGACAAAGTGTTAAGGGTACGAACGAAGGCCATGCCTTGCTTTCAGCTCTAGAGGGAGCTGTTTCAAAATGTACTATGTCTCAGTTCATGTTATGTTGCAATATAGTACTTGAACGTTGCTAACCAATAGCATGGTTTACTGTAACACACACACACACACACACACAGACACAGACAGACAGACACACACATACTCACTCATATACATAGGCTTGTGCTGAACACCAAACCGTGCTTGTGGTCTGCACATTGTGCTGACCTGTTGTCGTGGTGTGGATCTAGTTCCTGCTGGGTGTCTGGGCTAAGGACCTGAACGGTCGGGAGGACCACGTGAAGCGCAGCGTGCAGGGCAAACTGGCCAGCGCCACTCAGAAGCAGACCGAGTCTTACCTCCACCCCCTCTTCAGGAAGCTACGGAAGAAGGTAAGCTCGGGGGAGAAAGGCTACGTTCCCCCTGGATTCTCACCGATGAGGTGTCAACACCACAAAGGCCCATACAGAGGCCCGGTTCCTTTCCCTTATTCCATCGGCCCAAAAGCCAAACGGCAATCTTCAACTGGGCAGCATCCTACAAGTGGCTTATTGAGCCAGCCCAGGCCTCAATCAATACAGCTATCTCTTAAAACGGCCTTACCGCTGCCGAAGTAGTCCGTGGAGCCAGCCCAGTCAGAAGCATGCAGTCTGACATCAGGTGGACCAGTTAGAAGCATGCAGTCTGACATCAGGTGGACCAGTCAGAAGCATGCAGTCTAACATCAGGGGGACCAGTTAGAAGCATGCAGTCTGACATCAGGTGGACCAGTTAGAAGCATGCAGTCTGACATCAGGTGGACCAGTTAGAAGCATGCAGTCTGACATCAGGGGGACCAGTTAGAAGCATGCAGTCTGACATCAGGTGGACCAGTTAGAAGCATGCAGTCTGACATCAGGGGGACCAGTTAGAAGCATGCAGTCTGACATCAGGTGGACCAGTTAGAAGCATGCAGTCTGACATCAGGTGGACCAGTTAGAAGCATGCAGTCTGACATCAGGTGGACCAGTTAGAAGCATGCAGTCTGACATCAGGTGGACCAGTTAGAAGCATGCAGTCTGACATCAGGGGGACCAGTTAGAAGCATGCAGTCTGACATCAGGTGGACCAGTTAGAAGCATGCAGTCTGACATCAGGTGGACCAGTTAGAAGCATGTAGTCTGACATCAGGGTGACCAGTTAGAAGCTTGCAGTCTGACATCAGGTGGACCAGTTAGAAGCATGTAGTCTGACATCAGGGTGACCAGTTAGGAGCTTGCAGTCTGACATCAGGTGGACCAGTTAGAAGCATGCAGTCTGACATCATGTGGACCAGTTAGAAGCATGCAGTCTGACATCAGGTGGACCAGTTAGAAGCATGCAGTCTGACATCAGGTGGACCAGTTAGAAGCATGTAGTCTGACATCAGGTGGACCAGTTAGAAGCATGCAGTCTGACATCAGGGTGACCAGTTAGAAGCATGCAGTCTGACATCAGGTGGACCAGTTAGGAGCATGCCGTCTGACATCAGGGGGACCAGTTAGAAGCAAGTAGTCTGACATCAGGGTGACCAGTTAGAAGCTTGCAGTCTGACATCAGGTGGACCAGTTAGAAGCATGCAGTCTGACATCAGGTGGACCAGTTAGAAGCATGTAGTCTGACATCAGGGGGACCAGTTAGAAGCATGCAGTCTGACATCAGGGGGACCAGTTAGAAGCATGCAGTCTGACATCAGGGGGACCAGTTAGAAGCATGCAGTCTGACATCAGGTGGACCAGTTAGAAGCATGCAGTCTGACATCAGGTGGACCAGTTAGAAGCATGCAGTCTGACATCAGGTGGACCAGTTAGAAGCATGCAGTCTGACATCAGGGGGACCAGTTAGAAGCATGCAGTCTGACATCAGGTGGACCAGTTAGAAGCATGCAGTCTGACATCAGGGTGACCAGTTAGAAGCATGCAGTCTGACATCAGGGGGACCAGTTAGAAGCATGCAGTCTGACATCAGGTGGACCAGTTAGAAGCATGCAGTCTGACATCAGGGGGACCAGTTAGAAGCATGCAGTCTGACATCAGGGGGACCAGTTAGAAGCATGCAGTCTGACATCAGGTGGACCAGTTAGAAGCATGCAGTCTGACATCAGGGTGACCAGTTAGAAGCATGCAGTCTGACATCAGGTGGACCAGTTAGAAGCATGCAGTCTGACATCAGGGGGACCAGTTAGAAGCATGCAGTCTGACATCAGGTGGACCAGTTAGAAGCATGCAGTCTGACATCAGGTGGACCAGTTAGAAGCATGCAGTCTGACATCAGGGGGACCAGTTAGAAGCATGCAGTCTGACATCAGGGGGACCAGTTAGAAGCATGCAGTCTGACATCAGGGTGACCAGTTAGAAGCATGCAGTCTGACATCAGGGGGACCAGTTAGAAGCATGCAGTCTGACATCAGGGTGACCAGTTAGAAGCTTGCGGTCTGACATCAGGGTGACCAGTTAGAAGCATGCAGTCTGACATCAGGGGGACCAGTTAGAAGCATGTAGTCTGACATCAGGGGGACCAGTGCGCCGGCTTTCCGGCCCCGCTACGCTGGTTCATTCTTCTCATCGTCAGCCCCCGCTCTGCTCCACTCCTTTTCACCCTTCCTCCCCGCCCGGCAACCGCTTTCATCACACCGCTTTGCAAACATTTGTAATTGGACGTCTGCCCAGCGGAGTATCTGTGTTAGGAAGCCGTTTTCATTGCTATGAATATTTTGCTGATACATATTGAATGAGTGTGGTACTTTGTGTGGCCACATTGGTTTGATTGCTTCACCAGTCTGGGTGTTTAAAGGCTCGTATCAGACCCCTGTCTTTTTCAGAACTTGCCAGCAGACATCAAGGAGTCCATTACGGACATCATCAAGTTCATGCTGGAAAGAGAATATGTCAAGGTATAAATAAATATCAAATATAAATATAAATAATCCTGTCATTCTAGATTGCTGTTCTCGTAGCATCGTCTCTGATCAACTTGGCTGACATTTGTGTACCCCAGGCCAATGATGCGTACCTGCAGATGGCCATCGGTAACGCCCCCTGGCCCATCGGTGTGACTATGGTGGGCATCCACGCTCGTACTGGCCGAGAGAAGATCTTCTCCAAACACGTCGCCCACGTCCTCAACGACGAGACCCAGAGGAAATACATCCAGGTTGGACAGTTATCATCTTTACTTCACCACTGTTTAATCCTGTCATGAACGATAAGAAAAATACAACTTTGCCAGCAACATAAAGTTGAGGTGTTTCAATTATGTAGTGGTTGATTCTGCTCCTTGAATTTAAAGCAGCCGTTTTTCTTTGTAGCCCTTTAGGAGGGAATGGAAATATATGTTGTGTTGACATGAAAGCCTGCTGTGTTTTATACGTATCTACCATCAACATCATCTTTCCACAGGGGCTAAAGAGGTTGATGACCATCTGCCAAAAACACTTTACAACTGACCCATCCAAGTGTGTGGAGTACAACGCCTTATAGCTGATGCCAATTATGTCTCTGTGTGTGTCTGTGTGCCCCCTGGAACTATTCATTGTCTCATTTGGATATCATGTTCATCAGAGATTTGTTTTTTGTAAATTTGAACACTATTTTCTTAAAGATATTGAAAGGAAATGTAATAAGATGTTTGAATGCTTTCTTTTGTGGAGTATGAATAGGATTTATTGACCTGAGCATCTCTTTGCAAATTTGAAATGTGTAACCAGTGCTTCATTTGCAATTGTTTAACGTTATCTTTGGCAAAGTACATTTTTACCAAGAGGTGTAAGTTTTATTATACTTTTTCTTGGACATTTTTTTTTTGAATGAGCCACAACAGGGTCTTTTCCATTTCAATGGACGTGTGTTGGAATTTATGCATGACTTGGTTTCATTAAGACCGTGAAGTACACATAGACTTCTTCACTAACCTGTTAAAAGTAAGACTCCATAGTCTTTTCACTGGCTCCAAGGCAAAAATCCATAAACGTAGTCCTATTTTGCATAATATTGCTAAATAGCAGATGTACCAACATTGGGTTTGTAATTTTTCTCTGCTTTTTGTCACCGTGAATGTGTCTCTGTTTTGTGATGGCTCCTATTAAAGATATGTTCTTTCAAATTAACATCATTTATTGAATCCGGTTTACAATCTCTAGCTTGTATTGTTATAGAACATACAGCATTTAAAAAAATGAATGCTGCAGTCGTTTCTAATGAATTCCTCTAATTGAGGAGTGCCTCAACTAGGCATTACTATAAATCCTTGTGTGATATTTGGATAACCTCACAGACAGTGACCTTCTTACGTTCGGTAACCATGGAGACTCGCTCTGTTCCTTGTAAATTCTCCACAACCACAGCCCACGTCAATGGCGGTTTGGATCGGCTCTGGAACAGAATTGCTTTAACCTTAAACTGTCGGATGTTATGTGGTAATGAAAGTGCAGATAAAGTGATAGTTGTCTTAATTATTAAAGCCACGGCTGTACCCTTACTTGTCCTAAAGCTATCTGGTCATATACATGCAGTTACTCAGAACTGAACTAAAGTGGCAAGTTTGTCCATTTTTGAGAGACTGGCAAAATCTTTTCTCTGTGGTGGCACTGTCTCATCTTCAGAAAAAAAAGCTTCACTTTAAGTCCGTCCAATGACACGCTCAACTAGAAACACAAGAACACTGTCATGTGACATTTGTCCATGCAACACTAGGTTACAGTATAAAGTAGCATCAGATAAACTATTCCAAAGGGTGTTCAGGAGATAGTGGGGAAGTAGACCTGTTCTCTGTTTGAAAATGATGATGTGCGCATAAAAGCTTAACAAGCTACACACCAGGGTTCTAATTCTGGCACAGTTTCAGATTGTTTTGGTACGGTGCTCCAGGTGCATGGGGCTCCTTCAGGTCCCAGTGGTGAGGCAGTGGAGACCAGCCACTGGCACTGCTGCCCTGTGAGACCGGCTCAATGCGGACCCCCAGGGGCAACGTTGGTAGACTTGGGCAGATGGAAAGGGGATGTGCCAGTTGGGGTATTGTGTGCAGAAAACGTTGTTAAGCAGGTTAGGATGAAGGTTTGGTATTATATTGGTCCATTACGCTTCGGTGGAAAAAGGGGTGTTTATGATCTCATCAAATATTAGGTCAACTACTGAGTTTGAAACAAAAACAAAAACATAACGACCATATACACTGACCTCCTCCGTGATGCCCTTAGACAAGTCTGAATCGAAGCCATTGTGTGTCCTGTAGTTTGCTGCAGTGCAATGTCTCTCTGAACATATTAATAGTCATCGGATTGGAAGGTCCAAGTGCTGCTGATTGTTCTTAACTGCTTGTAGTCAAAAGCACAAGCTGTCCTGTTCCACTTTGGGGCTACACGGGTTTCTAATTCTGCCGATGCCGACCCGACCATAACCCGGATTCCTCTGCCTGGTTTAATTGTGTATTCAGTGATCACACTCTGGGTTCAAAGTTCCCCCTTATTCATACAGAGAGTTTTGTTAAGGTCTGCTCCCTTGCCTGTTATCTCCCTCTGTCCCATTGTCTATTGAGCCGAGGTGTTTCTCTTGCTTTTCAATGCACATATATCATTTTTTTTAACTACTGGCCCATTCTGCCATTTAGACTTTAGCCTTTGAGGCATGTTGATTTACGAGAGTGTTTGCACCATGGTAACCATGAAGCGCAGTGTTTCCTTGCTCTACTTCTTGTTCTTACTCAGGTCTATGCAGGCTGAGCCCCATTAGTGGCTGTGAGGTCTGGACCAGGCCATGAAAGAGTGCTCGCTGTGCTTTCTTCCCAGAGAGCAGGCCCCTGTGTGAGGGACCCACTCAGTGTCATTAACACATACAAATCCTTGGGCCTCTCAGCCAGATTCACAGTATGTCCCCCACCCTAATTGCATATATTAGCATTCCAATTTACTGCTTTGTTTGAAGATGCATGTTAATGTTGGAGGACATAGTCGTCTTCTGCCTTTCTGTCAGAATCTTATCTAGATCGTTTTGCATTTTCCCTCCATACACAGCAGGGGTTTAGACTAAACTGGCTTATTGGTGTCTCATCTACGATAAATGAAAGAAATGGTTAATCTAACGAGGATGAATCAGAGCCTATCCATTATGGGCATACACAAGTACCACGTTGTCAAAACTTTCTTCATTTATATTGTGCATGTCATGTAAATATGTTTAGTTAATTCATAATAAACATCTAATACATCTATCATCCTACAAACATCGAATCATTGATTTTCAACAATTCCTCTCTTGTCCTTCTTTGAGCACAAAGGATGTGCACATCTCAATCTGAAATGATAAAAGAGAAATCAGAAGGTGGCCATTACAGCATTTGTCTGCCTCCGTTCCTAGGTGACCAGTCATCGCCAATGTGTTTTTCCTGGAACTGTGGCCTGTGGTCGCCGCCTGCTTGTCCGTCTTTAATTAGTCTTTTGATCAAGACCCTGGTTAATTCCACGTTGCCAGGCACCTGAAAGGACGTATAACCAATTACCTGCGGAGGCTTAATGTTCCAACCCACCTCACCCCTCCTTCTCTCTCTTTCTCCCTCCCTCTCTCTCTTCTCCCGCTCTCTCTGCACAGTGTCAAATATGCACACATCATCATGTCACACTTGCATGTTTGTTTTTGCCTTTGTGTGGTTCGAAAGACACTACTCCCACAGTGGTCATTAACGTGCCTTAAATATTAGTACAACAGTAAACATTGACTTGGCAGGAAGATAAGTTTGGTTACCTGGTGAGCACACAGCTCTGCCTACTCTCTCTGCACGTTCAGATGATAGCCTGAAGGTTATTCTTTGTTCGGTCTGATCTTCTTTACAAGGTAGCCACTGAACCCTCTGACTCTCTCCTACATGGTCATATGATCAGCTATGGAGGCAGGTTGATGTCTGTACCACAGCTGTCAAGGCAGAAAAAATAAAAATGCTAATTTTATCGGCCAAGCTGAAATTAGCTTAAAGGTCAGAAGATTAAATGACATGCTAAAAAGAGATAAATGATAGATAGTTGTAAGGTATTAGACCATCCATAGGTCACCTCCAAATGGCCAGAAAGGAGGGGAGAGACCACGTTGCAATCTTTTGTATGCAAAAGTAAAAGAAAGACGTGCACACCTAAAGAACAACAACTAAAATAGCCAGATCAAATGTTGTGGTAAACAACCGACCATTTTGGAGGTGCAATTGAGTTAGCGTTTGAAATTGCTTCCAATCTGCCATGTATTCACGTTGGCTATTTAACCTTTCGCCGTTTCACTGCATTCCAATTTGGCGTCACCAACATGTGTCTCCGCCCGTGTTTCATGGACTAGAACCTAAGCCCACTCCATGATTAGGCGGTGAGCACAACATAGAGGGACCGGAAAGAAGAAAGAACACCATGGCTGGACAAAACCTTTAGTTCCATGGGATTTGTCGGTAACATCTCACAGTCTCCTCGTCTCTCTTCTGAGTTAGAAGAAGAGGGTTTGGCAGGGTGAGAATTGACATTGTTTTGGCAGGACTGCACACAGATGTTGAACGTCTATACCTCGATGCAAGCGATCCAAATGATATTCCATATTGTTTTTATGGTTTTAACAGCCTCCACTACTCTGTAGGCATTTTCTATATCTGAAGCACTAGAAGGAATGCAGGGTGGCTTGACAACGTGTTGTATGCTTACAATGGCGATGTGCACTTCCAACCATCCCTGACTTTAGACCTTCATTCTCACGTCCACAAAGGACACGTTGAAAGAGGGTAAGCGATAGAGTGAGCAGAAATGAGATAGGGGGAAGAGAGATAGACAGATAAACAGACATACAAAAGAGCCTATGCTGGACCTTATTGAACTCCATTTTTAGAAGCAGAAAATCCATTATTACTCAGGGTAAAACCCTCCAAAGCTAGATGTCCAGCCCCTGCTGTGCAATCTGCACCCAGCGTGCATTAGGGACCTTTCAGGTCACAGGTTTTCCATCCATTATGGTGTACGATTAACCAGCAGTAAGCATTTGCATTCACTAACAAACAAAAAGTGTATGGCTGAAATTAATTTTACGCATGAAAAAAAATCAACCCTTACCTAAGCAACGGACCTTTGGGTAAAGCACAACTTCTTAAGAAGTCAGTTTAAAAATGACCCTGGTTAGCCTTCTGTAATCGTGTGACTGATGAGAGTAAAAAACAACTTCGGTAAAAGAGATAGCCAACGCCTCATGTGTTAGGAAGTGTTTGAAGGACCTCTTCTGTTGGGCTATTACGTGTATGGATGCGTGAGAGAAGCGCAGCGTGTCACTGTTGTGCTCGGGGGAAGGTAACGTGACAGAGCAGAACTCACTCCAGCCAAAGCCATCGCGTTTACTTATTGAGTTGACTGACCTCAATAAACTACATGTCAATTTCTAAGCACAGTATGGACGAGCTGCAAACTGAAAATGCTGAAGTCAACGGCATCCACGAAAGCGCTGAAGAGAAGTACCGTGCCATTGCATTTGACACTGCGCTCAGCACCTTGGTGGCGGTGGCAGTTTACGTGATGGTGAAAGTAAGCCTAGACGGGATTAGGCAGTGGCGGGCTAAAATATCGGTGCTCATAGTTGGTTCGGGACCCGTAGGGCTGACAGCGGCGTTGGTTGCTGTTCGCTCCGGGAAGGTGCTGAAATTGACCGTGCTGGATGAGAGGTATCGGACATCTCTGCTGTGCCGCCCCCAGCAGATCGCCCTGGACCCCCGCAGTGTTGAGTTCTTACTGGGACTCGGGGTTGACTTCGATAACATGGAGGGGTGCTGGCATAACGAGCACTTCTTTACCAAAATAGGTGTGTTTCAAGAGTACCTCCTGAGCATCCTAGAACAGAAGAAGCAGAAGATTCACGTCAAGGTGCAGCTTGGGACCAAGGTCTGTACACTATTGCAATGGGTTCACGGCGGGTATACTTGACATCTCAGACAGTAACGTTAAAGTCTTGGGCTACTCTTATGTCAGAGAAGCATGGTCAAGGAGGATTGCTGTAGATTTAAGGGTGCTTTTATGGCATTCCTCTATCTTAATTTGTGGGATACTGCATACTTGCCTGGCTAGTTATGTTTTCATCAGTTCTGA
>CM030181.1:13125806-13133306 GCA_017639675.1 Aplochiton taeniatus | reverse complement strand
GCCCTGGTTGGGCCTGCCACCGACACCAAGATGGTCCGCTTCCTCAGACACACCGCCAACCCCTCGGTATGCACCTGAGCTCTGCCCCCCCCCCCACCATGGCAACATGAAAACCTTTCCTGGACCATGTTCTGTTCAACTCGTTGCTAAGAATGGGAGTGGGGAACGACACAGTGCAAAGGAAGTTGGAATGGCTTCCATCATGAAGTCTGCCCTATCCTTTAGGTTGCGGTGGACAGGAGCGTGTGCTGCCTCATGCAAAGGCTCTGCATTTCCATATGGATGACATGGAAACGGGGCTAATAATAACCCAGGTTTTCAGCACGGCAGCATCTGTCACACCTGCTTATTCCACACCTTTCATTCAACGAATGCTCTCCAATTGCCCCGTTACGCTTGCCGGCAGATTACGCAGAGTAAAGTGTTTATGCGTGAAAGGAAGACTGTGTGTGTGTGTGTGTGTGTGTGTGTGTGTGTGTGTACCTCAGTTGCCAGATCTTCAGATCTGGTGGCCGCGACCATAATTGGACGCAGGTACACGAAAGCAAGTGTCCTTGAACACCGTGTCATTGTGTGGGCGGATGTCGCACTTTGAGTCAGAGCCCAGTCACACACTCTCCTTCAAACCCTCACACACTCTACCACGCAGTGCAATTCAGAATGCCAGTGTCATGTGTCAGCACACTCTCACACACACACGGCCGCACACGCACACACGCACGCACGCACGCACGCACGCACGCACACACACACACCCACACGCTGACTTTCAACTGAAAGTCCATTCAAGGATCATTCCCACGTCACATGTACCACCTTTTCTCACGCCGTCTCTCCCTCTGGCCGCAGATCATGAAGAACATCTTCCACCAGTCCTTCAATGCCTACAAGACGGACATCGAGCCGCGCCTCAACGACCTGACGCTGCACCACATGCAGTGCAGCCGCCGCCTCTTCGAGATCCAGCTGTCCCACCGGAGGATCAGCGCCGCCTACATCGAGGGGGACAACGTGGCCGTCACCGTGGAGGGGGAGGCGGCCCGCGTGCTCAACTTTGACACGGGTAGGTGGACCAGCGCGCCCACGTCACCGGTCCTCATGGCGACGGAGAGGCACACTGTGTTCTATAGTTAGACCCCCTTTGTAATTGTATTCATGTCCCGCGTTGCAGGTAAAAGGCAGCTCTTTTATTGAAGGTCCCTATAGGTTTATAGGTTTGTAATGCACTTTAAAGGCTGAGAATGGAGTGCATATATATATATATATATATATATAGATAGATAGAGAGAGAGAGAGAGAGAGAGAGAGAGAGAGAGAGAGAGAGAGAGAGAGAGAGAGAGAGAGAGAGAGAGAAAGAAAAGGATGGAGAGAGAGAGAGATAAGGAGGGAAAGAGAAGGAGAGAGAGCAAGAGAGAGGGAGAGAGATAGAGAGAGAGAAGGAGGGAGAGAGAGAGAGAGAGAGAGAGAGAGAGAGCATGAAGGATGTGACAAAGTAGCGTGACTCACTCCCGTACTCAATGGCCGGCATGTGTCTCTCAGCAACAGCGCGTCGGCTGCTCTCGGTGGGGGTTTCTCGCCCTCACGATAGCAACTCTCTCTTCCCCCACCTCTCGCCCTCCCTTTGCCCCCCCCCCCCCTGCCTGCGCACACCACCCCACAGGCTGCGGGGTGAACCTGGGCATGCGTGGCCTGGAGTCCCTGGGGACCTTCATCTACCGTGCGGCCACGGCGGTGGACCAGAACGACGTGCTGGAGGCCCTGTCGGCTAAGATCCAGCACTCCCGACAGGTGGCCGAGACCTTCAGACAGACGGGCCTGACGGACGCCATGTTCCAGTAGAGCCTCGGCACGGGGACCACGGAACACGTGGCCAGCCGGTGGCACGGACGCCTCGACAGCTTTGTCGCCGTTTGCCAGGCGAAAGGTCGCAATGTTTGTGTCCTGATCCGTCGCTGGATGCAAGGTCAAACGATTGAGATGGTGGCCACAGGGCCTTGCGACTTCAGAAAGGTGACAGCAGATAGGCTCAACGACACCAAGAGCAACACTCCCAATTCTACTTGACATTCGTATAACCACATACGTTTAGTGCTGTGAACACTGCTATGCCCTGGTCTGGATCGGAGGGCTGGTCTCTGAGGAGCTTCAAACGGACAAGGACCTCCATTACTGTACATGCAGTAGATGTTCTTTTGTGACTAATGATAAAAAGAAGGATATGGTCTGCCTTACCTAACTATTTCTGGTAAACGTATCTTTCCCTTTGAGGTGACAGATATAAAACATGAAGAAGCCTATAGCCTTTGTTTACAGTGTGGCATTAAGGGTCAAGATGCAATGACTGTACTCTATACTCTATGTCAGGGTAAATCTCAATAAGCTGAGTTATCCTCCTCCGTTGAAGCAAGTGTTTTCTGATATAGAAGAGGAGAAGCCCCTAGAGTGTTGAGATGAACCCAGCTTCTCATGTTATGTGGAACTTGAAAAGGCTAATGGTTGGTGGTCCCTTTACATGCAAACTCTAATTCAATAGATAATATATTGGACCTCTTTTTTTTTTTTACTCAGGCGTTTGTATTAGTGTTTTTATTAAATTGTATTTGCTGCCCTTCAAGTAAACATTTCAAATTGATAATGGAAATTACATTTAAATGATAAATATAACTGCTGGCAGCTAAATGGTGTGAAACTGGTTGGACAACAATATGGAATATAGTTCTGCAGTAAAAAAAAAAGCATTATGCAGAATTATCAATGAGACCAAATGTATTCCAACAGACAGATCCTACTAAAACAATCCTCTACAACTAATACTATCTCTTTGACCCTGCATTAATGAAGTTTGTCCTGACCTCCACTGTACTCTTTAGTCCCAGAATGATGCTGTGTGTGCTCTATAAATGTGCAGTGCCATACTGCCATCTAGTGGCTGTACAAAGATGTTTTCTGCTGAAATCGCCATTGTAACAATAACTGTTGTCTTAATCAATTCTACATACACAGTATGGATGTGACTGCACTTACCTGCCACCAATTTAGCGTTTGCCTTTGTGGGTGCATAGATAACTATTACATTGACTTTCAAGGGTGCCATGTTGTGGAACTTCTGTGAACTGTGTTCTGTGAACTTCTAAATAGCTCCCAAATGTGTTCGCTTTCATCACTGTGACCCGTGTACCTAAAGTAATGCAATGTTATTAAAGCAGTGAGAACAGCTTTCCTTCCTATTCCCTCAACACTGGCCATTTGCATTTAGTCTGGCCTTTCTATGACAAGGTGATGAAAAATAAACTTGATTTAGTTCAGATCCATACGCACTTAAAGTATATATTTTTTTAGACAAGCTATCACAAATACTCTCTTTATGTTTATAAATAAACATGGTGATTTTTTTTATACAACACAAGATTGAGGGGGTCATCACTTGGAGTGATGATACAAATATTAAATTGACGGGTCTTATTTTGTTGAAAGAAAAAACAGAAATGCATGTTTTACTCGCCTGTTATTATTTCAGTGAATACACTGCTTGAATGATGATGAACTTACAGAAGAGATTTGGTAACACAGATGTCTGACAGCCTGGGCACCTTTCACCCAGACCTCGAGACCATCTCAATAGAGTTGACAGGCTCTGGCTATGACATCCACGAACTAGCCCTTTATGCCAACCTGGACTGCCTAGTTTCTCCCTGACAGCCTTCACGATCCCCTTTCTCTCCTTCTGTCCTGGTAATTCAAGATTCCAGCCGCTAGAAATGCCCTCCAAGGCTAACAGTCCCCCATACACACCTTTGAACTGGCCCCGCGGTAGAGCACAGCTTTTCATTAGATTAAACACTAGAGTGAGGACATGTGGTTCTCCCTCTTTGTGTGTCATTGTCTGTTGCCAATGCGTACTGTTTACCATGTGAAGCGTCTTTGGCTTTTCGAAAAGCGACATATAAATCAAATGTATTATTGTTATTATTAATATTTTGTCTTGGCAAGCAATTAAGGCTGGAATGAAGGATGACTTAATCAATGATGGTGAATGGCATGTTCATAACTGAATTAGACCTGCCAATGGGGCCTTGGCCAGCAATCAATGGGAAATAGTGACCAGTGGTTGGAAGTCCGGGGCAGGGTATCGTCAGACCAACTGGCTCTGTCGATACAATTCAGCAGGTAAAGCGCTCCCGCTGTGAACAGGGACTTCCAGGTGGAGCTAAGTAGCCCAGGGATGTGGAATACGGAAGAGGCTGGAAAACCGGGATTCAACAAGAAAAGATCAGAATACAACTAATTGTCTTGCTGGGTCATAGAACTTCTATACCGAACAAAATAATTCAGATGCGCAAGCCCTTTGTCCTCATTTGACTCCAGGCAGGTCATTTTGAGTTATAACTGAGATCACTGCTGTAAATATTCAGTAAACAGTTGTGTGTGTGTGTGTGCCTGATGCTCAGGGAGGCGTACAATTAAGTAGGCAGCAGTTTACATTCCTTGCTAGTGAATTCTGCACACCTTACCACTTTATTCTATAAGTACTTACACCGTATAGCCATGTGAGGGCAACATTGTCCTTTGAATGGAAAACAACTTTTGAGTTGGCGTAAACGGATGCTCTAGACAAGGACAAAGAAGCATGTACTCCAGGTAACACACACAGCCGTCCAACACTTTTAAATAAATTCAAATATCATAAGATTGTCACTTAATAAGTAAAAATAAACAATCTAAAAGACACGAGATAGGAAAAGCAAACTGTAATAAACAAAAATGTAGAGAACAAAATAATGCATGGGGAGCAATATGAGCTCTCTGTTGGCTAGGTGTGTGAGCTGTGCTGAAAGGATGTGAGCACAGGGCCTGTATTGACAACACATCAGGCCCCGTCTTGACACGCAGACAGGAAGTCACTGTCACGTCACATGACTCGGATATTGGCACATTGTCCGATTCCACAACGGGCCTCTAATGCTTGCTGCCAGCAGAAACACAGGCCAGGTCACCTGCTGACATGCAACCAGACAGATGGAGAAACGGGACAGACAGAAACACACGCGTGCATACACACACGCACACGCACACGCGCACACACACGCACACGCACGCGCGCACACACACACACACAGGATGCATAGAAGTTTTAAGATTGACTTTGGGCCTGAGTGTCAAATTCTGAAGAATTATAGAGATTGACATTGAAAAGCAATATTTTCAGTTAAAGGAAATTTGCAAAAATGAATACAAGTTTTTACTTTTTTTTGATTATTTTGAACCGTTTTTAGTTTAAGATTATTTTTTGTCTAATTTATTTTAATAACATACTTATAATGTCTTTCTATGTCTTCTGTAAAGCACTTCACGTGGTCTTGTGTGTGAAAACATGCTATACAAATAAACTTGACTTGAACATTCAAGCTTATTGAATTGTATTGTTATGTTGTAATGTATGAAATACTGTAGTTGTTCCTAAATTTTTCTCTTGAACTAATACACCATGCACAGTAAGAGGGAGAGCACTGGACTGTTGTGTGCACTGGTCTCGTGTGCAATCTGAAAGTCCTGGTGTTGTCACATGGTCACTCCTTTCCATGATCTAATGCCACCTACATGTGATGCATTGGTGCCAGTCAGGTGGACTGGACCACTAACATTGCCTGGTACCTGTGAGCTTTGTCAGTTGACCTTAAGTGACTGTTTACAATTTCAAAACATAAGTGCAACCTGCTAGCAAGCCTTGGCATTTCTGTGTGCACGAAGGCATCTTTTAAGTAATTTCGGTTCTAAGTTTGTGGGTAATTACTTTTGATTGAATTCTATATGTTTTTATGTATATGTTTTTTAACATAAATAACTGTTAAAACAACTCTGAAACAGTGAAGCACTGAAAGAAAAGGTTCATCACCTTAATCTCCACAAGAGAAGACTCACCTAGCCTGACTTGTTGTGTCAGTGATTGTAGTGCAGTTTGCTAAGTCTTCTCTAATCTTTTGCAGATGCCTCTTCAGAATCAATTCGGACAAGAGATTAGGAAAAAGAGAAATTACACTAAAATGTGTTTAATCTCAGTCATGTCATTGATTTGTTATATTACGCTGTTTGAATGGCTTGATTAGGATCTCAGGGTTTCATTAATTATCTTAATTTCATTGAGTTTTTTTTGTGAATTTGAGCACTTTTCTTTTTTAATGTAAAGTGATTCAAACGATAGTGACATCTAGGACACTGGAGATGTTATTTTAAGCAAGGAGAGTTTTGTTTTACATTTCAGGAAACAAACAAAAAATCCTTTTTGGTCCTTGACTGATTGGCTGCATCATTATGATTCTTGGATATGTTTTATCACATTGATATAGCCTGCTTATTGGCTAATGCTGTTTAAAAAATCCATCATTATTCATTTAGAGCTGCTTTGGGAAGAATTTTGGAATCATTATAAACAAAATATTTTCTAGAAAAGAAATACCTAACATGTAGGCAAAACCTCTGCTGAAAACCATAGCTGTATTATTTATTTTTATATCATTTGATATTGCTTTCTTCTTCTGGAACACAAACAGTACATAAAATAAATGATCAGTTCATATTGTAACTTACGTTCAATTTGTTTCCAAACTTTATATGATCCATTTTCCATACACACCATGGATCAGCAACCTCATAAAAAATGTGCTTTAAAAAGAATGATTATGTCTTCCTATTCATTTGTACATACCTTTAGTTTATTCTAAAGGTTAATCTCACTGAGTTTACGTTTCGCCATTTGTAACAGCTTCTTTTGTCGTCAATGTATCCTGAATAAATCTGTAGAAGCAGCTTTATGCAGCACCTTGAATATAGTATGACAGAGAGAGAGAGAGACAGAGACAGAGAGAGAGAGAGAGAGAGAGAGAAAGAGAGAGAGAGAGAGAGAGAGAGAGAGAGAGAGAGAGAGAGAGAGAGAGAGAGAGAGGAATCCCATCTGCAGTGTGTAACTGGGACGCAGGCCGTACAATCACCATTTAGGTCCTCTCTGCCCATCACTCTCACACACTCACACACTCCTTCAACTGTCGGCGCTCATAATTGGGCCTCTCTGTCAAAAGGAAAATCAGCCCCGCTGTTCCAACCCAAACCGTCCTCTCTCACCCGCCCCTTGATTGTACTCTCTTGCCAACCCTTCAACTTCTCTCATTGCCTCCTACCTTCTCTCCCACGGCAGGGGTAAATGAGGCCCAGTGTTCCAACTGCCCCCCCCCCCCCACCACCCCAACCCCCCACTCCCCAGAGTCTTTGGTTGGGACGTGTGGTGGGGTGACAGTGGTAGCCTCGGGGACAGGTTGCTGTTGACAGGAATGGGGGCCTCTGATTTGAGGAGAGCCGTCACGCCGACGACTGCAGCTGCCTCCTCGAGTGACACCTCCCCGCTACCGGGGGAGAGGTGGAAGTGTGTGTGTGTGTGTGTGTGTGTGTGTGTGTGTGTGTGTGTGCGCGCGTGTGTATGTGTGCGCACGCCTGTGTGCGTTGTGTGTG
>CM030181.1:13118306-13120806 GCA_017639675.1 Aplochiton taeniatus | reverse complement strand
TCTCCACACACCCTGGCTTCGGCCTCACAGGCCTGCTTCTTATTTAAGGAAATGCAAAAACTCAATTGAGTATTGTATCTGTTTCCTCTTTTCCACGATGTTAGGGACTTGATAACAATACACGCTGGAGGTTGAAAGTGTCCTGCAGTTATTCTGACTAGTTTTTCCATTCGGACACAACTGGCTCATTAAACATGGCGCTGTTGTCACTGTGGAAGTTGAGGCTTTTTATTGTGTGTCTGACTGAACTAGACAGTCGCACACACATCTGTGTAGCAACAGAAAACGTCTCCTTCAGCGGGCTGGCGTGGCCGTCACAACATACTAAAGTGTTGCAAATGCGGCCCAGCCAATCGGCGCTCTGCCTTTGGACATGTGACGGCAGCATGTTATGACAGGGAGAGGTCAGGTGTCCAGGCGTGTGATGACCACATGGATGGCAGATGTCATGTCAGGTTTGTAGGGACTGGGCTTAATGACGGAGTGACTCACAGTCCGTCGTCGGAGAGCGCACACTGGATCACTGTCAGAGAGTTTTGCCCTTGTCCCTTACTTGTAACAACCTCTTATTTGTCCGTGGATCAGAGGAATAATACTCAGTCAGTCTGATTGAGAGATCAAACCTGATTACGTTTATTTGCCCGGAGGGAGTAAAAAAACAGACATTTGGTAACCAGTAAACATTTTGCAAAACGATGCGTTTTTTTTCTAAAATGTTGAGAAAATGTCACTCTCTTTGAGTTTGTGTGTGTGTGTGTTTATCTGTGTGTGTGTGTGTGTTTGTGCCTGCCTGCGTGCGTTCGTGTGTTTCTCTGTTTGCGTGTGTGCGCGCTCAAAGGGGTGTGCCTCAGAGTGGTACTTTAAAACGGTACCACTTTTGATCCCCGTCACACCACTTGTCTCTAATGCACCTATGGCAAAGATCCAGCCCTCTCCTTCGCTCTCTCTCTCCCTGCCCTTAAACGTACAATAAAGCCGTATTGTACTCTCGCCTGTACACTCGTAGAGAAGGAAACTCTTTAAGAAGCGCTAAGTGCTGAGTCGTATTAAATTACAACCAAAGAAAGAGACTCTCCAAAGAATTAGCGCTTAATTAGGTCTTAATTAGCATAATTATGCATGCTAACAGTGTCTCCTATGAATAGCCGTTGTCAGGAGGGCTGGACCATCTGTAACAGCCGAGGATTAATACATCATCTTTTATTTCCAATGTTGCTTTACCTCTTACCCCTCAAAGTGCTTTTCATTAATCAGTTCCCCCTTTATTAGAGTTGAAATTTGGCATTTGCCATTATGTGCCATTACGTCTCTCCCTATGCAGCTGTAATACACCTCTAATTAGGCCTCCTGTGTATCCTCAAACACGCGCGCTCACACACACACACACACACACACAGCTGCAGTTGTGGGTGCTGCGTGGTGTCAGGGAGGGACATCAGCTGGCTGTGTCGGGACGAGCGAGGGGACAGGACAAGGAGGGAGAGGATTCCCGGGCTGGACCGTCAAGGAAGAGGAAGGGCAGAGGGCGGGAGGAGGGGGACGGAGGAGGGGGGAATCAAGGGGGAGTCTTGAACTTGGGAAACCCTTTTCATGTTTGGTAATCAGTGCAGAGTACCTTGGGGCGCCCTGACCGTGAGGGAGAGCTCCCCGGGAGGAATGGAGGAGCTGGCACGAGAGGAGGTGATGGATCGACGTGGGACATATTTTAAAAAACGGTGAAGTGCCTCTCAGTCCGAGAGCCTTGTCTTTGGTTTACGTCTGCGTCCGTGTTTCGTGGTCCTGGTGCTCCGACGGAGCCTCCTGTCCGCCCCCCTTGGTGCTTGGTGGGAATCGACGTCCTGATGGATCGCATGCACGGCACACCTCACCTTCCTCTTAAGAGAAGGACGACGCAGTCCCCCTCAACGCTGCCATTTCCATCTGCCACCCTGTCACACACACACACACACACACAAACACACACACACACACACACACAGAGGTGTGGTCAGGGCACACAGACGCCATGGCTGCGATCCATAAGCGCTTCGAGCCTCGGGCGACCTTGAGACACCCCAGTCCCTCCGGCCTTGCCAATAACAGAGGTGTGTGTGGGTCTGCATGTGTTTGTGTGTCCTTGTCCTTCTCTCTATCTCACTTTCTCACTCCTTCTCTCTCTCTCTCTCTCTCTCTCTCTCTCTCTCTCTCTCTCTCTCTTTAGGAAGGTATAGATTTCTATTGAGTTTAATGATTTATGATTTTAATGTATCTGCATTTTCGGATCAAAACTTCTGCTAATATGACACATAAACTTGAACGGGGTCTTCTTTCGACTCGCTCACCACCCTTCTCCTCTATTCTCACCCCCCTCCCTTCCTTACCCTCTTTCTCCCCGGCTTACGGGAGCATTAGCATTATCGATGAGCTCACCCCCGTCACCCCAGACAGAGGCTCTTAAAAGAGAATAATTTCATGCAAATGAGATATTGATGAGCTAATGATTAATTGGCTGCCCTACTGT
>CM030181.1:13075806-13113306 GCA_017639675.1 Aplochiton taeniatus | reverse complement strand
TATTTAGTCATCCACTGATTGTGCAAGTTCTCCTACTTAGAAAGATGAGAGAGGTCTGTAATTTTCATCATAGGTACACTTCAACTATGAGAGACAAAAATGAGAAAAAAAATCCAGGAAATCACATTGTAGGATTTTTAAATAATTTATTTGTAAATGATGGTGGAAAATAAGTATTTGGTCAATAACAAAAGTTCAACTCAATACTTTGTAACATAACCTTTGTTGGCAATGACAGAGGTCAAACGTTTCCTGTAAGTCTTCACCAGGTTTGCACACACTGTAGCTGGTATTTTGGCCCATTCCTCCATGCAGATCTCCTCTATAGCAGTCATGTTTTGGGGCTGTCGCTGGGCAACACGGACTTTCAACTCCCTCCACAAATGTTCTATGGGGTTGAGGTCTGGAGACTGGCTAGGCCACTCCAGGACCTTGAAATGCTTTTTACGGAGCCACTCCTTCGTTGCCCGAGCGGTGTGTTTGGGATCATTGTCATGCTGGAAGACCCAGCCACGTTCCATCTTCAATGCTCTCACTGATGGAAGGAGGTTTTGGCTTAAAATCTCACGATACATGGCCCCGTTCATTCTTCCCTTAACACGGATCAGTCGTCCTGTCCCCTTTGCAGTAAAACAGCCCCAAAGCATGATGTTTCCACCCCCATGCTTCACAGTAGGTATGGTGTTCTTGGGATGCAACTCAGCATTCTTCTTCCTCCAAACACGACGAGTTGAGTTTTTACCAAAAAGTTCTATTTTGGTTTCATCTGACCACATGATATTCTCCCAATCCTCTTCTGGATCATCCATATGCTCTCTGGCAAACTTCAGACGGACCTGGACATGTACTGGCTTAAGCAGGGGGACACGCCTGGCACTGCAGGATTTGAGTCCCTCTCGGCGTAGTGTGTTACTGATGGTAGCCTTTGTTACTTTGGTCCCAGCTCTCTGCAGGTCATTCATCAGGTCCCTCCGTGTAGTTCTGGGATTTTTGCTCACCATTCTCATGATCATTTTGACCCCACGGGATGAGATCTTGCGTGAGGCCCCAGATCGAGGGAGATTATCAATGGTCTTGTATGTCTTCCATTTTCTTACAATTGCTCCCACAGTTGATCTATTCACACCAACCTGCTTGCCTATTGCAGATTCACTCTTCCCAGCCTGGTGCAGGTCTACAATTTTCTTCCTGGTGTCCTTCGACAGCTCTTTGGTCTTGGCCATGGTTGAGTTTGGAGTCTGACTGTTTGAGGCTGTGGACAGGTGTCTTTTATACAGATGACGAGGTCAAACAGGTTCCATTAATACAGGTAACGAGTGGAGGACAGAAGAGCTTCTTAAAGAAGAAGTTACAGGTCTGTGAGAGCCAGAAATCTTGCTTGTTTGTGGGTGACCAAATACTTATTTTCCACCATAATTTACAAATAAATTCTTTAAACATCCTACAATGTGATTTCCTGGATTTTTTTTCTCATTTTTGTCTCTCATAGTTGAAGTGTACCTATGATGAAAATTACAGACCTCTCTCATCTTTCTAAGTAGGAGAACTTGCACAATCAGTGGCTGACTAAATACTTTTTGGCCCCACTGTATGCATAATATTTTCAATGTATCTATTGTTGCTTTATTCTGGTCAAAGCACATTGTTTGTCTGTGTTTGTGTGTGTCACCACAGAGGGACAGTAATCCAACATTTATGAGGTGTGTGAGTGCTTATGTATGCCCCTGTCCAGTCCAATTGTCCAGATTAAGCACAGCAGGAGCTGCAAACAGCTGCTACTACCTTTGACAGCACTTTGCCTCACTCAAGATACTCACAGACACACGCACGCACGCACGCACGCACGCACGCACGCACGCACGCACGCACGCACGCACGCACACACGCACACACACACACACACACACAAATGTATTTAGAAAATTACATGGACAATCACTTTTGTAAGGAACTCGGGTATTCTTTGTAGGTTTGTTAGGGGGCAGAGGTAGGATTTATGAAATAGAATGTCAATTGAAACGAATGGCTTAGTCTAACAGAAAAGGCAAGAGAGCAGGGGTAATAAAAAACATAACCGTGAGAGGCTGTCAGTAAACATGAAGTTTGGAGTAGCTGAAGAAGTTTTATTTGTAAGTGTGTCGACGGGCTGTTCCCAGGGTAGAGGTTCCAACCCCTAGAGGGCCTGCTGTGAAGACTGGAGACTCACCCAGGCCCTAAACAAGTCCCCTACCGTCACAAAATTAAGAGGCGCTATTGTTGCCGCAACAACAAGGCATGGCGGTCGCCTTGGGGAGCACCAAGGAGAGCAGCGACAACACTCCGGCATTCTCCTAATCATTGCCAGCTGTCAGAGAGCACCTGGCCTGACACCTCTGCTTAAAACCTGTCTCCCAGGCACAAGATAATTACAAGTGCCAGCAGAGAAAAAGAAGAGAGAGAGAGAGAGAGACAGAGAGAGAGAGAGAGAGAGAGAGAGAGAGAGAGAGAGAGAGAGAGAGAGAGAGAGAGAGAGAGAGAGAGAGAGAGAGAGAAGGAGAGGGAGGGAAGATAGTAGATGTGGAGAGAGAGAGAGACAGAGAGAGCTCTAACAAGTGACTGTATGGGGAGCAGAGTGTCGGAGCGTTTTTGGAGAGGGGTACCATTGAAGTGGAGGAAATGTTCAGAAGCAGAAGTACAGCTCTGTCTGGTGGTGTCTGCGGAGTTCTACCCTCACCACCCCCCCTACCCATACAGACGGTTCGGGGGGGGGGGGTCCCAAGATAGCGCTGAGGGGGACAGGTGAGGGACGGACCTGACACACCGCACACACACACACACACACACACACACACACACACACACACACACACACACACACATGTTAACATACACTCTGAGAACACTGGTGCTTCACTGGCTGACTGATCTATTGAAAGCATGGATAGTATTCGAGTTGCACCACAGTTTTTGGGAATTGCATATTGCAATTTTATGTTGATAAAATTGTGTTTTTCAAGAAAGTTAAACTTTTTGGTTGCTCTACGAGTTGCACAAGCAAGTTGCACTTGTCCACATTTCTGAGGGAAATCTATTGCACAGCTTGTTAACACAACACAACATTTCATCAAACAATTAAACCGATACAGACATCCAGAACTACATAACCAAAACACGGTATTGAGTTGTGTGTGCACAACACATTAAGGCTCACTCATACCAACTTCTTGTTAGGTAGGATTAGTAGGTTTAAACCGTCTTCATTTGTCCAGATATGTACCGGGCTAAATCAAAGAACAGTCGAGAAATGTGCTAAGAGGACATATTATAGAGAGCAAACACACAGACACACAGACTCCACAACCTCTTATTCCTGAACCAGTGGGATCTTACCGGAGACTAACACTCCTGTCAAACCAGCCACAGGGGGCTAAATTATTCAAATACTCTAATCCTTCCATTTTTCCTCCTTTCCTCCCTCCCCCTCTCTCCCACTCTAGCACTACGCCACTCATAATTTGTCTTTTCATTGTTGCCAATTTACATACAATCTCCCCCATTAATGACGCCAACTGTTCTAAACGGTGTCAGAGCAGAGTGAGCGGGGGACTGGAGGGGAGGAGGGGGTGGTGTCAGCTCGCTAAAAGTAGACTAGGCGTATCTACGACAACAGTGGGTCGTTTACAGGCTACCACTGCCTGGTCTAAACGACCGCTATACGGACTTTAACCCATCACTCTTCCTTTCCCGCTAATCGTTTAACAGACTCGGTTTTATTAGCTGGTTAAATGTACATATGCGGTTTTATTTGCCTGTCACTAGTAAGCATATTTGGGTAGATGTTGAAATATATCTACATCTGTTTCAAGTGCCAGATTTGATCAAATACATAAAAAAAAATCTAATTTATTTTCACAGTGAATTACTTAAATCATATATTCTTTTATGGCTGTGCCTTTTATAAGGGAAAGTGAAGATGTCATTCTGAAATTGCTTTATCTATGTGTAGCTCTGAATTGATCTAAACTTGGTGGCATAGTATAATCACAATGATGACCCAGCAGAAAGTGCTTCAGAAAACATTTTCTTTTTGTTTTACTGTTTTCTAAAAGCACAGGATAAAACCCCTCTGAAATATAATTATTTTTCAAGAGAAAATATTTTCGCATTAAAGCGTGGCTTGACTTACTATTTATGAATTCCATATACTATACAGATCAGCACGGTAAATACATAGCTTTGTCTTTCGTGACTGAAGTCAAATCAATACCTTCTGTCTGAATTGGATTCTTTAAATTGGAAAAAAATTGGATTTCCTTAAAAAAAAAAATGTTCTTGTAGGCCTATCCACAAATGTACCTACGGTCAATCATAGGTCACTATCATATTCAATCATTTGAAAATGAAGACTACAACCACCACCAAGTTTTCTAAATTTCAATAATTACTTTATTTTACTTTTTGCATTCCATATTTGACATTCACACACAGAAAAATTCACCAAAAGTACAAAAGCAGGTTACGCTTCATGGTCGGTCCGCCAGGCAATATTTGAGAATTTAACCCCCCCAAAAAACATAGTCTCAAAAGTTCCGAATATCAAAAGACACAAATGAGTCAAACACCAGGAGACAAGCAGAGAGAGGGAAGAGTGACCAGGTAGCTAATATGAACCAGAGCAGGAAGGAGAGGAGGAGAGAGAGAGGCACGGTTTAGGCTACAGGACGGAACATTGCTGCTATCTTAAATGAGGATTCCCATATGAAGGCCTGGATTAACGGGAATTTAATCCCTCATAAAACAGACAATAACTGTACAGCCTAATCCCCCAGTTCTCAGATTAGCAGCGCTCCTTCCCAACTCCTCAGCGTGCTGCAGGGACCGGTCCTACCCGCCATGCTCTCCTCTGTAATGACCTCTGGATGGGGATGGGAGCTTCTCCGCAGCTGTTGTTGAGTTAGTCAACAAAGTTTTTTTGGGGGGTGGGGGGGTGGGGGGTGGGGGGGCTTCACGTGTCGAGCCTCCTGAAAAGCTAATAGAAGATTTGGAGGTTTGGAGGTTTGGAGGTTTGGACGTTGTGTGAGCTTTGGGTTATAAATCCAAAGTTTGAGTTGTTTTTGTCAAAAAGACGTTTGGTATTGGAATAAGGAGTTATTATTTGGTCATATTCGTTATTTTATATTAACAAATATATTTAATATTTGAAGCAAAAACGTTTTTAGTGACATGGTCACGGACATGTTTCGATTTTTGTAAAAGATAAATGAAGTCATTTCATTTAACATTATACATTTCATTGTTTGACTTGGAAGACCTTGATGATTGCCATACAAAACCTATAATTAGTGTGTTAGATAGGGGATTTAATTACCTTACCCAAGGGTAAACAAATATGTTCATCAAGCAAACAAAGGATTACTCTATCTGTGTACTTCTGTCAACCCACTAAAATCAGTTGGGAGAGGGGTGGGGGTGGGGGGTGCTCTAGTAGCCAAATTGAGAGAGAGAAAGGGGGGGGGGGGGGCACACAAAAGAGAGGCACAAACTGCTGACACCTACTCTTCTGTGGCAGCAGGAGTCTTTTTACATAGATAAAAAACATAAATAGCCAAATGTTCATTGGGACTATGGGTTTGACTGTGAGAGCTATTTGTGTGTCTTTTCTACTTTTATTTTGAGGTGTGTATGTACAATCTAACCCCAATACGACATACAATCCCAGGCTTAACGGATGAATACATTAGCCAACACTTTTCAAAGAGCTGTGTTCAAATTTGGAATAGTCTACCAATCCAGAGCAATTTATGGTATCCGATGTATTGTGGATATTTATTCCACCAAAGCGATAGTTGTGTAACCATCTCTAATAACTGAGATAAAATTAGCAACCAATCAAATTAGCTCATAACTAGGACACATATATTTTAAGTTTGTTTTTGCTGACAAAGTCAGGTGCCACAAGTTAAAACCAGGGCCTCAATTTTGACTCAAACTACTGTTGACTGTATCCCGCATCATTTGTTGTTTGTGGAAACGCTGAGGCATAATTCTTTCTTAATCAGTGTAATTGTGAGTGAAGAGTGGCCTGTATGAGGATAGCCTTAGGGCAGGAAACTGCGTTTTTTGCTTCGTTTGTCAGTTGGCCTGCTAAAAGGTACATGCACACAAGGACCTGAGCCCCTCCAGGGCCTCAGCAGACAGTGTGTGTGTGTGTGTGTGTGTGTGTGTGTGTGTGTGTGTGTGTGTGTGTGTGTGTGATGCTGCTGACCTGTGGAGATCGCAGCACAGCGCTAAAGACGAGGAGAGATCCATCATGACGTCCGGCTTGACAAACGGATGTACCTGAGGTCCAGAGGTAGAGATGGGAGGTGACAGCATGTCCGATGCTTTCTATAAACCTGGAGAGATTAACATGTAAACACAAGTCCAGGATTTAAACCTTACCCCACGTCTGACAAATCATCTCTGATGTGGAATGATGAGAAAGCACAAAGAAAACGTTGGAGCTTTCAGGAAACGTGCAGCTTTTCTTGATTTTATGATTTGGTCAGTGAGTAATGTCCTCAAAAATGTGTCTGCTGCTTTGCTGGTAAGTGTATGTTCATATAAATTGTGCATGCATGTGCATGTATGTGCGTGTGGAGGGCTTTGTTCCTAGTGTGTGTGTGTGTGTGTGTGTGTTTTTGTGGTGTGTGTTTGTGTGTGTGTGTGTTTTGCATGATATTGTGTGTGTGTGTGTGTGTGTGTGTGCATGTGTGTGTGTGTGTGTGTGGTCTGAGGTGAATGTGGCCTGTAATCACCCTCTGGAGCTGGACCAGTTTTGAAGTGCTGTGCGATGCTGTACTGTAGTGCCGCCAAAACAGTAAAACAGCCCCGGCGGATATCAGTTATTAATATTTAACTGGCCACAATAAAAGTTTAAGGTGGTTGAGATGGAGCTGTGGGGAGAAAGAGACTACTTCATGATGACTGGACGGGCAACATAGTAAACAACCTCACTAAAGCCCCAAACAGTGTTACAATGTAGGTACGGGCCTGGAGGGCTGGGATGTTCAAGACCTATTCCCTCACCAACCTCTAAAGGTTCTGCATTCAAAAGTGACCCCAAATATTTTGTTGAAATTAGAAAATAAAGACTACATCTGGTTCGTGTGTGTGTGTGTGTGTGTGTGTGTGTGTGTGTGTGTGTGTGTGTGTGTGTGTGCGCGTGTGTGTGTGTGTGTGTGTGTGTCCGTCCTGTATTTCTGATATTGGTGACTGTGCTGAGCACATTCATAGGCAGTCCAGTCCACACACTGGGTTGCACATCGGGCCATGTTTAACGACACTACACTCTTTTTGATTGTCATATTTACTGTTTGCAGTCACCAGGGTGCAGTGAAAAACCTCGTCTAATTTCCTTTGTCATAAAATTCCTATACATTCCCTTTTATTTGCAGTTGTAAACCTGCACTGAAAACAAATAAAACCTCCATATGGCTCACTGTTTCACATTCATAAATGAACAGTTTAATTCTAAAACACTGTATGTACTGATCATACAGTATGAGGCCTCATCCACGATTTGGGCCCACTCTTTTGTCTTTTTTTTTAGGTCAGCACAAAATGTATTTGATTTAAAAGCATTTGTATGTAAATTGTTGGGTAAGCTTCACAAACCCAGTCTTAATTTAAGAAAAGAACAGCGCTCACAAGCTTGTAACAGATTTTAAATAAATTCTCAAGTGTGTAACAAAGGTAAGAGCAAACTCACAGGCGATGGTAAACTCCCAGCCAGGGCCTGTGACCTCCGCCTGACATTTTGAGGTAAACAAGTCGAGTCAAGGTCAAAGCAGGGGGAGCTGGAGAGGGAGACTCAGCGTTGTCCTCTTACGAACAAGTTCTATAAAAGAATAGGCTGGCTGGCTAAAAGTGAGTATGAAAAATACCCCACCTCCACGTTGACCCACATCGTCCATTATGTTGGGTGATTATGAGAGCAGAGCTGCCTTACGGGTAGGCACGGCTACGGGAGACAATAGCTCACTGTCAAGCGGCGTTTTTAACCGCAGCAGGACCAGCTTTATTATTGTCACATTATTGGATCACCGCTGAACCCTTAGCCGTCTTTATCCTGCTAGCTGAACAACCAAACCACTACCTCCCGCACTGGTTCCGAAGCACTTAGAATGCTGAACCACACTGAAACACCGAGGCCTTTTTAAAATAGATCTAAACTTAAGGGGACTAATGCTTTCCCACAAAGTCAAACGCTTCGTTATTGTTCAGCGCGCAGAATCCGTGTAGCAATGACGATTGTCTCGACTCCCATTCTTCATGTACAAAAAGATAAATGGTCGGAAATAAAAGCTTTAGTTATAAACTGCTTGATGAAACAGTGGCTCTAATGCATAATACATCCATGCAAATGACAGTGGTCGGTGCTCTGCAATAACCGTTCAACCTAAATCTCTTATCAAAATTAGGCTTTTAATGAAATTTTCAAAAATGCAAATCTAAAATGCAATTCTGGCCTGAGGATAAACTAAAGAAGTTGGGCCTGGTTTAATCTTAATAGCTGATCGAAGCCCAGTGGGCCTGGTATTAAGCCTGTCGGTCGCTGCACAGCCCAGCGCGCCACGCAATCACAGCTTTGCCTTCTCTAGCGTGGCTCACTCTGGTGACCAGCATAAAATTAACACGCACACACTTACACATGCCTCAGTGCACTCCAATATGACGCCTCTCCATTGATATATGCAGTTAATTATGTAGAGTTGATTATTAAAGAAGTCAAGGCTCTGACCGTGGAATTCATCCTAAATATTGAATGTGTTTTGAGTGTGCTATTCAATGCATGCCAATATTTCAAACCTCCTCATACAGTACAGTGCATTACGTGTTACAGACACTGGGGCACAGGAATTAATTCCAGTATACCTACTTGAACGAAGCAATGCTCTTTTTGTAATGGTGTCTTTAAACAATACTGCTATTTATGACACAGTCAATTATTAATGTTAAAATGTATAAAATAATAGAGGGTTTGTTAATGTGTCAGCATCCTACATAGTTTGTATATTGAGCTTGATAAAGGTGTCTCTGATGGTGGTAGTGGTGGTGTGTGTGCGTGCGTGTGTCTGTGTGTGTGTGTGTGTGTGTGTGTGTGTGTGCGTGTGTGTGTGTGTGTGTGTGTGTGTCCGTGTGGTGTGTGTGTGTGTCCGTGTGTGTTCTCTCCATTACCTGACATATCACCTGACAGGAGGGGGGCCTGTGCAGTCAGGCAGAGAGCACTCTTCATTATCCACCCATTAGGATTAGAACTGATTAAGCTATTATATAGATATGTATAAGAGACTAATGCTGCACTAATTAGCACATCATTAGGTTAAGCCCACAGCAAGGGGTATATGCAGAGGGAAAGAGTGAGAGTACACAGTATGTGTTGTGTGTGTTTGTGAGAGTGTGTGTGTGTGTGTTTGTACAAATGTAAGTGTTTGAGAGGGAGACAGCGAGAGAGAGAGAGAGAGAGAGAGAGAGAGAGAGAGAGAGTACTGACAATCCCCATCTCCTATATGTGTCCCCTTGCCCCTTGTCAATCAATGTCTGGTACCCTCATATAACAGGCTGTTGCTTCTCTCAGGTCAATGAAGAGGCGCCGTGTGCTGAACTGGAGAGCAGCCACAGCCAACCCAAGCTTTCCAACGTGTGGTTGGCCCTTCACCGCTCCTGCGGAGGTAAAGTCACCAGTGCCCTCACTCTGTTTTGGCACAGTGTCAGGGGGTAACTGCCAATGATAACTGGTAATTACATCCATTTAAAATGTGCATTATTTTGCCCTGCGTTGAATAAACTAGTGAGGCAGAAAATTGTCCAGTTTCACCCCGGCGTATAAGCACACATTTCAAGGAGAAAGCAACGACATTCGACAGGTTTTATCCTCCAGTAAGACTAAGCATTCAAGGAGGGCTTTCTAATTGTCATTCTGACACAGGCAGGCACACCCCATGTTGAAAGTGCTCTCAAATTCACTACAGCGGAGACTGGGAAGTCCTCTTTTGAACTTCGAAACCAAAAGCGCATGCATATTCACAGGGCCACAAAGAGGAGACACAATTTCGGGAGTAAAAAAAAAAAAAAAAATAATATATATACATTTTAATGAAGCTCGGTACCTTCTCGGAGGTGGACTCCCCTCCAAGTGGGTGGGTGGGGGCCGCACGGAGTGATAGGAGTCTTTAAAAAAGAGCAGAGCTCCTCACAGATTAGAGGCCATTAGCATTTAAGGTGCTGTCATAAATTCCTCCCAAAGTGGAGGGGAACAGCGGGACAAATGAAGTGGGATTAATAGGGGCTCCCGGCTGACTGATAGCGGGGATTGGGAGCGAGGGTCACCTTGGGATAGAGACCTGAGAGCCACTACGGCAATGGGAGCAATGGGGAAAAAAAAGGGGGGGGGGGGGAGGGGGGGAGGGGGGAGATAATGCTTCGCCTTGCTTAGATGAAAAGAAGAGGGGAAGGTGAAAGATAAAAGGTGAGGAGAGAAGAGTGGAGCTGAGACCGTGAGGTACAGGGGGGGGGGGGGGGGGGGGGGTCGTCAAGGTGACAGGTTATCAGCCAAGGGTCCTGGCCCTACATCCCACCCAGGCCTCTATAGAGACAGCGGGTTCCCAGTGTGAACAGGACGGTTATTCTGAGTCAAAACAACCAGGCAGGATGTATCAACAATCCTTGGTGTCAAGATAGATTTGTAGATCTACGTAGACGTCTACGACTAGAAGTCACATTTATTGTTTATTCTAGTTGTATCGCATGGGTTATGAAAGGATTCTTTGTATGTATATTTGCAACTGCTGTTGAGAAAGTGTTGCCTATGATGGGGCTTTACGGTGGATTAATTATAGTTACTCCAAGAGCATTCTTTGCTAGTCACATAATAAAATGTTGCTTTATAGATAAAATGAAAGTATTATAGCTTCTTACTTTCTTTAAGCAAAAAAAAATCCTTCTCATTCATTAATTCCCCAATGTGTTGTATTTTACCATACATCACAAGGTTGACGTGAAAATACACTAAATATTGGCCATATCGTAGCATTTCAGACACTCTTAAAAAATAATTCTCCATGCCGGAATGAAGTATTATTTTCACAGTTAGTTTTAAGCACAGGTGCGGGATGCCAAGGGAAATGACGCAGAGAATGTGTGCTGAATCATTGACCCGTGGCAGACCTAACAAAGCACCCCGCCCTCCCCAATCTGCAGGGTGAAGTTTGACTTCAGGAGACAAGGAAGGTGAGGGCGAATGTCTGCCTTTAATGCAGCACAACACGGGGGCCTTACAGTAGCAGGGACAAGGTGACTTACAGGTAATCTATAGGAATAAGGAGCCAGTTAGGCGCCCTGGGCTTTTATTAGATCTCCGATACGCCCCGGCCCCGGCCCCAGTCCCAGCCGCGGCCCAAGATTGGCACTCGCTGGCTCAACCCAGAGGACGGCTGTGCTGCAAATTGCTCCAGACAGTTGCTGTGACATCCATCTGCAGACCTACTTTAGTCTAGCAGAGGGGTCTGGGTGGCTGACAGTGGAGACTATGAATGGCTCCCTAAATATTTACTCCTGTTAGGTAGGTGACACGGACAGAGAGGTGGACATGGAGAGCCAGACATGGAGAAAACAGAGAAAGAAAGAAAAAAGAATTAAAGAACTAAAGAAAGAAAGAAAGAAAGAAAGAAAGAAAGAAAGAAAGAAAGAAAGAAAGAAAGAAAGAAAGAAAGAAAGAAAGAACCAAAGAAAGAAAGAAAGAACAAAAGAAAAAAAGAAAAAAAGAGAGAAAGAACGGGTAGGGATCTATTCGTCAGAGCATAAGGAGTTTTCTAACAGTACATTGACCTTGAGTGGTTGCCATTGATTTCCAGTAACGCCTCCCAAACTGCGTTCCGAACCCCGCCGAGCACTGCGGGACCCTGATTGGGAACAGATTTCCCAAATTCCGATAGCGTGCCACCTGCCCGAGATGATGGATAGTCCTCCTGTATCCCATCAATCCTCACCTGCTGCCGAGGAGGTGACACCTGGGCCAGATTTATCATCATATACGACAACAAGCCAGCCAGCCAATCAGAGAGCTGGATACTAAGCAGAGGCCCCTCCCCCCCGGAGGCTTCCATTACGGGGAGAAAAAGATTTATTCCTGCTCTCTGACAGGAGGAGGGGAGAGGAGGAGGGAGGTCTTACGGAGGAGAAGAGGAGCTTACCTGGGAAAAAGTACCGTTGAGTAAGAAGGCGAGATATTCAAATGGCAGTAAACATAACAGAATGGATCTACTCAGCGGTCAACTTATAGAACTCCAGTAAACCTGAAATAAATGGACACATATTCGATTTAAAAAATATATGTTTTGTCGCTACTACACAACTTCTCTTTTAGATTTACATTAGCTGCAAGTTAATGTTTACATGCGTGGAACACAAAATATTTCACATGATGAATTCATCTAATTTCCATCCCACCAAAAAACGATCATAGAAGCGGAAGAGGAAATCAGGAGACCATGAATGCGCTAATCTAATTAATATCCCCCTGCTCCTGCTGCTGATTTTACGACTGGTTAGGAACCTTCTGCTATTTTTATGGCAATAAGAAGCCAAGTGTAAGCTATCTTTTACTTCAGTCTACACCCCCCCACCCACAACCCCCCTCCAACAGTTGGCCCACTCACAGAAGAGCGGCCTAACCAGGGGACTTGAGTACACTGGCCAAAGAAAACCACGGTTTCCAGAGAAGCTAAAGACGGATTCCGAACCACGCCTATTGTCTCCTACACTACAATGGGCCGTCTGGCAAACACGTCGATCTGCTCTGGCACTCGCTGGAGTTTCTCCTCGCCGCCATTTCGCCCTCCTCCTCCTCCTCCTTTCTCCCCTCCCCAGTTCCCTACTTTCCGCTTTCGTCTCTTTCGTTGCGGTGGACCCGCGCTCCTTTTACAAGGCTCACCAGGCCCAGTGCTTTAGTCCAGTGTAATCCTGCCAGCCTCGTTTCATTAGCTAGGCGGACTAAAGAGCTTAACAACACAGCCCCAGCGCAAGGAGAAGAGGGGGGGAGGGTGGAAATAGGGGAAGGGGGGGGGGGCTACACAAATTCCTCTCGAATACATGGGCGCTTAGCTGATATTCCCTCTTCCTCTCCTGAACTACCTTTCCCTCTGCCTCTCCATATCCCGCTCGCGAGGAGCCCAGAATGGATTAGAGATGGCATCAAGGGGATTACCGATTGATTTTGCGAGAGCGGGGCATTGTTCTCGCGCGAGTCGAACTTTGGATCGGGCCGGCGTGCCGGTGCCAAATGCTGCCGTTGATCTGGAGATGACGCTACCCGGGAGGAGGGGAAGCGTTTATCCCCAGCCCCTCTCTCAGCAGCCAACGCTACAGCTAGGGGTTCATCACGGAAGCCAGTGGAAGCCGTATTGTGGTGAGTTTTGTACGGCCTGGCAGGGAAAGGGCGTGTCTGAAAAGTTTAGCTCTGGTTTTCTACGGGACTGGATCACCACGTAGACGCTGAGGAGTGGTAAGGCAGGAGATGTTCTTGCTGTCTCTCTTCAACTGGAGCACCTCAGCAGGGCTCACCTGCTGATAGAGGACCCCCCCCCCTCTCTCTCATCTTCCACTGAGGAGCCTTGTTCCCGCTGCATAGTCGGGGCGGGTGAGACTGTCGGCGAGGGCCAGGCGGTGCTGAAGGACAGGGGCGGGGACCGGGTCAGGTAGTCGGGTGGAGCACGGCCTCCATATTTCTTCATGAGGGAGACAGTGATAGAGGAGCAGCAATACGAATGGCCTGTCACGGGAAATGAGAACGAATAGTTCCTGTGCTCCGTAGCAGGACAACCCCTTCAAGCATCGACAAGATGCTTTCACTGAGGAGGGGCCCGGAACCTCCACTAGACACCCCCACGCACACTCGCTCCGTCTGAAGCCGCCGGCCGGAGACAAAGTTTTACTCAAAGGGCACGGGACAGTTTGATGCCGGCCAAATCCTTTACCTCCCCCCAAATTAGAGTGGTATGAACGAAAGAACACTCTCACACTGCCTTGCTTTGCATCTCTCTCTCTCTCTCTCTCTCTCTCTCTCTCTCTCTCTCTCCCTCTCTCGCTCGCTCTCTCTCTCTCTCTCTCTCCTTCTCTCGCTCCCTCTCTCTCGCTCTCTCTCTCTCTCTCCTAATGTGCACCGGTCTCGCAGCTCCATCATTAGTGCTGCTGTCCCATGTCGTGGGGAGAGTAATCTGAACTAGGAGTCCCGGGGGCCCACTCCTTTACCTCCTGCTGTAGGAATAAGCGGCCTATCGATTAGTTATCAGGCCTTAATTGGGCTGCGATCTTCCTCGCCCTCAGATATCCCCACAGATATATGACACTCATGACAGCCGGCAAGAAAGCGAGCAAGGGAAGAGAAGGAGAGGGAGAGAGCGAGAGAGCGATATAGGCATACCTGCCAACATGTTCCCTCAACAAGATGTCTTCCTGGCCACGTAAATAAGAACGTCAGCCTACCCCTCTCTCTTTCTCAAACATTTCTTTCTTTCTTAAAATATTGTGTCAAAGGAGGGTGAATCAGTCTTTCACATTTCACAGCCATGTCCAGCAGGATTTTATGCACTTGAGAAAATGATGCACACTTTTTCTACCGCCTCTCTCTCTCTCTCTCACGCTCTCTCTCTCTCTCTCTGTCTCTGTCTCTCTCTCTCTCTCTCTCTCTCTCTCTCTTTGGAATAAACTCTGAAATTGTAATCAGAGTTTTAAAATGAGAATGGTGCGGCTTACCGAGAAAGAAAACTTATATAAGCTGAAAGTAAGTTAGCGTATGGATAATTGCCTGGGAGGGATTTCAATACAAATGGAGGCTCGGGAGAAGGATAAGCAACCGGAAGGGTGTCTCTGCTCTTGTGTAAGCATCCAAATCTACTGTGAGTGAGCAGAGAACCATGACTAACTCTGACTAAGTCTGTTTGTGCGGGTTTTTTTTTTTTTTTTAGGGAGAGCTTAAAGGTACTTTCCTCCTCCCTCAATCTCTCCCAGCGGCTGCTCTCGGAGTCTGTCGCTACCCTCTCTCCATGTTCCGCGCTCTAAGGTACCATTTTGATTCCTGGCTCTCAGTCACAGGAGGGCTTTCTCATGGCTATCTAGGACTACTGCCGTTAGTAGAAAGATCGACATTTAGAGCTTGATTGAGGGGAACGGGGGCTTGAGTCGGGGGGGGGGGGCGGGGGGTCAGCTGAGCTGGTCCAGAGTGGTCCCAGGCGACGTCCCCCACACAGACACACCCTGTCTGGCCCTGCGTTTGGCCGGCAGGTCGGAGCCTTCCCCTGGCCCACCCCACTCGCGCCGCTCTCCCTCAAAACCACATTTGACAAACGTCCACCGGTTACGTCCGGCCTGTTCATCATCCCTCCTTCCCTCATCCCCTCCCTCCGCGGCCGATCAAGGCGATGGCACCTCCTCTCCTCCTTCTTCCTCCCGCTCGGCAGGAAAGGGTGCCTCCCGATGGAAGTGCATTTGTCATGTGCCGTTAATAGGACATGCCTAATGGAGATATGAGGGATTGTTGGGGGAGGCCGACCCTCCCGAAGGCAGCATTGTCTCAGCCCCCCTCGCTGACAGAGTGAAGAGTGAAGCAGAGAGATGGGAGTTTAGTCTGTCCATCTAACACACACACACACACACACACACACACACACACAGACTTTATGCAGACACCACTCTGCTTACCAGAGCTATGGAGATAGGATACTCCTATATGCAAAGAATGGATGACAGAACTATCAGAGGGGGATGGAATTCATATTTACATCCATCTGCAATAGTCTTAAATCAAACTCACTGGGTGAGAGTGTTTTTCCTCTCATCTTTCTCCTTCCTTTTTTTCCCCTTCGGAGGAAACAGACTGTCACGTTGTTAGCAGGTGAGCTCCAAACGTTGATCAAAGATGATCTTGTGTGTTCATTTGGGTTCTGCTCTGTGTTGTTCTCCGTAGGTTGTACAGTAATGTACGCTGGCTCCTTCCTCGACTGACCCCGCTCACAAAGCTCCATTGTGTGACTCTGACCCCGAGAGCTCCTACAGGATTGGTTACTCCCGCAACTAGCGTGAGTTCAGTCTTCAACTGAGTTCTCAAGTACAACCTCGTCAACTTCGCTTGTGTGTGTGTGTGTGTGTGTCTGTGACAGCCTTCACAGGATCCCGGCAGTTTTGTAGATCAAACGGGGGCCTAAAGAGGATTGCATGCCCGCAGCCCTCCTGTGTTCCAACGCAGTTGGACTCTGACTAATGAAGGAACTCTTTGTGTATACGAGCCACATAAATAGCAGCCCCGGGAAGGGCCCGGCGGCCATTAATAACCCACCATAGAGGGGTGGAGACTACACCTTACAGCAGTATTTATATCGGCGGCATCAATAACAGCTCACGGGCTCCACCTGCAACATGAATCACCCGCGCATCCTGATTAACACCGGAGAGAAGGCGGTGCAGAAGACGCACACAACGTGCGCAGTCCATGCACTGTGTGAGCGGTTGTGAGCGTGGAAGCCTGTGACCTGCTTCTCCACAGGCTGGGCAACACATGGTGGGGATAGCTAAAGAGGCTAATGAGGCAAGCCTGGGTGTGTGAGGCACAACCAGCTTGGAGTCAGCTACAAGGCTCGTGGGTGTGTGTGTGTGCGTGCGTGCGTGCGTGCTGCACGAGGTATATTATTGGGTAATGATTTTGTCTTTGTGCTCTCAAAAACATACACTGCTCCAAAAAATTTAAGGAACACTTTGAAACCACATCAGATCTCAATGGGGGAAAAAAATCATGCTGGATATCTGTACTGATATGGACTGGGTAATGAGTGAGGAACGAAATGATGCCACATCGTTTGATGGAAATGAAAATGATCAACCTACAGAGGGCTGAATTCAAAGACACCCCGAAAATCAAAGTGAAAAAATGATGCGTTAGGCTAGTCCATTTTGCTGAAATTCCATTGCAGCAACTCAAAATGGTACTCAGTACTGTGTATTGCCCCCACGTGCTTGTATGCATGCCTGACAATGTCGGGGCATGTTCCTAATGAGACAACGGATGGTGTCCTGGGGTATCTCCTCCCAGATCTGGAACAGGGCATCACTGAGCTCCTAGACAGTCTGAGGTGCAACCTGGCGGCGTCGGATGGACCGAAACATGTCCCAGAGGTGTTCTATTGGATTTAGGTCAGGCGAGCGTGTGGGCCAGTCAACGGTATCAATTCCTTCATCCTCCAGGAACTGCCTGCATACTTTCGCCACATGAGGCCGGGCATTGTCGTGCACCAGGAGGAACCCAGGGCCCACTGCACCAGCGTAGGGGCTGACAATGGGTCCAAGCATTTCATCCCGATACCTAATGGCAGTCAGGGTGCCGTTGTCTAGCCTGTAGAGTTCTGTGCGTCCCTCCATGGATATGCCTCCCCAGACCATCACGGACCCACCACCAAACCGGTCATGCTGAACGATGTTACAGGCAGCGTAACGTTCTCCACAGCTTCTCCAGACTCTTTCCCATCTGTCACATGCTCAGAGTAAACCTGCCCTCATCTGTGAAAAGCACAGGGTGCCAGTGGCGGACCTGCCAAATCTAGTGTTCTATGGCAAATGCCAATCGAGCTCCACGGTGCCGGGCAGTGAGCACAGGGCCCACTAGAGGACGTCGGGCCCTCAGGCCACCCTCATGAAGTCTGTTTCTGATTGTTTGGTCAGAGACATTCACACCAGTGGCCTGCAGGCAGTCATTTTGTAGGGCTCATCCTGTTCCTCCATGCACAAAGGAACAGATACCGGTCCTGCTGATGGGTTAAGGACCTTCTACGGCCCTGTCCAGCTCTCCTAGAGTAACTGCCAGTCTTCCTGGAATCTCCTCCATACTCTTGAGACTGTGCTGGGAGACACAGCAAACCTTCTGGCATAGGCACGTATTGATATGCCATCCTGGAGGAGTTGGACTGCCTGTGCAGCCTCTGTGGGGTCCAGGAATCGCCTCATGCTACCAGTAGTGACACTGACCCTAGCCAAATACAAAACTAGTGAAAAACAGTCCGAAAAGATGAGGAGGGAAAAAATTTCAGTGGCCTCTACCTGGAAAACCATTCCTGTTTTGAGGGTCATCTCATTGTTGCCCCTCTAGTGCACCTGTTGTCAATTTCATTAACACCAAAGCAGCTGAAACTGATTAACAACCCCCACTGCTACTTAACTGACCAGATCAATAGCCCAGAAGATTAATTGACTTCATGCAATACTCTGATTAAAAAGTGTTCCTTAAATTGTTTTGAGCAGTGTATATACTGTATGCTTTGTCCTTTGAGACAACCAGGCTCCCATAGTTACATGTAACTTTTCAACATACCTTTCTTTTCCATTTGTACAGGTACAAGGTAGGTAGGTACAGTGGGGCCAAAAAGTATTTAGTCAGCCACTGATTGTGCAAGTTCTCCTACTTAGAAAGATGAGAGAGGTCTGTAATTTTGATCATAGGTACACTTCAACTATGAGAGACAAAAATGAGGAAAAAAAAACAGGAAATCACATTGCAGGATTTTTAAAGAATTTATTTGTAAATGATGGTGGAAAATAAGTATTTGGTCAATAACAAAAGTTCAACTCAATACTTTGTAACATAACCTTTGTTGGCAATGACAGAGGTCAAACGTTTCCTGTAAGTCTTCACCAGGTTTGCACACACTGTAGCTGGTATTTTGGCCCATTCCTTCATGCAGATCTCCTCTAGAGCAGTCATGTTTTGGGGCTGTCGCTGGGCAACACGGACTTTCAACTCCCTCCACAAATGTTTTATGGGGTTGAGGTCTGGAGACTGGCTAGGCCACTCCAGGACCTTGAAATGCATTTTACGGAGCCACTCCTTCGTTGCCTGAGCGGTGTGTTTGGGATCATTGTCATGCTGGAAGACCCAGCCACGTTCCATCCTCAATGCTCTCACTGATGGAAGGAGGTTTTGGCTTAAAATCTCACGATACATGGCCCCGTTCATTCTTCCCTTAACACGGATCAGTCGTCCTGTCCCCTTTGCAGTAAAACAGCCCCAAAGCATGATGTTTCCACCCCCATGCTTCACAGTAGGTATGGTGTTCTTGGGATGCAACTCAGCATTCTTCTTCCTCCAAATATGACACGTTGAGTTTTTACCAAAAAGCCTATTTTGGTTTCATCTGACCACATGATATTCTCCCAATCCTCTTCTGGATCATCCATATGCTCTCTGGCAAACTTCAGACGGGCCTGGACATGTACTGGCTTAAGCAGGGGGACACGCCTGGCACTGCAGGATTTGAGTCCCTCTCGGCGTAGTGTGTTACTGATGGTAGCCTTTGTTACTTTTGTCCCAGCCCTCTACAAGTCATTCATCAGGTCCCTCCGTGTAGTTCTGGGATTTTTGCTCACCGTTCTCATGATCATTTTGACCCCACGGGATGAGATCTTGCGTGGGGCCCCAGATCGAGGGAGATTATCAATGGTCTTGTATGTCTTCCATTTTCTTACAATTGCTCCCACAGTTGATCTATTCACACCAACCTGCTTGCCTATTGCAGATTCACTCTTCCCAGCCTGGTGCAGGTCTACAATTTTCTTCCTGGTGTCCTTCGACAGCTCTTTGGTCTTGGCCATGGTTGAGTTTGGAGTCTGACTGTTTGAGGCTGTGGACAGGTGTCTTTTATACAGATGACGAGGTCAAACAGGTTCCATTAATACAGGTAACGAGTGGAGGACAGAAGAGCTTCTTAAAGAAGAAGTTACAGGTCTGTGAGAGCCAGAAATCTTGCTTGTTTGTGGGTGACCAAATACTTATTTTCCACCATAATTTACAAATAAATTCTTTAAACATCCTACAATGTGATTTCCTGGATTTTTTTTCTCATTTTTGTCTCTCATAGTTGAAGTGTACCTATGATGAAAATTACAGACCTCTCTCATCTTTCTAAGTAGGAGAACTTGCACGATCAGTGGCTGACTAAATACTTTTTGGCCCCACTGTAGGTAGGTAAGTAAGTAGGTAGCTAGGTAGGTGGGCAGGTAGGTTGGGAGGTTGGTAAGTACATAGGTAAGTAGGTAGACAGGTAGGTAGATGGGAAGGTAGATAGAGATAGATAGATAGATAGATAGATAGATAGATAGATAGATAGATAGATAGATAGACAGACAGACAGACAGACAGACAGACAGGACATGTCACTATTCCAACATGTCACTTCTTCATCCTGCTGTAAAAGATGATAAACAGCTGTGAAGAGGGAGTTTGAGATATGGAAGGCTGGCCAATGTGGTTCAGACTTCCTGCACAGAGAGAAACATAGAGACACCAATTTGTTCGTTTTCTAAATCACTTTCTGCTTCCTGCTTATGTCTATTATGGGCTTGCTTTCTCTCTTTACACATTTACTTCATCGCATAAGTGTCTCCGCCCGTGAATGTGATGTTTGTGTGTGTGTGTTTGTGTGTGCGTGCGTGTCTATTTATGTCTATTTGTGTGTGTCGGTTATTTCCTTTCAAACGTAAACTAAACCGGAATTGAACCTTGGTTGGCTGACATTTCAGTAGAGAGAAATGGAGCCTCCAATTGTTGAGGGTCAGGGGCTTTGACCCCAGGTGACTCTGATTTGCAGATAATGACTCAACAGCCCAGCCCTACCTGCTTCCTGAGCAGATACATGCATAGGAAAGCAGGGCGCTGGTCTGATTAACACTGGATTGAATTAGAGTGCATTAGAAACAGATGGTGCATGGGGAAAATTAAAAGAGGGAAAATGAGAAAGCTAGGATGCCTAGGAGAGAGAGAGAGAGAGAGAGAGAGAGAGAGAGAGAGAGAGAGAGAGAGAGAGAGAGAGAGAGAGAGAGAGAGAAAGGGAGGAAGACAGAGACAGAAACTAGCTGCTTCAATCACAGCACTTTGTTTCCATTAAGTGGAAGCTTATTATCTTAATACACATTATTTTATTCCCTTCATAAAACACCGCAATAGAAAAATGTGTTACCGTTCTTTATGATTCTCCATGTAATAGCTCCTCACAGTTTCTTCATTCCATTACGAAAGATACAACACTTAGTTAAAACGCTACGAAACATTTCATTTTCTGTCCCCCTAATTAAATGTGTGTCTCAGATGAGCCCTATTGAAACGGCAGCCCGATCGTCCCCATTTGGAGCGCCAGCAGGATTTAATACATGGCATTAAACAGGGATTGAGAATGAATACGAGGCCAACCTCCCATTGGGAATATAATGAATGATTATGAGGCATAATCTTGGTAATGGAGAAATCCTTTCGTTTAGTTTCTGTCGGTTTATTAAAGTTACTGTGAATTTATCTATCTTAATAAAGCGTAAAGTGGTGTGCAGGCCGTTCCTACAAAGAAGAGGCACCTGGGTGTGTTAACCCATTGTGGCGGTTCCCACAGTCTGGTTAAATGCAGTTTTATGTTTAGTTCAGTCAATTAGATCACATCACATAAAAATGCAATACTAATTGTATCTTTTAAGTATGACGCTGTTTATCGCGAAGCTGCATTATGTTGACAATGAGATGAATCTATTTGCTTGTAGTTCATAGTACATTGAATTAGTTGAATTTTGTTTGGAAATGGTGTCAGAAATCATTGGCCTGTTTGTTTCTCCCTCTTGTTTTTACTGCATCCCCTCTCCAGGTGATGGAAATGTCTGTCACACAACGACACATACAAAGGCGTGTGTGCAACCCTGTCACAGAATTCCCATAGATCAAACTAAAAGGCATGCTAAAAATAAATCGGAGGTGTTGTTGTGACTTGTCACATACGTACGTCTCCATACCTGGCGTGGACACATTAACTCTGTTATGATAAGTGAATTTACATAAAAAAAATAAGATCCTAAGCGGGTTCAATAACCTTGTTTTGTTAACCCGGTGCCCTAGTGGACTTCTGGGGTGGACCCCTAAAGTGCAGAGGTTGTCATTAACATAGAGCAGGGTTCTATGGCTGGAGCACGGCTACACCCTGCGATACAGATTTCAGGTGTTATATTATACATTGAAGTGAAAGTAGTTTAGAGTTGACTAAAATGCTAAATGGGTTTCGGTCTCAACGGCTTGCAAAATGAAAATTGCCTTGGAGGACTCATTGGAGAGCGTTTCCGACTGCACTAAATTACTTTCTGGTGCTTTTTTTTAAGGGTTCCTTTGTCGTTAAACCACCCACGGTGTTTGTTTGTTTGTTTAAGTTACATGTTCATTACTATGTTGTGTTTAGGATGACATTGTATGTTTAAGTGGGCAATTGGCTCATTTCATCTTTTTACTTTACATGACCCGATCTAAAGATTGGAGCCATTTTTTTCAGCATTATGCTGTGCTTTCTAATTTATGTTCCGTATATTGACGTTGTAGGGGCGAAGCACAGCATCGTCATAGGTAGGCCTATTCAAAGCATTTGAGAAGGCTCTACAGGTCTCCTCTGTTTGTTTTAATGAATAAAACACTGCTGTGTTTATCCTTCCTAAGTCCCCGCGAAGATTCACGGGGACCAAGAGAATATTTACTTGTGTTGGGACACTGGGGAATTGGATTATGTGCTAGCGGCTTTGTACTTTCTGAAGCTTCCCCGTGTGACATGTTCCTTGGAGAGGCTTCTTGTTTACGCTCCAGTCCTTCGAGTGTAGCCCTCTTTATTGTTTGTTCTTGTGTGTCACTACTCCCGAGGAACCCGCTCCAGGAGAATTAAGGGGAGAGTGGCTTTGTTCAGATCATTTACTAAGGGGAAAAGCTGGGCTCTGCTGGGACACGGAGGTCTTGACGCCGGGAGACATCGCAAAAATAATGGATTTTATTAGCAGCAATATAATATCACAAGAAATGTTCACATGAAACGTTTGTTTTCACTGGGCTATTATTGGGATATGGTTTGATTGTACAGGCATCATGTCTTTCCGAAAGAACAAGATGATCACACTCATTTGTGCAGCATAAAATACATTGCTGATGAGGTTGATGACTTTAATGCGTTAAAATCTAATAGGTATTCTCGTAGTCGCTTAGGCCTATATCATGTTATTAATAAATCTAATATTAAGACACCATGTCAAATGTATTTTATACAATCAAGCATGAATGAACTTCCCTCTTAATAGACCTGGACAAATCTGAAATACATAGTATTCCCGATGGGTGGCGGTGTTGAGTTTTCAATCAACAAAATGTAATTCATAACGTCGCCCAAGACCCATTTATCTTTGCCCTAAAATCTGCAAATACTTTTTTATTGGTAAATAGTGAGCTAAACGGAAGGTTAAGGCCATGTAATAAGTTGAGAATATGCATATATATTAAAAACAAGACACAGCCTATGTGTTAGAGAGAAATGAATATACCTGATAATATAGGCCTATCATTTCAAAATAAAAATAAAGCACCGCTGTTCAAACGGCTCATTGTTTATTGGGCAGTAGATTGAGTCTTTCCACTCCAAATGATGAACAAAGGAAGCGGTATAGAACAATGCTTCATACGATCAGTTGAAGAACGTGAATATCATGCATATTTTGTTAATATAGAACTCTATCCATAAAGAGAGAAAACGTATTTTTTTTTAACTTAAAAGAAACATACTACCAGTTGCCTGCATCTTACAATATAATATAATAATTTTATATAATATACAATATAATATTTATAAATGTACCGCATTCTCCTATCTTCTTTTTAGTATCCTACTTCTGTGTGAAACATAACGAAGGTGTTCATGTTTAGTCCTAAATCTGTTGAAAGGCTTGACGAGTTCAAAAAGTTTAGTTTCTGTACTATTATGCTAATGACCTCCCGAACGAGTCAGTTCATTGGCTGCGAGTCTGAGTCAATTTCATATTTCAGCCCTGACGTCAGGGCGCCTATAAAACTAAGCAATGCTTTTAAAGTCGTCTGCTGACTGATCCCTTTAAAATCTATCAATCCTGGGTGGAGTTTTCCCCTTTCTCTACAAGGCAACAATTTGCCTGGGACGTGAACCGTCTCAATTGCGCGCTAATCCTAAAAGAAGCCATGATGTGTTGAACCAGAAACACAGTTGCGCTCAGACACTCGCACGCTCGGAGAGAGGGAGAAAACTGCGAGAGACGCACGCGCTACTCTAATGCGTCGGTGCAAAAGAGACTCTGCGTAAAGAAAAAAACAAACCCAACCAAACCTGCGCCGTGCAATTAAAAACCCACTTTTTCTCCGGTTTTGAAGAAAATAAATAAAGAAATCAAGCTGGCTCAGTGCGTGTCTCAGCAGCACAGTTTGACAGGTGCTCCTCACCCCCTTTGGAGGTCTGTCAACAGCAAGAGGATGGCATCAGAGCTGGCAATGAGCAACTCCGACCTGCCCACCAGTCCCCTGGCCATGGAATATGTTAATGACTTCGATCTGATGAAGTTTGAAGTGAAAAAGGAGCCGGTGGAGCCCGATCGCAGCATCAGCCAGTGTAGTCGCATGATCGCCGGGGGATCCCTATCTTCCACCCCGATGAGCACGCCTTGCAGCTCGGTTCCCCCCTCTCCAAGCTTCTCGGCGCCCAGTCCGGGCTCGGGGAGCGAACAAAAGACGCACCTGGAGGATTTCTACTGGATGACCGGGTATCAACAGCAGTTGAACCCAGAGGCTCTGGGCTTTAGCCCGGAGGACGCCGTGGAGGCGCTGATCAGCAGTAGTCACCCGCTTCAGAGCTTCGATGGCTATGCTCGAGGGCAGCAGTTTGCTAACGCGGCCGGCGCAGGAGGCACCATGGCCGGGGAAGAGATGGGATCAGCAGCCGCTGTGGTCTCGGCAGTTATTGCAGCAGCGGCAGCTCAGAACGGGGGTCCCCACCACCACCACCACCATCATCATCACCATACTGGAGGACACCATCCTTCCTCCGGACCCCAGTCTAACGGCAGTTCGGTGGGAAACCACCAGCACATGCACTTGGATGACCGATTTTCGGACGACCAGCTGGTGTCCATGACAGTGCGGGAGCTCAACCGGCAATTACGCGGGGTCAGCAAGGAAGAAGTGATCCGTCTGAAACAGAAGAGGAGGACGCTAAAGAACAGAGGCTATGCCCAGTCGTGCCGATACAAGCGGGTCCAACAGAGACACGTCCTGGAGGGCGAGAAGACGCAGCTGATACAGCAGGTGGACCACCTCAAGCAGGAGATCTCCAGGCTTGCCAGGGAGCGGGACGCCTACAAGGAAAAATATGAGAAGCTCATCACCAACGGCTTCCGAGAAAACGGATCCAACAGCGACAACAACCCGTCATCCCCAGAGTTTTTCATGTGAGTTTCGATGTTGAAAAGTTATGACATAGGGGCAAGAACTGTAAATGTGTCCTCAATCAAGAAAATGTTGCGTGTATAAGGCAATAATTATGTAGTAATTACATGATAACGTAAAACAAAAGCTTACGAATATGAAATATGCGTACGCGTATCCAAACTGGCTCTTCGTGATGAATCTTATTCACATTGCTCGTAAGATGTGAAGCTTTATCTAACTTTCGGAAAAGGACTCATTCGGCCCAGTAAGATCAAATATGTTTTTTGCTGTAAACATAAAACCTGTGTGCACTCAAAAAACAATTTACCTGAATTTATTTCGTTTGATATTCATTCTAAGGACGAGGTCCATTTCATGTTTGTATTTTCTTATCCTTTCTGAATTTCCCATATTCTCACCCTATCTTGTTATATCAGCATCCAAAAGCTTCAATAGGATTTGTTTCGAAAATGTTAAAGAAACTGTGCTGGATTTACAGCCATTGCATGCTGGTCATGCAGGTTTATTGTTTTAAGATTTTTTGTTGTATTTATTATCTATTGTGTTTTACCATGACATGCATAACTCTATTGTTCAGTCTCATCACTTTTTTTGGATTTATGTGGGACAAAAAAAATGTGCCCGAGATTCCTTAGCCTCTTCATGAAAGCTCCCTTCTTGTCCCCCCATTCCAGTCTCATCCTCACTAAAACTCGCTGACACATCCCATTGCTGCCAGGCATGGATTCGTGATGCGAGAGAGACAGGACACATTAAATTATATTTTGACTGGACATACATATTTGTTTGAAAGAGCATTATGTAATAGTGATATTTTATATAGAGAACGTTGGACAACACTGAACAGATAATATATATTATTTGATATGTTTGGTTACATGTATGAATTCACTTTGGGTCCAAACATAATTGAACAGTTTAAATATGGAAAATGTCACTCAATTTCTTTAGAAAAGTTAACTTGTTAATAGTGTAAAACAGGACTTTTATCTAATTGGGCTAATTGTTCTTTCGATTTTTTTAAATTAAAAGTACAAATGTTTAAAATGTATTGTTGTCTAAAATGCTACTACGTGTATGCATTAGCTGAGACATGCAACTTTTTATGTTATTTCAAAAGTATATAAGACTAAAATGTATTAACATTTTATCAGGGAATTTGGATATATTTACAAAAACAAAAAAAATCCACAGCTCATATTCTAAATGAAAGACTGTTTGGAAAAATAAATGGAATGTTCTCAGTGCTGTAGAAAACGTAGGCAGCCTATTTAAACAAATGTGATGTCCTTGATTCATACATGTATTGTCTGGACAATACGATCAATTACAGGTCACATGCAATGTTTTCGCAATTGGATATAATAAACCATTCATAAAATAAATCTTCATGAATGGATTTATTTTCTTGGTTCATCTCTCTAATTTGACTTGTTTATAACGTCTGTTGCCTGATAAACAACAAACAATAACATTAATCAACAACAATCATTGTCCACTAAAATAAAAATAGCAAATTATTGAAATGTAATTGTAAGTTAAACATTGTTGTCATTTTAAATGGCGATTCTGTTAGGACTCTTATGAGCTTGACACTGGGAATCGCACTGATTCAACACGTAGGCCTACATTGTTTTATCAAAATCAATTATACTGGTTTGTAATTTATGTTGTCTGTGAGATTCATTTAGATTTATAGTGTGAACGGACCTACATTTCCTTGGTATTTTTTAGATTTTTTATTGTCGAAAAACATACTATCGACGAGACATTTGCCACCTGTTGAGTAATCACTTAAAGCACGATAAGAACAACAGAGAGAAAAATCTTTGACTTACAAATAAGGCTCCCTCTATTTAATGTTAAGGCATATATTGACAAAGTACGGTGCACTAATAATTAATTTGAGAGCAAAAAACTGCTTATTAAAGTAAAAATACTAAAATCAAATGCATTTAAACCTTATTTGTCTAAACGATGGGGTTTCCTTTTTTTTCACTAGGCAAGCGATTGCAACTTTGCAGACATGCAATTGCCTGTTTTTTTCCTTGTAATTTTGAACGTCAGAGATTTTCTTTCTGTTTAAATGATAGACATGTTTTCATTTGTGTTTTCTGTGGCTATTATTTTAGCATTTTTAACGTCTCATGTAATCCTAAAATGGGCCGGATGCGCAGATTATTGCTTCAATCTACCTTGCAAATGAGCGGGAAATAGATTTAAAACAGTCAAACAAATGTACAATAAGCAAAGATAGACAACTTGCTTCCAATACTAAGACACTACCTTTATATATCTGACATGGAATTCTTCTGAAGCTAGTTTTGAAATTAAAGTTGCTTTAGAATTTGTGTGCACTGAGGTTCTCCATCGTAAATGTTACCCTCTACTTCCAATACTGTCTATCTACATGTGTGTGTGTGTGTGTGTGTGTGTGTGTGTGTGTGTGTGTGTGTGTGTGTGTGTGAGTGTGTGTGTGTGTGTCTCCGTCCTGTAAATGTAAATATTTTGTGTTGTAAGAATGATGCAAGTTTGTAATAGACTGTAGTTTTGTAATAGAGTGTAGTTTATTATAACACTGGCTATTGGCTGTCATTTCATCTTGTACTGGTTGCGGTTATTATAGCAGCAAATCTGGATTTGTATTAAACTGCATTAGCCTTGTGGTGAACAGATTATTAAGACTCAGTAAAATACCTCAAGTCATGCCAAATTCACTGGAAAGCCCTTGCCAGTTTACTATGAAGGGAGATATGCATTATTGTCCGTAGATCTCGTGTTTGTTTGGGAATTTTAATCACAGCAACTTGTTTACTTCAGCATAGGCATCCATGTGAGATCCGAATGTGGAGCAGGGTGGAATAGCCTGGTCTGCCCCATCCGATATGATTGCCTTATGGCGATTGATCAAGATAAGAAAAAGAGAGAAAGAGAAAGAGAGAGAGAGTTCTTGCTGCTCCTTTAAAATGATAAACGATCAGAGATGGGTCCTGGCTGAGAGGAGAGGGCCTCTTAGTGAGCGTGCGTCCACTAATGTACGCCGCCCTTATCTGATCAGGTCAACGTACTGTGCTGTTTAATGACATGTGCGCTTTAACCTGGAACCGGATGCTCCATTCCTCATTCACGTCCCCTCGTCACTCTGAAACGTTTGTGGGGTCCCGGCCCCACTGTCATCGCCATAGGAAATGAAAGGGACAAACCAAAAAGCATTAGGATTTAACCCCATCCAGAAGGCAGGGCTCCATGTTTGTGTTATGAGTTGGGCCTGTTTATTGTGAGGCTTTGAGGTGGATTAAATGAGCACGCTCCAAAGCGCCTGGGCTCACGTGTGTGCGTGTGTGTGTGTGTTTGTGCTGAGTGCCAGACACGCCGTGCGGTGAGAGACTGGCTCTGATTCACATCCTGCGTGGATGGTCAGAATCAGGAGGAAGTAACGTCTCAGCACTTCATCCGTATACCATAGCACCAGGCTACACGCACATGTGTGTCAGTGTGTGTGCACATTCACACCTTTGTGTGCATCAGTGTTCGCTAAGACAAGGAATACAGGACTATTTTGAACATTTCAATGCATGTCTGTGCGCACGCACACATACACACACACACACACACACACACACCATACTGCCCCAATTATATCTGGATTCATCATATCCGTTTGGACTGTAATTATTTTCTTTGTCGCAGCATATTGACTTCTGAGTCTCCATCATTTACACTGTCCAATGATTAGGTTATTAAAGATAATGCAGTTGTCTGCTGTCACAATATTGGACTTTCTCATGGAGGTCAACTATGGGGAACCACTTTGAAATGTATCCATATTGACATTTGAATCATCATCATGCACTCCACTGTAATGCCTGTGACAGAATTATACAGCGTGTGAGCGTGGGGCTCTCGTGTGGGAACTCAATAAGTGGCGTTGCGTCTTCTACGTGACCTTGCGACGCAAGGGCACGGGATCTTTCGGTTTCTGTGGAGTGTCAGCGATCTATACACACCATTTTCATTGCCTTGGCAGATCGGCTATTAACAAATGCATTAGGGAGCCTTTACATGTAAACTCACATGGATGATGATGTGGTGCCGGTATAGCACATCATACAAATAGTTTGGGGGTCGACAGTCAATCATTCTTCATCATTCTTCTGGGTTTTCACAAACAAAAGCACATGTACCTCGAGCACCAGGCGTTAAGTATAAAATGTAGGTAATTAACCTAATTGAATTTGTCTAGAGTTGAAGCAATCTGGAAAACGGTTCCACATGAATGGAACAAAGTCTGCCCCATCCCATCCTTTTTTTTCCTTTTTATCTTTTTTTCTTTTCTTTCCTGCAGTTGCTTTTGCAGGGGAGTCTCATTCACAATGTGGTCCCCCTCTATCTCCTCAGTCAGTCTCTTCCACTCAGCATGGACTAAAGGTTTCCTCTCTTTACCTAGTGCAACAACCCCCCCCCCCCCCCTCCCCTCCCCGACCGCCGCAGCCCCCCAGAGGGGTTAAAGGCATGTTCACATTCAAGAGAGGAAACACTTTCCATCTCCTCCACTCAGACTGCATCTGCATCTCTCTGTGCGATAAACATTTACATTTAAAGTGATTTAAATCAGTCCCGTTTGTGTTCCTCTGCAGTTCGTCCATCATTCGGTCCTTCAGCGTCGACGTGTTCCTTGTCTTCCCCCACCCCCCCCACCCCCACCCCCCCTCCCCCGCAACCCGCCCCCCCGCTGCTCTGAAGCCGCTGACTTATGTGTCGTTTATTTGAAAAGCTAATAATTTAACATTGCCCCATGTGGGGCTGGGTACAGGGTGAGGCTGTAGTTTTTCGGTGAGCTGAACGCCAGCAGCTCTAGATTAGCTGCAGAAGGCTTGTCCTGGCCGGATAGGTCCTCTGTGAGGTGAAGATGAAGGTTATTGGTCACAGTTGTTCAAGCAGAGTTAATGTTAGCCAAAAAACACAAATGATACTAGGACAGGCCTAGTACACCCTTGATTATGTTGCCAAATAATATTCATAAACCTCCTGCACAGTCTTCAATACGGTGCGGCAAGATTCTTCCAACTGCCCACATTTGCATTTGGTATGAAAACGCTCTTCAGAATGCATAACTAAAGGGCAATAGATGAAAGCTAATTATGATTGAATAATAATTTAGCACAATCCGATGAATCACAGATAAACAGAGTCAGGCCGTGTTTCCGAGCGCTGTCGATGCTTCCAACACTGTTTGGGGCCGCTGAGTTGAGTTGCAGGGAAAAGAGTCTGGGCTGTGGTACACTTTGGACTGCAGTGTGTTTATTTAAAGAAGGTGTGTATCATGCAGTTTGTCTGTGTGTGTGAGTGTGTGTGTGTGTGTGTGTGTGTGTCTATGTGTGTGTGTGTGTGTGTGTGTGTGTGTGTGTGTGTGTGTGTCTGCGTGAGCAAGGGTGGAGCTGGAGCTTAGCCCGACCCCTGTGTATTTTACCTGCATCAAAATGAAGCTGGAAAACTGATTTACCCTCCGACTGCAGTCAAACTCTCTCTCTCTCCCACGCTTATCTCTCTCTCTCTCTCTCTCTCTCTCTCTCTCTCTCTCTCTCTCTCTCTCTCTCTCTCTGAGCGAGACAGACATTGATCTTTGAGCCAGGCAAAGTGACCCCCCCAGTGTTGTGTAGCTCTTCCATAGTCCCTGCCTCTCTTTCCCTCTTCGTTTGCACCTGAGGAAGGCCTTGACCCAACGCATTGGTGCCATGTAGCTGGCCTCTCTGCACCGCCCGCACGGCCCTTCGCTTTCCCTAACAGACTGCTGAGGAACGAGAGAGTTTGGTGTGCGTGTGTTCATGTGCACATATATTTTTTCTTTATGGAGTTGCGTACTTGCACCCAGGACAGTGTATGCATGCGTTCATGTGTGTGTGTGTGTGTGTGTGTGTGTGTGTGTGTGTGTGTGTGTGTGTGTGTGTGTGTGTGTGTGTGTGTGTGCGCGTACTGTATATCTCTGCGCGTGAAAATGCATGTCCGTCCGTGTGTCCGTCGCGTTTGTTTGTGCCTGGGTGAGTGTAGCCAGCGCGGCGCGGTGCTCAGGGTCAGGGCAGCCTGCTCTCAGGGTCAGGGCAGCCTGCTCTCAGGGTCAGGGCAGCCTGCTCTCAGGGTCCGGCCCCTCCATCGAGAGGGGGTCAGCGAGGCCTCACCAGCCCAGAGTCCACTTGGCCCCGCTCGGAATCAGATTAGAGGGAAATGAATGGGCCTCCTTGTTGCCTCAACATGGATCAGGAGGTTTTGTTGGGTGTGTTTCCTCCATCACCTCCTCTCTCCCTGCTCAAGAGGGATTGCAGGGATGGAGTCCAGGCCGGTACCAGGCGGTTGAGTGTTTAATGTTACCCGCACGTGTGCACTCACTCACACATGCAAATCCTTGGTATCGGATATTTTTTCGCTACTTTAGTCCTACTTTAGGATTTAGCATATTTGGTACAGCAAATTGTTATTTATTAGATTAACTTACATTAGATTTTTTTTTATTTACTTATTCACCCTAACCAAATTCATTTTGATGTGAAATACTGAACCATAAAAATGAACTAACTATTTTAGATGCTGTTTGTTTGTGTGTGTGTTTTGCAAGGTGTGTGTGTGTGTGTCTGTGTGTGTGTGAAATCATAAAATATATTATCTTCTTGTTTAAGCTGAAAAATGCGAGATCTAAAAAAAAATGGCTGACAAAAAATGTAATCATCACTTTTTTCTCTTTCTTTTTGTAATTTTGTCGTAAATCAAATAATATGTAAAGGATATTGGCATTGCAAATTTACAGTTAGATTTTTCAATCTGTTTTTCTGACAACCAGTTTTTAGAATCACCTTAATTGAATTTGTTTAATCCTGGTTTTACAGTATTGTCACATCTATACAAGTTTTAACACGGCCATGTTTTTGTGTCTGCTTCTGCAGGACGTCGAGAAAATTCCTCCACCTGTGATAGTGAGTGTGTGGTCGCCTGGTCCAGCTTGGAGCCGAGGTAAATGCACTCCCATCACGTCTCCTCCTCACCTTTCCTCATCCTCAGCACTTTCTCATCTCCTGACTCAAAGCCAAAGAAGAATATTGACTATTGATTGTCAATGTCAAGTTTTTTAATAGATCCTCGTGTGTTTAACCAAAATGATATATTCACCTTGTTGTCAAGTTTTCGGGGTTTATTTTCTTACAATTTGTGTTCCCGTTCAGATTGCGTTGAATTATTCCAAAGTGACAATTGCCAAAATGTCTCAAGTCATTAATCCTTTTGGATATAATTTAGATACTTTCGCTGGCCTCCTGTGCCAACAGTAAATTCTAATTCCAATCTTACAATATACAGTACTGTGCAAAGGTTTTAGGCAGGTGTGTAAAGTAAGAATGCTTTCAAAAATCTAAGTGTTAATAGTTTGTTTTTATCAATGAATTAAATGCAAAGTGAATGAACAAATGAACAATCTAAATCAAATCAATATTTGCTGTGACCACTCTTTGCTTTCACATTTTTGCCAGCATTCTTTCACACCTGCCTAAAACGTTTGCACAGTCCTGCATGTTACTTAATTCTGATAAGAAAAAAAAATCCACATCATATTTTACTCCAGCTACTCCATCTGATTATTTGTACATCTTAATATTCCCTTTTCATTCGCCATCTCAAATAATCCCTCCTACTCTTTATTATTTTTGGTGCACTGTATGCAGATTGTATGAGAGAGGGTTCTGTCAGTGTTGTTCGGATTGACAAGTGCAGCTTGACATGTCCAGTGCTCACGGGGCAGCGTCACGACCTTTCACCCCTGAGCTGCCACTCCACCCCACAGCTTCCTCCCCCCTCTCCACAGAGACGCGTAGCTTCCCCCGTCCCCCCTGCACTTTGTCATCTGACAGACAGGCAGGCAGAGAGACAGACAGACAGACAGGGGTGGAGGATAGTGATGCTAATGAAAGCAAGGGGAGGACGAGGCTGGTGAGGGCCCAGGAGGAGGGTGGGACAGACAGGGAGGAGACGGAGGACTAGGCTGGCTGGAAGATGGATGGGGGCGGGGGCGGGGGAGTTCCTGGCCGTTGGCTGCATGCAGGCGGGGCAGGCAGGGTAACCAGAGGCAGCCCGTGACCTTCTCCTCCTTCTGTGGGATCGAAGGCTGCCGGGCTTATTTAAGGGCCTGGTCAATGCTGGCTGCTGCTGAGGTATCACCCTCGCAGCCAGGCGACTCATCACCACGGTAATACAACTCTCTGTTTTACTCTCTCTCCTCTCTCTGACACACACACATGCACACACACACACACACACACACACACACACACACACACACACACACACACACACACACACACACACACACACACACACACACACACACACACACACACACACACACAGAGCAGGACACCGTCCAGACACCAGCGATATAGTGTACTGGAAGGATAGAGGGCTGAGGAGAAATGGCTGCATCAGCGGAATATACGATGTCCACTTGATTGACTCAGCATGGGAAATCACGCAGCCCTTTTTGCCGTCGCCGTGCAATTTGCTGGCGAGAGACACTGCCCCGGTGATGTCATGCATGTTTTGAAAACACGCGGCGTGCGTGGCGTGTAGCTCCTCGTGTGGAGTCGTTACATGCGTGACACGTCGGCGGTGCCCTGTTTCATGGTGGTGAAGGGGTTAAGATGGATCGGTGTTGTGTGACTGCGCACTGGCTGCCGAGGTAGTCTACCTCGGGTGTGTGTGTGTGTGCGTGTGTGCGTGTGCATGTGTGCATGTGCGTGAGACTGCGGTGCTGGGACACCTGCGTGCTTCAGCACTTTGTGTGTGTCAGGCGCTCCGAGGTCACAGCCGGTGGGGTGGGGGGGTGGGGGGGGGGGGCGCGGGGTAGAGGCGGATGGAGGAGGGCGGCACGGGGCGACAGACCCGACTCCTCACCGTCCCCACCCCCCGCCGAGGAAGAGGAGTTGAGCAGGGCAGGGGGGTGAAGGAGGGGGGGGGGGGTGCCTCGCCGGCTGCCAGCAGGTTCTTATAGACCCTATGGAGAGAGAAGGACACACACACACGCACACGCACACGCGCACACACATACACACACACACACACACACACACACACACACACACACACACACACACACACTGTCCTGTGCTAGGTTAAAGGGAGTGTGAGCAGTGGGCAGGTGCATTGGCTACAACAGGCATACAGTAGAGAGCAGCAAAGATTTGAAGATACGTTTTTTTTTCATTCAGCTAGATCAAGTAGCCGTTTATAAGTTTGTATACAAATGTACGGATTTGTATTGCCAAGTGTTTAGCGCAAAAACCCTGTCTTGTTTTCTCACTCTGGTGCTACAGTCAGTGGAGACTGACCAAGCAGCAAGTGCCACCGCTATATATGGAGGCTGGCAGGCCAGTGTTAGACGGACAGGGAGAACATAGCAGACGCTCACACCTCCGTACGACGTAGAGACGTATGAGATTATGACGTTATGAGCAGCAGATACACGGCTATGTTTGATCCTCAAACGGCCTCATGGAGCACATTAGACGGCAGATAGATCAGTGCCCCAAAGCCAAGCAGTGAAACATTGCCTGTTTCTCTTTTTAACTTATGTTAATCTACACTGCTTGTCCTGTTCTCCCGCGTCTGCTGTTTGAGTACAGCGCCAAAACAGTGTTGTTTAATTCCCCCATAATTAGTCTTGAAGACGGTATAGCTTGAGCGTGTATGTGTGTGAGTGTGTGTGTGTGTGTGTGTGTGTGTGTGTGTGTGTGTGTGTGTGTGTGTGTGCATGTGTGCGTGCTATCCTCAGGTCGTGAGTGTTTGTTCGCAGCGTGATTGAGGGAGCGGTGCGTGGGATTAGCCAGAGGTTACAGTAATGTAATGTATTCCCCTGCCCCACCACAGCTAGCAGCCTGGGGCCTTCCTCTAGCCCACAGCTCCCCCTCTCTGCCTCTGTCTTTCTACACACACACACATAGACACACACACACACACACACACACTCTCCTCCTCTCTCCCTCTTGTCGCCTCTCTCCTCTCCCCTGCGGTCTGTCTCCGGCACTAGCTGCTTAGCTTTGCACCCGACGTCTAATTAAACTCCTGCACTCCTGTGTTAGCCCTGATGCTATAGAGATGTTAACATGGCACAATACCAACAGTCTCGAGGAGATGTTTCAATACGCAGTCCCCGTGAAAAAGATCCCCCGCTGGATATACTGACTGTGATACAGTAGGCATGATTAATTCAAGACCTCAAACATTCCCCCTAGAACCCTGACTACACCAGCCATGTAGCCATAAAGTGTTTGAGATTTCTGTAAATTTGATCAAATAATGCTCAATAGTATGTACAGTCTATTTGTGTGTGTGTGTGTGTGTGTGTGTGTGTGTGTGTGTGTGTGTTAAACATGTTTGAGAGCCTGCATGGGAGGCTGTGTGTATCCGCGCGCACATCGCTCTCTCTTCTTTATAAATGCGCATGCTGAGCTCTCTGCATCCGTATTCCTGGGGCTGTCATCCATCGCCTCTCCCTGACACCCTCCCTTCCTTCCCCCGGCCGTGGAGCCCAGCGCTGGGCTTTAATAGCACATATTTCCTGGGCCTGGCTGAGGCCGGGATGCATCTCCTCCTTGTTAGCTTGATAAATAACCGGGCTGCTGGGAAACTGCTGATTTTCTGCTTTCCGCCTCGATTTTCTGCTGGATGACATTAATTTTAAGTGCTGGGAGGGAACTAACTAACGGCGACAGATAAAGGAGGAGGAGGAGGCGGAGGAGGCGGACTGCGAGGCCTCCTCGCTGGCCACGTACCTGGAGGAACGCGACGCGTAGGCAGGCACACTGAAACGTCTCCACGACGCCCGCACACACCCACCAAGCCCCCCCCCCCCACACACACACACACACACACACACACCTACGCGGCAACGGACACGTTCGCACACGAATTGTCGGACAGGCTCCATTAATCGGCAGACGCGTGTCATCTCTCTGCTGCTTCTATGGCTATGCCAGGCTGCCAGGCTGGGGAGCGGCGGACAGACAGCGGGGTGCGAGCGCCGACAGTCTCCCGGCCACCCTCCTCCGTCACCAGCCTCCCTGTCTCTCCCCCTCCCCTCGCTCTGTCACACTCGGCCTGGCCCGTCTGATCCGCCGCCGTGCGTCGCCCAGTTTCTATTTCTGTTTCCGTCCAGTCAGAGAGGCCCGTGGATCGTTTGTTACCCCGGGATTCGCGTGCAGCCGAACAATGCTGAGGCGCTGTGTTTTATTCAAAGGGGCCCGCAGTGTGTGCTGCACAGTCAGTGTGTGTGCTGCACAGTCAGTGTGTGCTGCACAGTCAGTGTGTGTGCTGCACAGTCAGGGTGTGTGGATGCTGAAGGAGACTTCGGCCTCAGTGCAGCAAGCTCTCAGTTAGTGCATGGATCCTGTTGTTTCTTTTTTTCCCACTGTAAACTTTGCCTCCAAGCTTCACATGCATAGTATATAAGATTTTGACATTAATCATTATTCTTTTATAATTGGCTTAACTTACTATGGAAGGGAACCCACTTTGAGTGCGTAAAGGGGGGGGGGGGGGGGTCGCAGGGCAGCGACTAATGTACTGCAGCCTCTGAACAGAGTCCCACTGCTGACTTACGCTCAACGCATTTTACCATGGATAATCAGGTCTCACGTTTTCTGACACACACACACACACACACACACACACACACACACACACACCACACGTGTACGCACACAGGGTGTCTTTTTCGCTCCAACCCGTGTTACAGGGAAACCCACTGGACGCAGGGCACCCCATATATTATTCCTCTAACAATGCGCGGGGTGGCAGCTCCAAAGGTCAGCCTCCATGGCACCTGGAGTGCCTGGGCCGAGCGGGACAGGGAGCTCTGCTGCTGCAGACCCCGACAGCGGGGGCCGTGGGCGGGGGCCGTGGGCGGGGGACGTGGGGGGGCTGTGAGCGCGTTGGCTTGGTTCATTGGTATTGCAGGTAGCAGGGCTACCCTGTCAGGATAAGGCTCGGCGGGGCAAAGATTTCATCTTCGGCCTAGGATTGTGGATGGCAAGGAATTACGTCCCTTCCTTACCATCACGCTTCCGTTTTTCATGTGGGATCCACGCGCGCTGTTTGATACCGCGCTTCCAAACACACACACGCACCCTGCCGTGTGGAGAGCCGCGGGTGTCCCA
>CM030181.1:13055806-13070806 GCA_017639675.1 Aplochiton taeniatus | reverse complement strand
GGGAGGGAGTCTTGACAGGGGACAGGTGTCCACTCGGTCTGTTCCGTCATCCCTCCCTCCCTTCATCTTGTCATCCCCCTGTTCTCTCCTCCCTGTGGTGTGTTAGAGAGAGAGAGAGAGAGAGAGCCCAAAGCAGAAGGATCTACGTAGAGCCTGAGGACGGCTTACCGCGCGTGTGTGTGTGCGTGCACTGACTCAGGCCCCCCACCAGGATCTCAGCAGGGGACCCACAGAGGGATGAGAGACGGGAAAGAGGGATGAGAGGAAAGAAAGAAGTGCGCCGCGGCTGAAGCTCTCGACAGGATCCGACATAAGCAACTACATCCCATGACACGCACACACACACACACACACACTTAGAACACGTGCACATAGACTCACACACACACACACACACACACACACACACACACAGCCCATGAAAGACAGATGCGTGCACGCACACACTATCTGCCCGTGCGCCTCAACCACCGCTGTGATATGCGGTCTAGCCCAGGGGACGTACCGCGGGGTTATTGATCGCCGGATGAACTGATGACTTCACAGTCCTGGCCGCTGTGGACGGACACGGCCCCCGCACGGAGTCGGCCCCTCGGTTTATAACTTTCCGAGAGGTCAGAGGTCGACTCCGTCAGTGAATCCCCCTCTCCAGTTACAGGTTATGCATCTGCTTATCGATCGGCGGCGTTTTGGTCGCGGCGTCTGAACAGGCTCACCGGGGCGAGCCACCTTCACGTGCCGGCGCACAGCACAGGGCGTTTGGGGTTTGTCTGTCGTCTGTCGCTCTCATGCTGAAATGTACAGAGAGAGAGAGAGAGAGAGAGAGAGAGAGAGAGAGAGAGAGAGAGAGAGAGAGAGAGAGATGAGAAGAGCCATAATTCTGCTGCTACCCTGAGGCCTCTCTCAGCCTAGCGGCCTCTCTATGGGTCCCTTGGCGCCATCTTGCAGAGAGCCAGGACCTGATAATTGGTCCCAGCGATAACGCCAGGGAGAGACTGCATGTCTGCGTGGGTCTCTCCCTGTTTGTGTGTGTTCACAAAGGGAGCCCTTTCCATGTCTGGCACTGGGCTTTAACATAATAAAGGCCCCTTATTGCCCAAAGAAGCCATCATTACTTTAGTTAATTATTGCTTTGAACGATTGCCGGAACGTTTTGTTCAAGGGAGCGCCAATAAGCGGCCGAGAGCTTTAATTGTTCTGTTATCTCCGCGTGGTATCGCCGCTGTGCTTATTAAATGCGTGATAACGGGGAATTACCTTCTGTGGATTTGTAAAGATTTGTCTCGAGTGTCAAAACAAATTAATTAGCGGGGAGCGCACTCGAAACAACAACAGCAAGGATAGCAGTGTGGCTGCCTGCATTGAGTTCTTCCAAATGAGATGCGGAGCTAATTGCGGGGCCCAGGTAGCATGCAAATCCACTGCGTGCTGATTGGAGGGGGGGGGGCTTGGCGTGCTCCGCTGCTTAACGAGAGAGCAAGCGGGGGTAGGATCTTTGTCCTCGCGAGTCGCTCCAGCCGATGCGTCGCCAGGCGTCTCCGACAGTAACGGGGGTGGGGGTTGGGGGAGGGGGCGGGTGTTCATAGATATTTACTTTCTACATGGGAGACAGATTAATGCGGTATGCGGTCGCCCCATGGTTCCATACACACATCAGTTAAGAGCAGCGTGGATCCAGCTGCTGGCGACAGCTGGGACAGCATGAGCAAACAAAGTATCACACACGCACGCACACAAATACACACACAAATACCCAAACACACACGCAGCACATAGATTCTGACTTGTTGGCGTGTACTCTCTGTATCTGTGCAGACACACCGAGTCTGGGCACTTCTTCTCGCCGCCCAGTTTCGCTTGCATATGCGCAGGCCAGATGTGCTCCTAAGGAGGCTGTACGTTTGTCTCTGATACGTTTACCCTAATTAAACCGATGGGAAAATGGGCTCAGGAGCCACCGGGGCTGTGTGTGTGTGTGTGTGTGTGTGTGTGTGTCGTCTAACAGAACGTTCTGCGACAACAGGCACAGGTGCCAGGTAACCGGCAGCTCCTTTAAGACGTGAACTAATTTTCCCATGGTTCTCCTCTGTGCATCTGCAGTCCCGGCTATTAATCCAGAGCGAGAGGTTTCCCGGAAATGCCCGCACACATGGAAAGTGTAGCGCACGAGCGAGCGCGCCGCCGCCCCACCCCCCCACCCCCCACCCCCACCCCCACCCCCCTCTGCACGGTGTGCCGCGCCGCCGCAGTGAGTGGCCGTGGCCAGAGGCTCTGGGAGAGTGCTTCCTGGCTCAGAGGCCGTGGGGAGACGGAGAGTCTGTGGGAGTCCGTTGTATTGACGGACGCCACACAGCCACCGCCTCGCACTTTATTTCAGTTAGCTCACAGGAAGTAGGAAATCACCTCCCAATCAATGCCCCCGCCTCCAGGGGAGGGGAGGGGAGGGGAGGGCGGGTGGGGGGGTTGGGGGTGGGCCCGCGCCAACGTTCACAGCTTCAGCCCGCAGGATGGAGGGAACGCGGCTGACAAGGAGAGTCGGCCCTCATTTCCTATTGAGAGGACCATGACAAACGGCGTGGCTGCATAGTTATCTCGACGTTGTTGTTTTTTACATTCAGTAAAACGTGTAATCTCACATATTGCTGCTGTCGGATTGTTTCCGGTAGAACGGAATATCGCTGCTGGGAAATGTGATTATTTACTTAGGCAACACTACAGCAGATAAGTGTAGGTAGATAAATAGACTGCGTGGACCCGTTAGAGAGGGAGAGGGGGAGATGAAGACGTCAATATAAACGCTTAACCAAGCGGGAGAATGTTTTACTGTATATGATCATATCAGAAAACACAGTCATGTGTGCCCTGCACTCAACGGTATATCACCCACACAGAAACACGCACACACGCACACACAGACGCACAGACGCACACAGGCTGTGAGCATTGTGATTTGTTAGTGTTGGTGCAATGGACTGGGACAGGAGAGTAGTAGCAGTTTGATGCGAAGCTTTAGTGCAACTGTATATAATGTGTTTGACAGTTTATTCAGTGGTGGGAGACATGTGTGACGTTCCAGCAGCTACTGTAAGACTTTCTCTTGTGGCCTCAGCAGACTCACTTACCCAGCATTCACTGCTCCCCTGGGGACACCTATGAAAGGGGGATGTCAGGATATTCTGTTGACTATTTATAATAAATGAGAACTAATACAACAGATGATTAACCAATTCGATCATTCAATTCGCTTTTTTATTGCAAGAACAGAAATGCCCCTTACATGAAAGCACACATCATGCTTTAAATATAATTGAAATCATAAACATAAAAAAGGATAATGTCATCATTATTATTTGAGCACTTTTACTTACTTAACATCAGCATCCACAGAGATTCCTGTGTCTTTCTGTCCTGAGAAGCCTCATATAATGTGTGGCCATTACAATAATATTAATTATAATAATAACAATTTATTATTGTCCCAGAATGACAAAGGGGAATCAAACACTAGCCAAGATAATTCAATACAATATTCAGTTTATGGAGAGGAAACTGTTTTCTTTTTGCTATTCAATCTTTCTCTGGCCAGATATTCCGATAGGACCTTTAGCTAAAACCTGATTGGTCCTGCTCCTGGCTGGAAGCTATTAGCTCTGTGATTGGGTATTGAATTAGCCTGCTGATTGGGTATTGAAAGACAGAAGACTGATGAGAGGATTTGGCCAGCTTTCTTCTTCCAACCCTCATTACTCAAACTGAGGTGAAGCTGAAAGACTGCACACACACACACACACACACACACACACACACACAGTATACTGAGTATACTGTGGGTGTCTGGGTGTGGGAGCGAGAGGCTGAGACACACACACACACACACACACACACATTATTTCCAGCCTTGAACTACATCACACTGCAACAGAGCCAGCTCATTCTGCTCAGAACAACTTGAGGGAGAGTCAACATCCCCCGCACCTCTTCCACTCCTCTCAGGCTGGGTCCCCGTAGCGGACCGACGCCAGTCAAAACATCCCCTGCATGTGAAAGGGAGCTGCTGTCGTGGCGACTGGAAACACTCTTAAGAGTCGGAGCGAAATGAAAGGCAGTGCTGTTGGCCCTCGAGAGTCCTTCACTGCTGTTAGAGGCAGCTAAAGAGAGGAGCTCTGAAAGGCTTTGAGCTGATTGATGCTCCGTTTTATCCTAGAATAAAGATTATGGATTATGATATTGATTTACTCCGGGCTCTGGCCATGACTGGACTGGGCATCTCTGAGGTTGGGAAACAGAGAATTAGGCTCATTATCATTCTCAGAAGCCTCTACTGATGCGCTGTGTGTGTTTGTGTATGTGTGCACACGTGTGTGCCAGCGCGCGTGTGCGTGTGAGCATGAATGCCTCTGGACTAACAAAGACATGCAGCACAGACGATGAGGGGAGGACAGAGGAATGAGGAGAGCAGGAGGAGGAGACAGGGGAGTTATTGACTCACCTTTTAAATCGAGACTCCCCTGAATGTTTATGAACACACACAATATAGAATGGTCAAAATGAAAGATGCCTCTCGTGTCTGCGGTGAGGCGTCAGCAAACTCTTTTATTAGGGTTGTTTTTTAGACATATACAGTATATATATACAGTATCTCGAAGTTAGGAGTTAAAAGTATGGACTCATATCCAGGCCTGAATGGGAAAACCCTTGTTTCAATATATCCTCCCCTCTTATTCCCGACCAGCTTTGTTCTCTCTCTAAACACACACACACACACACACACACACACACACACACACGCAGGCACGCACGCACGCACGCACACACACACACGCACGCGCGCACGCACGCACAGGCACAGGCCATTTTAGAGAGGAAAGGGAGGAAGCCGAGGGTAATATCAGCAAGCTATCTATCCTTTCCTCCACTGGTGCATCCCAATCCTCTTTGGAAATAACAAATGCATAAAGGAGCCACAACACAAATATATCTGCCTGGCGTAGATAGATAGGGCTGTGCTAGGGTTTAATACCCTTATGTAAACCAGCAACAATCAAGCCCTAACACACACCCGCACATCGCCACTGAGGGGACAATAAGGAACACGCTCCGCTCTCTCCCCAGATAGGAACAGTGGAGAAAGAGTGTGTGTGTGTGTGTGTGTGTGACTGCGTCGCTCCCTCTAACAAATGGAGCAGACTCCAGTCGCTGAGATTGGCCTTGTGTTTGTGCTGCTAGTTTGTCTCTGAACCAGAGAGTGATTCCCAGCCTGACCTCCGAGACCACTCTGTGTCTGATACACTATTCCGCTCATCCCTCAGCATCCCTCCGCCTGGATATCTCACTCCCAGCCCTTCAACTGCATTTGTCTTATACTTACTCTCATTTTTTTTTCTCTCGTGCCTCCTCACTCATTCCCTTTCTCGTTCAACCACGGCGAACGGTCCAGTAAACAAAGACAGCTTGAAAAAAACAACAACACTTAAATTAAGAGGCACTCCATCCGGCCGCGAATACGGCCGTGGCGAATGTATCTCCACGCCATGCAGGCTGGCTGCAGACCAAGCGCTACGTTCGGGAAAGCACGGCGAGACACGGCAGCACCACCGCCCCCCCCCCCCCCCCCCCCCCTCCGACACATCCGTCAGGCGGAGATTCTGACTGGGAGGCAGAGGGAGAAAAAGGGCCACACGCCGCCCCCTCCCCCCCCCCCCCACCTCCCCTCGCAACCCCCTCCCCCGGGCGGATCAATATGCAGACTAGGTGTTGGCCGATTAGTATGCTCCGCGTGTGTGCTGTGGGGAGGTGGCACAGACAGGAGTTCCAGTAGCCAAAGGTTAATATCATACATCGGCAGCCATCTGCACGCCGCTTTCAAGGAGAAAGGCCCTCCTTCCCCTTCTGTCCGTCGCCGCGTCCCAGCAGGACAGCTCTTTACAACAACATCATACCCTCGCTGACAGCTCCCCACGTGCCATTTAGACACGGACGCAATGGGCGAAGAAGAAGAAGAAGAAGTAGCTAAATCATTCATAGATGCACGCGGATACCTGTCCCGACTTCTGATTACAATAACGCATTTCATATTGATAAATGATCTGGTGCATGGCAACTGACGTGTGCAGCCAACGGATCCACACAGCATGGGGGCGTCTGGAGTTGTCTCGATAGATCCGACACTGATCGTGGGCCCTCTCTGCTGTCAGGATTTCACGCTCTCTCCAGTGTCTTCGCATAGGAGAGAACAACACAGGAGACAACGGCGCTAATGTTTGTCTCTTAGCACGAAAGTGGATTTTTTTCCCCGCGGGCTTGTGCGCGCGCGCGCGTGTACGCATGTACACGCGTGTGTTTGCGTGAGCGCCGGCCGTGGGCGAGGTGTAAAAGCGATCCGTCCTCGGTGCCAGCTCAGCGGGAAGTGATCAACGCCGGCACCCGAGCCCCGCCGCCTCCTGAAACCCAACACACCCAAAGACGGGGCGCGAGCTCCGGATTCAGCAGTCTATACTCTCCACTGGCTGACATAATGACCCCCCCTCCCCACCATACGACCCCGATAGGAAGCCATCAAATATTAATGGGGCATTAGCCCAGGTCCTACAGCCCGGCTCACGCCGGCCTAAGTAGAGGGACCACTCCACCAGCGTTCTGCTGCATTACAGCTTCCTGAGGGTGTGCTCTGTTCTGCCCCCTTAGCTTGCTCTGATCACCGAGGAGGTACCCGGCCGCCGAGCTGCCGGCAGGTGCCCGCGGAGGAACGCTCACCTGGTCTGGCCGTGCACACCGGCCTGCTGACGCTCGCGCTCACACGCCGTCCGACCCGTCGCCGTTCCCTCGGCTGGACGTGTCACCTTTTTCGATTTTCATTTTCGATGGCCGGAGAGAGGGAGACGGAGGGGGAGAGGCGGAGGGGACGGGGGGGAAAGAGAGGGCAGGGCGAGGGAGTGTTCATTCAGAGGCGCAGGAGCCGAGTGGCTGCTGTTGCTCTGAAGGCTGCTTTATGGAGCAGAAACAGCCCGATCTCTGTGTTGTTTTCCCGCTGATTGATTGCTCTGGCCTGAGGCTCCTCTGAGTGCGCCGCGTCGTGTCTGGGTGTTTACCGGAATGTGGGGAGGATAACATCACAGCCCCGGCCATCAGACAAGACTGGAGTCTAGAGCGGAAAGCAGATGGATAGGCCGTCAGACGGAAAGACACAGACAGGACACATGTAGAGACAAAGAGAGAAAAGAAAAGGTAAACTGGTATTATCACAGCACACAGTCAGACAAGCAGAGACAGACAGGCAGAGACAGACGGACAGACAGACAGAGAGACAAGCAGACAGACAGACAGACAGACAGACAGACAGACAGACAGACAGACACCTCCTCAGTGCAGCGTGCTCTGGATGTAAGGGCCCATGGCTCTGTCAGTGTGACAGCCAGTCCCTGTGTGCAGCGGAGCGGCCTGGACTGCCTCCCCGGTCCCTGCTCGGCTCCGACTGGGCTCCCCACAGCTGTAAACCACTGTCACCGTCACACAGACAGACTGACAGTGTGGCACCACAAGGTCACCCTCTTTCACTCAACACACAGCATCACTCCGTTCGGGTGTCATTCTCTTTTTCACTTGGACCTTCTGAGGTCCATCTCTCTAACGGAGAGTGCGCGCTGAACAATTATGTATTGGTTGAACTATTTGGGTATTATAGCTTGAGTTTGTAAAAATGTAAACAGAAATGAGCCGTAATCTGATTTAGGAACGACAGGTGCCGTTTGTTAAGTATGTCATCCTCTCACTGTTGTGTGTGTGTGTATGTGGACTTGTGTGTGTGTGTGTGTGTGTGTGTATGTGGACTTGTGTGTGTTTGTGGGTGTGTGTGTGTGTGTGTTTCCTTTGTGTCACAGCCCTTTGGAGGCACACACAAACTGTAGGTGGGGCCAATTGCATAATCCTTCGCTTGTCAGATTATAATCTGCCCACTCGGCAGATTACTGGCGAGATTAACACACAATGAGAACTATGAAGGTGTCGGAGATAACACCCTCATCCATTTGTGTGTGTGTGTGTGTGTGTGTGTGTGCCTGCCTGCTCTCCAATGTGGGCATGCTGTGTTTGTGATTTTTTTTTGTCAGCTTGTGTGCTCTTTCAGGGAGCTCAAAGGAGAAAACCCAGCTCGAGAAGGGCGCACACACAGAGCCCGCCCCGGCTTGCCTGAGGGGGACAGCAGCCCTATTATGAGCTCCCGGGGGGGGGGGGGGGGGGACAAGAGGACTACTGCCCTTAAACGGTGGAGGACAGCGGGAGCACAGAGCGGGAGAGCGACTCGAGTGTCCTTAATTCTGCCGCGGGAGCGCTAATGATAGCTCAGCCCGTGATTAAGCCAGCACACTGATGTTTCCCTGATAAAACGGCTTTCCGGGAATTAGGAGATGGAGCCTGAGCACACGCCGTGCGCGCGCTGTTCACCGCCCAGAGACGGCGTGTGACGGGCCTGCTGAGTCGAAAGCCAAGCGCTGCTGGGCTGGTGTTCCCGTGGTCTCTCCTGCTCGCCTCTCTCAGGACCTCCTCCCTCCACGTCCTCCTCACTCCCCTCCGGTCCCAGGTTGCCCCAGTCCGCTCTCCTCCCCTGCTCGCCCTCCTCCGGCCGACGGTCTCCTTGAGCTTCGTGCCTTGCTGTGTGTGTTTGCCTGTGTGTGTGTGTGTGTTTGTGTCTTCCCATCCTGTCAGGTTTATTTCTGTTATGTTTCTTAATTAGCTAATAAAGGTCATGGCGTTTCTCAGTCAGGGGGGCCGGCGCATGCAAATGAGCCAGAAGGTCAGACAGATTAGTGACCCCCTCGCGCCGCCCAAATATGGTGGAGACCGCGTCGCCATGCAAATACCTGCTCCTCCGAAGGGACTGCCTCTGTTCCAAAACGAACACGCCCACGGATAGAGAGAGATACGGCGGATTAAATCATGTGTATTGTCTATGAACAAACCTCACGTGCGTCAAGGACTAAATTATGGACAAAACAAATCAAATCAAATCGAGACAAATTAAGACATTGGGAACAACGCAATAGGATCTCTAAGTAACACGTCTTATGACAAATTCCCACGATGAATAAATACAGCATATATATGAATTAAGGTTTTTCAAATAATATATCCAAAACATTTTGATAATCCCCAAAGGGAGTAGTGATTTGTTTGAAGGCTGGAGATGTGAAGCACGTAGCGTGGGGCTATCTGCTCCAGTGGAGGAGGAGTGTGTACAGATGATAGGTTTATCTGCTAATGCTCTCCAGGTCTAACACCTTTAGCAACAGAGCTTGTCTAAGACACCCCTAAATCACCGAGCTGTCTCCACGTGTGAAAGCATTCTCTCCCCTCACTCTCCCTCTCTCGTTCTCTCTCTCTTTCTCTCTCTATAATTCATCCTGTCTGTCTTTCTCCTCCCCTCTCGTTCCTCTCCCCATAACTTACTCGGCCCCCTTTCTCTTGTTCCCTCGCTCACTCCCACTGATACATGAGCCACATACGCTCCCCTCTGATGGAGAATCTCCATCTCCCACATTCCCGCTCACACCCCTTCCTGTGATGGCCATGGACCCAGAAGACATGGGCAGTTAAACATGGATCACTGGAGTGACCCAGGTCAGCAGAGACAGACAGCAGAGAAAGGAAGAAAGAAAGAAAGAAAGAAAGAAAGAAAGAAAGAAAGAAAGAAAGAAAGAAAGAAAGAAAGAAAGAAAAGTAGGAAAGAAAGACAGCAAAGAAAGAAAGAAAGACAGCAAAGAAAAACAGCAAAGAAAGAAAAAGAGAAAGAAAGAACGAAAAAAACGAAAGAAAGAAAGAAAGAAAGAAAGAAAGAAAGAAAGAAAGAAAGAAAGAAAGAAAGAAAGAAAGGGGAAAATAAGTTCAAATCAAATGTGAATTCCAGTTGGAGACACTAGAGTTTCAAACCTTGAGCTGATTATGTTTTTGAACAAAGATAATGTCAGCATATCAATATAAGAAGGAACCATACAGAGAATAATAACCGTTTTTTAAATTCCGTTCTCTCCCGGATGCTAAAAGACAAACAGACAGTCTATCTCTGATTTAGGCCTACAGTATTAAAAGTGAAACTTAAAGTGAGAGGAAAACTTTGTCAGCACCCTATCTTCTGTCACGCAGAGCTGCCTACAGTATGATAGAGAGATGAAGGGACTTTTCTCTCTCTCTCTCGTTTAGCTTTCTTTTGTTTTTCTATCTTTCTCTACTTGCTATCTATCTACTCCGCTGGGTTCAAAGTCTAAACCCTGAACGTCGTAATCTGCATGCTCGTTTGCGGTGGAGTATGTTTCCTGCGCGTGAGGGTTTAACAGCATTTTTTTTTGTTTTTCTTTAACCCTTTTCACTTCAGCGGTGGGTTCGACCCTGGACGAAAGCCTCCATGTCCTTTGGCCCTCCTCTCTCTTTTTCTCTCACGACGTTCCGAAAGCAAACAACCTTGGTCATTTATAAGACCGCAGTCTTTCAAGTATCGTCTTAAAGAGTGGGCCTGTGTTTAATTGGCGTCGTGAGTGTGACTAGAGTCAAAGTAGATTACATGTATAATACATTGATGGCATTACCATTCTCCATACAGCCCTTTGTGTAAATGATTACAGTAAATGTTCCAACATGCTCTACCATCGTAGGCTTTACAATAATGGGCCATAAATTAACAGCGAGCTCAGCAGTAAATACACGACTCCATTGTTTACATTGCACGCCATGTAAATGTATACGGATGGACAGGCTGTACAATTACCGTCCGCAACCGCCGTCAATCCCGCCCAATGGCTAGGCCCGGCGCCAACGTAAAATCAATGACGTGACGTTCGAATATTATTGCTTAATTCTAAAACGAGAAAGGTATATACAGATCCTACAGGCTACAACCGTACTTAACGCAGCCATTTCACAAACTGTCTTGCCACAACTAATGCCCAAAGAGTGCGCCGTGAATTACCAGGATTGCCGCTCAATATTGACATCACAAAATAGCTTACCACACTTTTCTGCCAATCTATGGATCATCGTATGTCACCCTAACCCATCACTGAGATTGCTAAACACTAGAATACGAAGTAAATTGCCTACATTTTCAATCCACTTACATTAACAGAACAATAGTATGGGGCGGCGAGGGAATTTTTCCAGAATCCCTGCCCTGGTTCTTCTTTACCTATATCATACAGCCCTCGACGAGGCACAGGCCCAAGTGGTCTGCCGCTGCTGCTGGGAACAGGCTCTGGCTGTTCTGGGTCTGTTGTTAGCTCATCTCCCTCCGTGTCTTCGCTGTGGTTGTGGGCCTCGGGGTTACCGGCAGTTCTGGCTTGTTGTAACCACTGTCTGAGATCCATGACGGTTTCGTCAGCTGAATTGGAAATGTGTCTACAACTGCGAAAACCCAGGAGGCCTCAACCGTCAACTATACCCCGCCCCCTATTTCAATAATAATAGACGACACAACCAATGAAGCCTAAATAAATAAAAACCTGCGTTGAGGAATGTTTGAATAACACGTAATTTACCCTTTAGCGCAGTTCTGCCATGTCCTGGCACCCACAGCGAAAACGCTCTTATTTTAATATTACACATAATGTTCAGAAAATGACCACCTGATTTTCACATGGTAGCTTTTCAACAACCACATAACACAGAGACGCAAAACTGAGGCGGCACCAATTACATCTGCGGTGGCAATGCCACCTTTGGCCACCCTGTGGCGCCGGGCCTGCCAATGGCCACTTACTTGTCAAACACATACACCAGCGGTGGCACTCCATTCTGATCAGGCCCGTCCAGGCCCAAAATGCCACTGACAAGGACCCGCAGATCAATAGGCGTAACCCCTCCCCAGAGTGGAGGGTCAGCGCTGCGTGCTGCTAGCCCTGGCCCTGTCTCCATCTCCCCTCATCTCTGCTCCACAGCAGACAGGGAACGACCAGAAAGCCTTACTAAGGGATGATTTACTCAGCTGTCTGTGTGATTTGGGCCGGGGTTATCTTCGCGTGCGCACACACACACACACACACACACACACAACCAGAATTATCAGGTAATAGGAGTTCCTTTGAACTCCATTATTCCTGTCGGGAGTGTGTTTCGTGCGTGAGCGTGCGTGCACGTGCTCCCCTATGAAACGTATAGGAGTGTGAATCTCCGCGGTGTTAATGGCTTTTTAAATGTCAGGGAGGGTCGGGGAATGATAAAAAGGGAGATCTGTTATCCTAGGTCCTCACCATCATCACGCAGCTCAGCGCTACACTTACAGGGAGGGGCCTGCGTTGTCCTGTGTGTGTGTGTGTGTGTGGGGGGGGGTATGTGGGGGTGGGTGCGTGCCGGTGCAGGTGCTAGCCAACTGACCCCCCTGTGCTGATGGCAACAAGATTTATGCACCAATCAGATGAGCTCAGAGGAGAGAAGAGGGGCAAGGAGGAAGAGGAGAAAGGTGTGGGGAGGGGGGCAGTGTGTTCCATAGATCAGAGGTTTAGCCCAAAGACAAATGAGGCTCCATCACTTCACTCAGGTCTACCAGCTGCACGCACACACAAGCACGCACGCACGCACGCACGCACGCACGCACGCACGCACGCACGCACGCACGCACGCACACACACACACACACACACACACACACACTCAGTCTTTAAGTCTTTAAGACTACATGTCTTTCACCTAGTTCCAGCAGGCTTACTAGTAGTCCTGTCTCTGTTCCGTGCTTCCTGTAACCTTGAGCTATACTGGGACCCTGGAGCACACACACACACACAGATGACTACATAGACTAAAACATCTTCCTGTCTATGGTCTTGTCAGTAAGCAGTTAAACCAGGGAAAGCATCCATGGCTCTGTCCCTGTGGACAAACCTGACCTCCTGCTGTCCCCACTGTCCCTCTCAACTGTCCCCATTGTCTCTCTCAACCATCCTCAATGTCCACCAAGGCTGTCCTCACAGCCACCAAGGCTGTCCTCACTGTGCCTCTCAACTGTCCTCACTGTCCACCAAGGCAGTCCTCACTGTCCCTCTCAACTGTTCTCACTGTCCCTCTCAACTGTCCCCATTGTCTCTCTCAACCATCCTCAATGTCCACCAAGGATGTCCTCAATGTCCCTCTCAACTGTCCTCACTGTCCACTAAACCCGTCCTCACTGTGTCAGGAAGAGATGCCATTTCATCCCTCACTCGAAAAGTCAAGGCAAGACCCTTTGTCTGCTTGTGGCTGTGCGTGCGCAAATGTTATTCTCTTCAAGTGTGTGTGTGTGTTTGGTGGAGAGAGTTAGCTGTTCTCCCTGCCCCACTCTAACAGAGGGCCGAGTGATGTCACAGCAGACTGCATTTTAATAGAGAGGGAAGTAATTAGAGAGCAGACAGGGCAAGAGGTGGGGAGATAGAGGGGCTGTCTGTGTGACACACATTACACAGGGTTCACACACACACACACACACACACACACACACACACACACACACACACACACACACACACACTCATTACTGAGAATGAGTTAATTAATTGCACCGTGATTCACGGCACTTGTAATTAATCACGTAAGGTGTAAGTGTGTTTTTAAGAGCTGACTCCACTCCCCTCCCCCTCAAAACATAGACACACAGCCCACTTTCTCGTCTTACTTGCCCACAAGAAACCTCCCTAAGATTATATTCACTCATATTTACCGTACGTTTTTCAAAAGATAAAAAAGACAATAACAGTTATTATTAGGCCAGCAGCCAGGGAATCCAAATATTGTGACTGCGTGTGTGTGCGCTCATGTGTGTGTATGAGCTCAGTAGCACCTTGTGAGACGGCAGCGTGGAGGCGAGCCGACAGCGACCTGGGGTAAAGGAGGAGTGACAGGGAGAGAGGGTGCAGCGATAAGAGGTCTATTTCCAGAGACAGCACAGAGCCACAGACTGAGGCTCCACTAAGAGCACACGTTGCACCCCCGCCACACTAAACACTCACAGAGGAGCGGCGTCTCACCGCGCCATGTTTGAATAGCTCGCGGGAGAGCGGGGGAAAGAAATAATACCACTATGTAAATAAACAAGTGACAGAAACCGCACAAGGCGACTCACAAGTATGCGTGCGCACACACTCACGAGCACGCACACACACACACACACACACACACTCACGAGCACGCACACACACACACACACACTCACGAGCACGCACACACACACACACACTCACGAGCACGCACACACACACACACACACACACACACTCACGAGCACGCACACACACAGACAGACACGTTTGTCTGCGGGGAGCGAGATTTACTGCTTGTTTAGAGGGAAACCACTTGGGCATAACTATGACTTCATTCAGCGTTTATGGACTGTCTCAGTTTGTTTTTGTTTTTCTTTCATTCTTATACAACCCAAACAGACCCAATTAGAGAGAGAGAGAGAGAGAGAGAGAGAGAGAGAGAGAGAGAGAGAGAGAGAGAGAGAGAGAGAGAGAGAGAGAGAGAGAGAGCGAGAGAGAGAGAGAGAGAGAGAGAGAGAGAAACCAAAAGAGCTCCAGTATGTGCTTCCCTCTTTTCTTTCTTTCTCGGAGCACTTGGAAGGGCTCCCTTTTCATTTACTCTCGTTACTTCTTGTGCTCCAGTCCGGTTGAAAAATGATGTGTATTAATCTCTCAACCTTCCACCCGTGCTCCTTCACAGCGAGCCGAGCGATCGAGTGGGAGGGAGGCAATCGCATTTGGAAATTAAACAAATAAAAAAATAAAAAGGCGCTGCAGATACAGTAGCTGTGGGTGAGTGATGAGGAGGGGCCATCTACGGAGGCATAAATCTGGGGCTGTCGCCAGCCCACCTCTGCCCACTGCCATAGAAGCACGCTGTTATGATATTACAGTGTTCGCATATAGGAGGAGATCGTTTATTAACATCAAGTACCATTAGGCTTATTTACAAGCCCGCTCCGATCCGCTGCCAATGATACCATTAAGTGCATTGTTGGGAGTGGTTATGTGATCAACTCCAACAATAGTAATT
>CM030181.1:13035806-13050806 GCA_017639675.1 Aplochiton taeniatus | reverse complement strand
GCCGTTCTCCGGTGGCACTCCGCACGTCGTCGCTTCAGTCTGGCTGAGAGTGGGAGGGGGGGGGGGCTAGGGGGCTCTACTGTGGCAGGGCACCCTCTGTCCTGGGAAGAAATGCAGTTTTGGGGACCTCTATGAATTGCTCTATTTCCTTCTCCCCCTTCAATGTCTCACTGAGCTCCTATGAGTCGCCGGCTGGTCCTGCTGTGTGTGTGTGTGTGTGTGTGAGTGTGTGTGTTTGAGTATGTGAGATGTATCTCTTTTCCAGGTATGTCCTGTGCTGTGAAAGGACAGTGATAAGACACCTGTACTCGAAGTACAGTACAGATTAAAACAGAACAGAACGGCACTATCAGTATCTGCTTGGGCCACCGGAGTATACTGTGTGTGTCTGTGTGGGAGAGTGAGAGACTGAGAGACCCACAGACACACATACACACTCATACCCAACCCCCCCCCCCCCCACACACACACACACACACACACACACACACAGAATGAGTGAGCCATGTGGTGACCAAGAGAACCTATGTGTTTGACTGGGAGGCTGCCCAGGGCCAGATGGAGGAGCTGGCCTCCACCGTTGATCTAACAGTGAGAGAAAACTCTCGCAGGCATCTATCCAGCTCACCGACCATGTGGGGAAGTGCTGGTCGGCTGTGGGATTGGATAGTTAATCTGTCAGTTAGTCCAAGGACATGCCCTCACTGGTAGCAGCGGGGCTGATGGGAAATGCAGTTCCAGGCAAGAGATCACAATGCTGCAAACTCGTCACCCAAACTACTCCCCCTCATGGACCATAAACGACAGTGAATATAGAAGACACAGACGTATTCTTATGACAAACCCATTTTTATTGAACAACCTCTCGTTTTGTTTTCACAGATACCAATGGCGGTGGAATGCTGGTCTTTGAAGAGCAACCTCTGGCATCCTGACCGCCACAAAGCACAACGTCTCCACCACCTTTCAACGCCACCGACCCCCTCGTCCACGCCCTCCCCGAGCCACAGAACAAAACGAGGACGCCCAACGCAGCTCACCTCACACGATTAGTCAGACAGACAAAGATGCAGAGACACGGACATTTTCTGGATGATTCCATGGCTAACCCGACCCGCAACGGAACACTTTTGATCAAATATTATGACACGAATACCTCCGCATTGCAATGAATATTTCACACCCAATTAGGTTAGTTATACGTAGGATCAGTCAAACTCTAGTAGGATACCGTAGGGAGAGAAACATGTATGATGTCGAGACCTGTCTAGCACATGCCCAGCAATGATGTTGTAAATAATGTACAGAAAGATGATTGGGACATATGAAAACTAAGACTATTGCATATTATTGTATGTACAGTAGCCGCCCCATACCTCTATTTTGTAAATAATCATTGATATTGATCATTGATCATTTGATCATTCCTTGTTTTGTTTATTCTCTCTCAAGGACTAGCACAATAACCAACCATCACTTTCCTGCGTAAATGGGAGACTGAATCCCCTGATGTTGAAAAACTTGCTAAAACACTGTCTAACGTGTCTTGTAGTTGAGTAGATAATTAAGACTGGTTAGTTGACATATAGACAGAAAGAGGCCGTTGGACTCCGCCTTCTCCTCTCCCCTTTGTAAAGAGACCGCACTCCAAACAGGGGCCGCCCTGACAACCAGAGTTTATGTGAAACCAGGAAGTACTGTAGTTCTCGTTTTGTTGTAGAGGCGTTCCATTAGAAGGGCAGCTCTCGTGTACAGTGCAGTCAGATTATTTTTCCACTCCATATAACCAGTCCCAATTGGGTGTCCCCCTGATATCCCCCTCCTTCTCCGTTCCTGATTGGCCGGCCCCTTCCCTCCTCCAGGATTGGCTGGCGACGGACGGCGGGCCTGTCTATCAGAGGGCCTGCAGGCCTGGAGGCCTGTCTGAGACCAGGCGCTCGCTGAGCTCCCAGAGGCTGGTGGCGGTGCCCTGATCCTGGGCCTGGGTGGAGGGCAGGCAGCGGAAGCAGTTGTTGAAGTACATCCCTCCCAGGCCCTCCAGCTCTGGAGCTACGGCACAGTACACCGTGGTGGCAGCGCCCTGTTGCTGTGGAGACACACACACACACACACACACACACAGAGAGAGAGAGAGAGAGAGAGGGAGAGAGAGAGAGACACCTCAGCAACAGCGTGAAAGGGGACAACAGACATGGCGGACAGATCCAAAAACAGACTTCTAGTTGGTATCCATGGAGGAGCAGAGAAACAGTGAAGACCACCTACAGAGAGGAACACACACACCTCGAATTTACCCCACAGCCTACCCACCCAAACTCTCCATGCATGCCCCCATAGTACACACACACACACACACACACACACTGACTCGGCCCATTATCGACTTTTCCATGCCACAGCCCACAATGTTGGAAAATGTGTACCGCGTGATCAACATAACCTGTAAATATATTTATATACATATATTTATTTATGTATTCAGTGTGTACAGGACATCTGACTGTGGTCAGCGGAGGGTGCATGCTGAAGTATACACCAAGGAGACCAGAGCCAGCTCCTCTTTCACTGGGAAGGAGTGGAGAAAGAAAGTGTTGGCTTAAAACCTCTTGATGTCATGAATATGTATATTTTCACATCCATGGGTACATGGGTAATGTCAAGCGTTCGAATAGAGGAAAACAAAACTTCCACATCATAAAAAAAGGACTGTAATTCTGTATGTGTTATGTTCCGTTCCATGCAAGTTGGCTGAGTTAGTTTGAAACACACTCTGTTTCTCTCTTTCCTCTCCCTCTCTCGAAACACAAAGCCATGTCCCCCCCACCCCACCCCTCTCCACTGGTGCAACACGGGCAGGGGGATCACACCCTTCTCCCTCTGTCACACATGGTGTAGCGTCAAGCTGTATTTAGTCCTCCCTAATACACTCCTGTCCTGGCCGACGGTAATTAGCCGGGATATTCCAAAGAGAAGGAGATTTCTCCAAACAGCAGCGGGGCAGAAAGAGAGGCGTCAGGGTGAATTACACAGGGAGCTGGGCAGCTCAAAGAGGGCTCTTTCATGTTGCCAGGCTGGCTAAAAGCTGCAGTGACAGGCTTCCATTGGCTCGGGAACTGGAGCTGACTTCTATACCACCACATGAAATGGGCTCGCCTCTTTATCTCCAAATGAGACGCTGGAGAGAGAGAGAGAGAGAGAAAGAGAGGGATAGAGCGAGTAGGAGGGAGAGAGAGAGAAAGAGAGAGGCCTGATGTGTGATGACTCTGGACCAGCGTTAAGCACAGAGCCCCAGCTCAGATGGGACCACCACGGCAGCACTACAAAGAACACACACACACACACACACACACACCCACAGTCAAAGACCCAAACACACACAAACACACGCACCCACAGTCAAAGACCCAAACGTACAAACACACACACCCACCCACAGTCAAAGACCTAAACACACACACCCACAGTCAAAGACGCTAACACACCAACACACACACCCACAGTCACATACCCAAACACACACACACACACACACACACACACACACACACAAACACACACACACACACACACACAGTCAGAGACCACCCCCCTCACGTACACACACAGTCAAACAGGGACTCTTGTGTGGTCACATGAGCATACAGGATGTAGATCTTGACTGTCTGAAGACTGACCAGCGTCCAGAGCAACAGCAGCCAGCGCTGGTCTTTAAGCCCTGTAACAGGGTTAGGGGGCAGACGCCCCATCCAGACTAATACCTGTGTGTCTACACACACAAACAACACTTATACTCACAGAAATATTCCCTCAAACTGGCAAACAAACCAAGTTAGAGGACCCATACCCAGAGTATACACAAACACATACATACACCCATACACACACACATACAGACACAAGCAACACTTACAGAAATATTCCCTCAAACTGGCAAACAAACCAAGAGAGAGGGTCCATACCCAGCGCACAAACACACACACACGCCTGCACCCGCGCCCACACACATACACGTACACACACACACACACACACACTAAGCCGTAAGCTTGCGTGCGTCGGAGCCCAGCGTCAGCGCGGGCGTTTGAAGTGGGCTGTTGATGAGAGGGCCGGGCACACAGCAGATGAAACGGTGGCACTGGCAGAGGCTAGCGCTCCATCTCTGTGCGCTGCCTCACCTGTCGGCACGGTGATAAACCCCCCCCCCCCCCCCCACCCAAGTCAACTTGCTGCCATATCAAAGGGCCGAGCACAAATGTCAATCAGGGCGTCAGAACGCGCTCATCTCCCTTCGGGCCGGGCTGTTTGATTAGGAAAGGCGCCCGGGAGCAAAACGCCTTTGAGAAAACCCAACTGAAGGTTTCAGGCTTTTAGCCTTGGTAACGTTGACACAGCAGGAGGCCCTTTGACTCCGTTGTGTTTAGGGTCCAGCTGCCCAGCATTAAGTCTCAATCAAACGCTGACCGACGGCCTCCAGAACTGACTAGTTGCACTGGCAGTAGGGTCGGAGAGAGTCTATAAACACACACTAAAGGCAGCTTCTTTACTGTTTCCAGTCGGCAGGGAGAAAGTGGACTCTGTGGGTTGTGTAGAAGGCCATGAGTGTGTGTGTGTGTGTGTGTGTGTGTGTGTGTGTGTGTGTGTGTGTGTGTGTGTGCTATGGTATTGGTGTTTAGCTCAGCCCCCTCGCCACTTGACCCCCTGACCTCTTCAGGAGATAAGGCTGATGAGATTAGGCATTAACATGCCGAACCACCCACCGCCGCCATCTATCACACAGAGAGGTGGGGGAGAGAGAGAGGAGAGAGAGGGAGAGAGGAGAGAGGGAGGAGAGAAAGAGGAGAGAGAGGGAGAGAAGAGAGAGGGAGGAGAGAGAGAGAAGAGAGGGAGGAGAGAGAGAGAGGGAGAGTGCCGGGGCAAGCACCACTACAGCACGTACACGGCTTACACTGACAAACACACACACACCCTTTCTATCTCTATCTCTCTCTCTCTCTCTCTCTCTCTCTCTCTCTACCATGTGTTCAATGCATTTGTGCAGTATACATCTGTGATGTAACCAACGTTCAAACCCTTATAGAAGTGTCGATAATACCTGTCCATTTAGGTGTCCGCAAAACAGTTGGATATTTCTGTGTCTTTTTGATCTCCCGCGACTAAATGTAAATCATAATCCTGTACAATAGTTATTTCGGTGCAATATCTGTGCTACTTCGGGAACGATACGGGGAAGGGAAGAATGAAGAAAGGAGGAGGTAGAAAGACAGCAGCAATAGGACAAACCTGCATCAAACCAAAGGAGACATTGTGACCCAGAGCAGACCAGTGTTTCTCACGATGGGCCCTTCAAACAACCCAAAATGCAAACTTCAAATGCGCCAGGATGAAGTGGTGCCAAACTATGAGAACTGCAGCAAGAAGACCCCGGATCAGCGGCAATGAGCTGGCGCCGGGACGCGGGCTAGAGCCTGCCTGCTCTGGGCCTGGTCTGGGAGCAGAGCCACATCTTCCAGCGGTCTGCAATGCTCTGCGGGCCCGGCTGAGGAAAGCGACCTCGCGCTCCGCAATAATCAGTTGTTGACAACTTAGGATTCAGCGTATCGAAAAGCAAGAGGGGGGTGGGGGGGTTGTGTCGTGTTGTCCAGTGGACCGTGCCGTGTTCTGCTCTGTTCTGTGTCCTCGTCACCCCAGGTGTGACCCGCCATACAAGTGTCCTCTGACCCCCTATGCATGTGACCCTTCACCTCCGCATCTGTAGTTATGTCATGGAGCGCTGCCCCCCCCCACCCCCTCCCTGCCCCGACCCCTGACCTGTATGTAAATAAGCCCAGTACTGTAGAGCAGTCTGTTTTTGGCCCCTTAACCTGTATATAAGACGTGTACATACCCAAACAGCTATGCATGCTGAAAACCTAGCAATTCTTTCAGGTACTTTTATAATCCCCAAATTCTCATATGGCATGTCCTGGGAAAAAAAATTCACGAATTCTAAAAACCAAGAAAGGAAAAAAAGAAAAAAAAAAACGTAGAAAAACAAACAAAAAAAATAGTCAATAGTGTCAGACGTTCTCCTCTCCTGGACAGTGTGTGTGTGTGTGTGTGTGTGTGTGTGTGTGTGTGTGTGTGTGTGTGTGTGTGTCAGTCTTAATGTTTTCCTACTCCTTTCGGGTGCTCCCGGTCCTTTTGCCGTCCTCGTCCGTTGACGGTTTGAGCAGCAGGCAGGCTTGGGGGCAGGCAGGGGATCCCTGCTAAACGCTGACTTCCTCCCCTGAACGGGGCCCTCCCAACCCGACCGCCGTGCCACCGTAGCGGGCCGTTGGGTTGGGGGCGGTAGCCGAGTCCGGGGGGTGGAGGCCAGGGGGAGGGGGGCGCTCTTCAAAGGGATGCTCTCTCTGTTCCGAGAATGTTTCTGTTCAATCTGTGGTTGTTCTACATAGATGGAGGTGTCTGATTTTTAATCTGTGCTAAAGATATTTTACATTTAATAAATAATCATTGAAACGAGCAGCGGCCCTTTTCTGGTCTTTTTCTGTGAATGGGTGTGTGTGAGAGAGAGAAAGAAAGAGAGAGAGCGTAGTGTGTGCGTGTGTGTGTGCGTGTGTGTGTGTGTGTTTAAACGTGTTTGAGTATGTTTGCGCTAGCCTTCAGGGGCCATGGCCTCTGCGAGCCGACAGCTCAACTGAGCGTGCCCAGCTCTAGGAGGGTTCTTGGGTAATGCGGTCCCCTCAGATAAACAGCCTGTCCCTCCATTCAGCCTGACCACCCGACCACGAGGGGAGAGGATTAGCCTCCTACCAAATAGAGCGGCACACCTCTGAGCACACCCCGGTGACCCTGCTCTGACCTCCATGACCCCTGGGTGGAGGGGGAGGGGGGCCCGGTCAAAAGGAGGCGCTCTCACACTCACACCCTCCACCAGATCTTACTACACGAGGAGCAGACAGGAGGGCTGCAGGAACATTAGACCAGGCCAATGTCTGAACTGTGATGGAGCTTCCCGCCCCCCCACAAGCCAGAGCTTTCAGAGGGGCGGACAGGGGGGTCAAATGCCCCCCCACCCCCTCCTACCCCTAACCCAGAGCTTGTGACGGTAAAGGATCTCCCCACCACTGCATTCCAGGGAGAGGCTGGAAGCCTCCGTGTGATCTTAGAGACTCCATTACAGGTTCTCCATTAGCCCAGGGGCGGCTGACTGATACACCCCTACACCCACCAGTCAGCCCCAGCGGGCGGCCCCTCTCCCCTGGGGGGCATTAGGGACCGGATGGAGCGGGGCCGCACTTCCTCTCCCTCCGTTCTCATTTCCCTCCCCTCAACGCCCCCCGGCCCCTCCGGCTCCCCCCCTGCACTGGTGACTTACAGTAGAGCCCAGCTTCCCACAGCCCGGGTCTCTGGGGTGAGTCATAATGGCAGGGACCAGGGAGCAAATGGATGTCTTACACTCCAGTCACACACACACACACACACACACACACACACACACACACACACACACACACACACACACACACACACACACACACACACACACACACACTGGCCCTGGTTTACACGCTCACTGCCTTTGAAATCAACCACTGAGCCAGACGGAGGGCTGGGGAGAGGAAGACAGAGAGGGAGAAGAGGGGAAGACAAAGAGGAAGAAGAGGGGAAAACAAAGGAGGAGCAGACAGAGAGAGAGAAGAGGGGAAGAAAGAGGAGGATAAGCGAGAGAGAGAAGGGGAAGACAGAGGAGGATAAGAGAGAGAGAGAAGAGGGGAAGAAAGAGGAGGATAAGAGAGAGAGGGAAAATAGGGAAAGAAAGAGGAGGATAAGAGAGAGAGAGAGAGAGGGAAGAAAGAGGAGGATAAGAGAGAGAGAGAAGAGGGGAAGAAAGAGGAGGATAAGAGAGAGAGGGAAAAGAGGGGTAGAAAGAGGAGGATAAGGGAGAGAGAGAGGGGAAGAAAGAGAGAGAGAAGAGGGGAAGACAGAGAGAGAGAATAGTGGAAGACAGAGGAGGATAAGACAGAGAGAGAGAAGAGGGGAAGACAGGAGGATAAGAAAGAGGGAGAAGACAGAGGAGGATAAGAGGAGGGGATGCAGGGAAAGACATGCAGACGTGAGAGGCACTCCACATAAAGAGCTGCAGTCCCCCTTCTCTTCCTCTCTGGCCTTTAACAACCCCTTCTCTCTCTCTCTCTCTCTCTCTCTCTCTCTCTCTCTCTCTCTCTCTCTCTCTCTCTCTCTCTCTCTCTCTCTCTCTCCAGATAAGATCAACTGCCTCCTGTCACACTGCCATCAAGGTGTGTGTGTGTGTGTGTGTGTGTGTGTGTGTGTGTCCCTCTACAACATGCCTGCATGAGGTTCCCAAACGTGTTCGCCCGGGAACAATGGGCCAGAGAGCGTGGGGGTGAAGGGGAGAGATGTGAAAGGGAAGGGAGCCTGAAAGAGAGGACGAGCGGGTAGGAGAAGAGAGGAGAGGAGGAGGAGGGAGGGGGGAGAGTAGGATGGGGGGGGGGGTCGGTCGGCAGCCAAGGAGAAAACGACGGGAGTCAGAAGGACTTGCGCAGCGACTGTGAAACTATCTCATTTGGAAGGCGTGCGCCAGGACTTCCGAGGTGATCCGCGCAACCTAATTATTTTGCCCTAATAAAAGCAACATATGCTAAGACAATAAAAAGCCTTATTGGACACCTATTCATTAAAGAGCAGCCGTAAAGAGAGTGGCACGCCAGCACAGGGGTTTAGCTTTTTAAAGGGGCTTTTCTGCGGCTGCAAATGGCCTCCGTCTTCGTCGGGCAGGGCCGGATGGGTGCACGGGCCACCATAAAAGAGCTGAATTAAACATGAAGAAGACCCGGGCGTCTTTATTGGCTGGGCTCAGATCCCCCCTACCAGCCGCCCTGGTGGCGGAGAGGGCATCGATGTGTTGGCGTGGACTGCCATCTACCAGCCGCGGGTCTGCCTCTCCAGGGAGGCCATTGGGAAAGCTTGAATCGCTGACAGGACAGCTTAGCCATCCACTGGCCTGAAACACAGCGTTCTAAAAGATGGTGGCGCGGGTAACACGTGGGTTTTGACAGGTGGACGGGCTGAAAGTCACGTGGCAGGCTACAGCGGAGGGTGTCGCGTGGTTTCGTCACGGGCCGCCCCCGCAGTGCGGCCGGCGGGCGGCTGTGCGCGTGATGAGCTGGCGTAATAAGGCCACACACAGGTGTGTGAGCTCACCTCCGCGCTGATGCCGTAGCTAATTGGTCTCCCGCGGCAACCTGACATATTCCCCAACACACACGGACAAAAACACACCTGCCAGAAAATAAGGCTTGAAATTAACTGTGCATGCAGAAAGCGTTGGGCGGACAGACGCGGGCGCACGCACACGCACACGCACACGCACACGCACACACACACACACACATGCAATGTCTTTTCAAATAAACTCATTATGCGTGTTCCCAACAAACTGATGCAAACTTAGTAGGGTAAAATAAACTGTACCCCCCGAATAAAATAATAATAATAATTGCATAAACATGATTTTAAATAAGGCATCTGCTTTAAAATGTTTTTTTGCACAATAAAATTAACAAGCTTTCTGAGAAACCGCTTCGTAAAAAGACCCGCCCATTTGCATTGTATAGGTCCAAAATGGAGGATGTAATATTTCCTCAGAACACAGAAGTCCTAGACACTCCAGTGTGTCAGACACAATAGCACCATTGTTATGGTAAGCATCAGGCTTGACTCTATCAGTCCAGCAGGAGACACACACAGCCCAGTGCTACATCTGTACATGCTACACAATTACTCTGAATACAATCTCATGGATTAACAACAGGCCCGGGGCAGAGAAGGTATTCCTCAACAGAGCAGAGGGCCTTTCTGAATCTGCACTGACATGCAATGCCCCAACAGACAACTTTAGTTTTGTTGTTTTATTATTTTTGATCATAAGCAACTTTTGCGGTCAAATGTGACTTTAACAAGTTCCAGTTGCATATGTAATAATTTAGCTTCTTTTGCAAGTAGATGGATTGTGGTATTTTTTGTGCGTTAGTTAAAGCTTATGCAGTTGAAACGAAGAGGCAGGGTGTGTTCCCTGTTCTCCTCCCTTGCCTCGTTCCCTCGCTGTGGAGGTCGGCAGAGGGATGTTCTGTTTTCAATAAGAAAGCGGTGCTGGCCCATTAAACTCTGATAGTAATGATATTAATTTGGCAGGAACGTGTCATTTTCACAGGAGAGCAACTAGCTGAACTGTCATTACACCCACGCCTCTACGTGCGTGTACACACACACACACACACACACACACACACACACACACACACACACACACACACACACACACACACACACGTGCGCGCACACACACACACACACACAGAGACATGTGCAGACCCACAAAAGAGACCAGCAACGCCCAAACGTGTGCTCAGTCACACACAAACTAGGAGCGCGTCACAGGAGAGTGGCTAGCAGTAACATTATGAGGCCCTTGCTAATGGGCTAGATTAGCGTGCCCTTGGTCATCGCCATGGGAATGGAGTGAGTGTGGAGCAAAGACTCCTCTGCCCGTTCCTCCCGGCCCTCACCCCGTCCGCTGGCCTCTATGCTGCCCTTCCTTCTTTATCTGTTCCCCTGTACCTGCTTCTACAGCTCATGGACAAACCCTTCTCTCCGTTTGGGGTGTGTGTGTGTGTGTGTGTGTGTGTGTGTGTGTGTGTGTGTGTGTGTGTGTGTGTGTGTGTGTGTGTTAAGAGACAGCCAGAGAAACAGAGAAGGAGATGCGTGCGTGCGTGCGTGCGTGTATGTGTGTGTGTGTGTGCGCCTCGTGGCCCTGCTCTGACAGCGTAATACCCTGTGACTAGCGGTGCTTGTCCAGCTACTTAACGCCTTCTCTCTCCCAGTAATGAGGGCACTGGGTCTGAGCCTCCGTGTGTGTAATGATAGCGTGGGGTACGAGCGAGTCTACACGTCGGCTAATGGCCCGGCGTTGTGTGTATGGCCCGGCGTTGTGTGTATGGCACGGCGTTGTGTGTATGGCACGACGCCTGCCTAGCGGGTGTGTGTCGCGAGGGTTTGGATCATGGTGACAAAGAGCCAGGGCCCCGGTGATGAAGTGAAGAAAGGGTTGGAACGGTCTTTAATTGCCCTCACCGTTTGACAACGCTGCCTCGGTGGATAGAGCTAGTTTATCAAATGTTCCCACTAAATATATACCACATTCACAGAGGACTCAAAATGCAATTTCTCACGTTTTTTCTCTTTGACTCCCCGCTTATCACGAGCACACACACACACACACACACACAAACACACAGAGAGACACAGTTCTGTAAGTCTAATGCGGTATTTCATTAGAGCGTTTGTTGTCTGTGTTTGATGTGTGACTTCAAGCGGTCTCTCCCTCTGCTGGGCTTATCGGGCTCTGACACTAATAAGGCCTGTCCACTGCCTGTCTGTCTGTCTGCTAAATACACTCACATGTACAGTATGCTGTGTGCGTGCACACACACACACACACACACACACACACACACACACACACACACACACACACACACACACACACACACACACACACACACACACACACACACACACACACACACACAAAACTTGTGACACTCAAAGAAGAAGAAAAAAACCGCCCGTGTGACAGTGTTTAGAGTGTGGGTTATACAGACATGCCTGTGTGTGTTTCACTGGTCTGTGTTTATTTGCACGTGCAACTCTCTCTGTGCGTGTGTGTGTGTGTGTGTGTGTGTGTGTGTGTGTGTGTGTGTGTGTGTGTGTGTCCAGGCTGACCCCATCTCAGAGCTCCTGACCGCTTGAATGCGGGCTGCATAAATTAGTGCTGATGCTCTGCGATGTAATTATGCTGCTGTCAGGACGGCCCCTCTCCACAAATTCATTTTAATAAAGTTGGTCTCCAAGGTTACGAACCAGGGGTCACCTTCAGTGTCAGCCCCCGTGGAACAGCGGCACGGAACCGTCTGGAACTCTGCAGAGCACCACCACAGCAGAACATCCTCACCGCCTACATCGCAACACACACACACACACACACACACACACACACACTGCCCTCCCTCATGGATGTTGACTGTGTGGATGGTGTGGGGGGTGGGGGTAAGGATACCACAGGACAGAACTGAAAAGGGTTAGGGTCAGTGAGGAGGGAGGGAAAAACAGCGAGAACAAGGAAAAGGAGAATGAACGGGTTGGGGCGGGGGAAGAGAGGAGGAGAGGAAAGGTTAGGGACGGGAGAAAGAAGAAAGAGGAAAAAAAAAGAAAGAAGAAAGGATGGGCAAGCAAGACGACAAGGGCACGGCCAGGGGGAGAGAGAGGTGGAGGAAGAGAGGGAGAGTCTCTCTTGGGCAGATGGCGGGGTGTACACTCATTTGTCCTGCTGGGGCGAGTGTGTGTGTGCGTGTGCTGACGGTAACCTCTGGGGCAGGGCTGCAGCACGCGACACGCCGGCAATTAGCCGACACCACCACCACCGGGTGTTCTGGGCAGGCTGCAGCCGCCTGCGCGGGGCAGGGGGGGGCTCTCCACCACGGGGAGGGCCCACGGGCCAGCCCGCTGGAGGAAAAACACGCTGCCACGGCGGCCATTTTGGCAAGACAAAGTTTGTCATCTACGTTTTTTTATTTTTGAGGGGGCTGCGAACCGCTTTCCACCGTTTGTGACTTGAGACGGACAGTTCCAGGGCGAACCGTTTGTCGCATCCCGAACGACGGAGATGTTTGAGTGAGTCTGCTACTTGCTGTGCACTGTTTGGACACGATGCCAGGGCTTCTCACACTGCATTGAGCCAGAGGAGGAGTGCAGCCTGGGTGTGCCGGCTCGGGGGTGACTTTGACTGCCCGTGTAATGGTTACGGCCGCACGCTTTGTTAGCCCCAGGTAATTTATGAGTGAACTGGCCTGATAGTCTGATACGATCGACTGCCCTGACCGTCTTTACCCGCCCCAAAGACACGGGACGAGAAGACTCTATCTGCAGAGAGAGAGAGAGAGAGAGAGAGAGAGAGAGAGAGAGAGAGAGAGAGGGCTAGAAACAGGAGAGAATGGGTGAGGCAAAAGGGAGGAAGTACGGATAAACGGATTCCGGGAGTCCTCGTATAACGAAACACTAAATAGAGAGACACCTAGAATGAAAGAGAAAAGCAATGGAAGACAGAGAGAGAGAGAGAGAGAGAGAGAGAGAGAGAGAGAGAGAGAGAGAGAGAGAGAGAGAGAGAGAGAGAGAGAGAGAGAGAGAGAGAGAGAGAGAGAGAGAGAAAGCGAGCGGAGTCTGAAGCGGTGAAAGGCAGAAAAGAACCAGAGAGTTGATTTCCTGAGGTATTCTGAGAGTTGGACTGCATGGCAGTCCATTCATCTGCGCTGGAGCAGGCCGAACTGAACATTTAGTTAATTGAATGATTAATAAATTCCACACAGACTACTATTCATCCACAGTTGGCTTTGGATAGAAATGTCTGCCAAATGGCAAAGAACTATACATCACTTGTTCCAAATAGTTCGCCTAAGACCGACGTTCAACATTAATCTAGCGGAAAGCAAAGGTCTTTGGTGTTTTATCCAGTATATTTTTCACTTTGAAGAACTACTTCTCATATTGCGTCAGCTGCTGGTCCAGAAAGGGAAATCCTTTCCTTGAAAAAAAACTAGGAAAAATATTTGAACTACTGCCTGTCTACCTGTCTGTCTGCCTGCCTGTCTGTTTCCCTGTCTGTCTGCCTGCCTGTCTACCTGCCTGTCTACCTGTCTGTCTGCCTGCCTGTTGTCCATCCGTCCGTCTGCCGAGTCTGCGAGTTTCCCCAGAAGGAGAAGCTGAAGTTACTTCCTGCTGGCTCATCAAAATGCACCGTCTAACACACACACACACACACACACACACGTTCACGCAAACACACACATAGCCCTTCGACTGGCTGCTAACGAACTCCGGGATCAATAAATGTGGACGAGGCACCAGCACCTTTGTGCCGCTAATACGGACGGGCATTAGAGTCGGCACCCCGCCTACCAACACCCCCCCCCCCCTCTCCTCACAGACAAGGGTGGACCCCCTCACCCCCACATACACCCCCCACCCCTCCCTAATCCAGTCGGGCAGGAGCATCCTCGCCCCTCCCTCCCTCCCCACCTCGTACCTCTCCTGTTCTCCAGCCTCGGCCAGCTAATAAAGGCTGTCAGGTCAAACAAGGTCTGTGTCTCCCCCTCGCCTTTCATCCCCGGTCTTCAAACAGATGAGGGGGCTTTCATAAGGCGTGCTGAGTGACAGGCGGGGCGGGGGGCTGGAGACAGGGCCCAGGTACTTTGTCCTGTTTAAACCCACTAATGGGCCATAAGAGTCCTGTCTCCCCGACAGCCAGAGATGGGACGGGACGGGAGACACGGAAAGCCATCGGCGAATAGAGACAAGAGAGTAGACACACACACACACACACACACACACACACACACAGAGAGAGGGAGGTGCAACATGTTACATCAGTTTCTAGAGGGCACGGTGAAGGACACAGCACCTCTGATCTCCCCTCGATACTCTGGGCGCGTTGGGTTCTTAGAGCGGAGGCCGCCTGTGACACAGTGGACGGCCAAACTAGGAGAAGGTAATGCTGAAACCCCCCACGGGGCCCCACAGTCTGAGGGGCCCCACAGTGTTTAACCGACTAACCAGGAAGGGCCCTCCATTAGCTGGTGAGCAACAGCATAATAGCCCCGGACACGGCTGGACTACAGGCCAGGGCTTTCCTTTATTCATGGGCCCACGCACTCCAATTTTCAGAGCTACATCAACACACAAATCATTTAAGGAAACAAACAAACACACACACAATCACACACTAATGCACAGCCTGTACACCTATCGAAGGACCCAGCCGTTCAGCGCCGAACAAATGGCGCATGCATACAGGAGCAGGGCCCCTCTCAGACAAGGCCGGCGAGTGGACCGGCTGCCTAAATAGGATTGTAATGCCCAGGAATGGATGTATAAATAGGATATGAG
>CM030181.1:13023266-13025766 GCA_017639675.1 Aplochiton taeniatus | reverse complement strand
AATCAGAACTTGCTATGTTGTTAGAGTGAACTCACTGTAGTAATTTCTCCGTGTACAGACCAGCACTCTTTAGTCATTAACAAAATGTAACTTTGATTATTGCACAGATTCTCACCACCTTTAATGGGTTGTTTTCTGCATAAACCTGAAAATTGACTTAACACTGGCCTCTCTGAAGCGCCGAAGACGCTGTACTAGGGCTCCTGATGAGTGGAAAAGGCAGGCAGCTTGTTGGTTAGCTGCACTCGCTAGCTCTGAACCACACCGCTCTGTGTGTGTGTGTGTGTGTGTGTGTGTGTGTGTGTGTGGGGGAGGCTCAGTGAGGTGCTGTTTGCACTGAACAGTCGACCCCAAGTTGGTGCTCACTTACCGAACAGCTCAAACGAGGAAAATGTCTCCTCTCAACCCCCCCCCCCCCCCCCCCCCCCCCTCTCGGCTCCTTCATGCTTCTCTGTAACCCTCCTGTCTAAAGCCCAGACAGAATAGCCCCCCCCCCCCACCCCCCCACCCTCTCACCCGTCGGCTACCTCTTCTTCTTCACCTCCCCCCGCTCTCCCTGTTTCCTCTGTCTCCTTCTAGATCATGCTCTCTGGAAATATTTGTTTTGAGAGGTTAGCTGCCACATACACACACACACACACACACACACACACACACACACACACACACACACATCTGCAACAATACATTTCTCTACAATAGTTTTGTAGAGACCTGTTATAAGATTATACTATATTCTTCCTGTCTATTCATGAACACACTCACACAAACACGCACGCGTGCGCACACACACACACATACGCGCACACACACACACACACACACACACACACACACACACACACACACACACACACACACACACACACACACACACACACACACACACACACAGATCCCTAACAATCTCTCTTCTCTGCCACTGTGTTGTGATTTATGAAAGGTATTTCTCACCGTGGGAAGAGAGTGCTGTTTGAAACGCTTCATTTCATAAATCTATTCACCATTCTCCTGCTCCTGCTCCCCTCCCTCCACCAGTACAGTACACCCCCCCTCATTCCCCTCTCTCCCCTGACAGACAGGTAGTATCAGGGAGCAAAAAAAAACAACTGGCTCCCTTAGCTTATATTGACACACGGTGTGTGTGTGTGTGTCTGTGTGTGTGTGTGTGTGTGTGTGTGTGTGTGTGTGTTTGTCTGTCTGTCTGTGTGTGTGTGTGTAAAGGGAAGCATTAGCGGGCTTTGTCTGCACTGGGGGTAATGATGCAGGAACAACCAGAAAACGAGCAAAAGCCCTACTCTCGAGAGCTTTCACTTTACAACACACACACACACACACACACACACACACACACACACACACACACACACACACTCAAGAGTCTGGCACAGAGAGTAAAGCTGTGTGAGTGGGGAACTCGTACAAACAAAAGCGAGAAATAATCAACAGAGACTCAACTCCCTACTGTAGTCCCACATACCACACAGACACACACACAACACACATTAATAACCTAGACTAGTGGCTAAGAATGCACACACACACACACACACAACTGGGCACACACAAACACACTGACTGTACATCAGGGGTCGGGGGAGGAGAGGAACACAGAGCAGAATAACTCAGAGACATAGAGTTCATAGCGAATGGACCTAGAATTGTGTGTGTGTGTGTGTGTGTGTGTGTGTGTGTGTGTGCATGGGATTGTCTGTGTTTCTAGGTGAGAATGTAATGGCCTTGGGCGGGGTAAAGCAGTAGATGAGTAGGCGGTAGGGAGACCCCACGCCATAGAGGAGAGCCAGGTTAAGAGCGGCCACAGTAGGGTACAGAGAGGCCGTCCGCCCCCCATTCACCAAAACACACCGGCGGTGAAGGTGTCCTCCACAGGGTTGGCTGAGGGGGGTAAGGCATTACAGCACTGGCCTCCTCAACAGGGACGTGTGTGTGTGGCAGAGAGAGAAAGACAGAGAGCAAGAGAGGCCGGTAAGAAGACCTACATGTGGAGGAAGAGAGCAGGAGGGAGAGAAAGAGCAGGAAGAGTAAAAGAGAGAGAGAGAGCAGGGAGGAGTGAGAGAGACAGAGAGCAGGGAGGAGTGAGAGAGAGAGAGAGCAGGGAGGAGTGAGAGGGAGGGAGGGAGCAGGAGAGCGAGGGGGAGATGGAGGCCAGCGTGCAGATAAAGCAGTGTTGTTCCTTATTTATGTCTTATTATAGCTACAGCCGGGGCCGGGCCACAGACAGTCACTGGGGACAGGATGATGAACTACTCGACAAGACAACCCGCTCACTCGGGGGAAACTACGCCCGCTCTCGCTCTCTCTCTCTCTCTCTCTCTCTATCTCTCTCTCTCTCTCTCTCACACACACACACATTACACACACACACACACACACACACACACCCTCCTCTGCCTCACATTGTGAGTCCTCACCCCTTTAGCCACCTTTCCCTCCTGCTCCCCTCCCTCAGTCTGGGGCTGGACCCGCTGGATTTAACGTT
>CM030181.1:13016325-13021325 GCA_017639675.1 Aplochiton taeniatus | reverse complement strand
CACACACGCCAGACCAGTATTGAATCCTCCACAACTGATGTTGTTGGTAGATGAATCCCATGCATTAATTATTGACAATAAATTCAATGTGCAAAGCAAACGTACGATAGCCTTCTCCTGCCTTCAATCATTTATACCCTCAATACATCTAGAATCATATGACTATTGATTCAGACAGCGCTCCACATATTGATGACATGTATACATGCACATGCACAATCAGGTGGAAGCATACCTTTAAATAGGTGTTTTAAATGTGTGTTCACAACACACACACACACACACACACACACACACACACACACACACACACACACACACACACACACATAGCTGCCTTGAAAGGGTTTGGGGCACAGGATGATGTTCAACAGAAAGACAGGGACCTGGTGACAGAGAAACCAAGACAGAAGGGCAGAACCAGACCATGGCTTCACTCTAGACAGACCAGGGTCAGTCACTCCCTCTCTCCCTCAAGAAAGGAATGGATGAATGGATGGATGCATGGATGGGGAGAGGATGCTCTATCACAGCGGAAGAGTGGGCATGTTGTACGCTTAGTCAATTAACCCGCCACACACCCCTGAGGTGTCATATTTCAACCCCTAGAACCCAGGTTACAAGTCCAAACTAGGTATACAATCAAGTCAGTTAAAAAATGGAGGGCGACTAACCCTTACCCTATTAAACCTCTCTGCCTAACCCTAAAAACCCTCTCTGTCTAACCCTAACCCTAACAATCCTCTCTGTCTAACCCTAACCCTAACAAACCTCTCTGCCTAACCCTAACCCTATAAACCCTCTCTGCCTAACCCTAACCCTAACAAACCTCTCTGTCTAACCCTAACCCTAACAAACCTCTCTGCCTAACCCTAACCCTAATAAACCTATCTGCCTAACCCTAACTCTAATAAACCTCTCTGCCTAACCCTAAAAACCCTCTCTGTCTAACCCTAACCCTAACAATCCTCTCTGTCAAACCCTAACCCTAACAATCCTCTCTGTCAAACCCTAACCCTAACAAACCTATTTGCCTAACCCTAACAAACCTCTCTGCCTAATCCCTAACCCTAAGAAACCTCTCTGCCTAACCCAAACCCTAATAAACCTCTTTGCCTAACCCTAACACACCTCTCTGCCTAACCCTAACCCTAAGAAACCTCTCTGTCGAACCCTAACCCAAACAAATCTCTCTGCCTAACCCTAATCCTAACAAACCTCTCTGCCTAACCCTAACAAACCTCCCTGCTTAACCCTAACCCTAACAAACCTCTTTGCCTAACCCTAACAAACCTCTCTGCCTAACCCTAACCCTAAGAAACCTCTCTGCCTAACCCTAATCCTAACAAACCTCTCTACCTAACCCTAACAAACCTCTCTGCCTAACCCTACCAAACCTCTCTGCCTAACCTAACCCTAAGAAACCTCTCTGCCTAACTATAATCCTAACAAACCTCGCTGCCTAACCCTAACCAACCTCGCTGCCTAACCCTAACAAACCTCTCTGCCTAACCCTAACAAACCTCTCTGCCTAACCCTAATCCTAACAAACCTCTCTGCCTAACCCTAACAGCCCTGTCAGTCGTGTGTCTATTCGTTAGAACAATGTCACTGAGTACAGTATGTTGTGTACAGTACGGTGGATGTGAGGGAACGTGAATAATCCTTTGCCTCGTCCTCCCAGAACTCTATTTAACTTCGGGACAGCACTCAGGCGTCAGCAATCTCTCGATGGTATAAATAATTACAACGATGGGAGAAGGAAAGTGGGGATCAATAGTGCACTCACACACGATCTATTGCTCCCTGATCGATTAATCAGCCTCTTTAAAATCAACTGGGCTTCCTGTATGATGGCAGACCAGGCTGGAACCGCCCGGACTACAAACTGCAGGTTAATACCAGAGGAACAGCTCAGCTAGGCCAACGGTCTAGGTATGATGGGATTTGAAGTCAACTGCGGTGTTTACTCGTGGAACCGAGGTGTGCTCAGTCTCTGGTCCTTCACTCAGGTTTGACCCTCCTTCCCCACCATCCACTCCGACAGTGTCCGCTTCAGGACTGGCTGTCATACAGTTTCACACCTTTTCATCCTCCCTCCCTCCCTCCCTCCCTCCCTCCCTCCCTCCCTCCCTCCCTCTTTCCCCCTTCTCTCTCTGCACTCCCCAAGCCCCCTCCCCTGGGCTTACTGCTGTGATTGGAATGAAAGGTAATGGTCCTGAAACAGGAAGAAAGGAGACCTTCCTCTACTCTTATCTCTAACCCCGCCAGTCAATGGAGCTCACACACACACACACACACACACACACACAGCTCTCAGGGGCAGAGAGAAACAGATGCACAGGCTGTTTGTTTTATCCGGCGTGATGATTGGAATAACATTGGTTTAAGTGTGAAATCACATCAAAGACACAAAATTGTTCCAATAAGCCCTCTCTGTATATGAAAGAGCACAACATAGTCCCACTGTTGTCTCTTTGATAGAATATGCTTTAATGTTCCTCATATCTGCAGAAAGATGTAGCACTAAATAGATACAAAGTCATTTATTAGGAGACGTAAAATATTCATAAATATTGAATTAAACATTCATAATAGATCTTTAAATTAACTGGCGTCCTTGAAGTTTTAGATGAGGAGTGGGAGCGAGATAGAGAGAAAGAGAGGTAGAGAGCGGGACCGAGAGAGAGGGGGAGAGAAAGAGATAGAAAGAGAAAAAAATGGAGACGGCACGAGAGAGAGAGAGAGAGAGAGAGAGAGAGAGAGAGAGAGAGAGAGAGAGAGAGAGAGAGAGAGAGAGAGAGAGAGAAAGAGAGAGAGAGAGAGAGGGGGAGCGATACGGAGAAAGCCCTCTAGACATTTCCTCTCCTCCATGCTACCATATCCTCCTCAGCCTGAGAATGCATATTCATGTTTCATCCAGACACGGGCGCTGGAGGAAGGGGAGCCCCTCACAGCACGCAGAACAAAGAGCAACACTTCCAGCAGCCTCCCCATCCAGCCGGGACCTCAAACTATCCCCTTCCACCCAAGTCCCGGTCTGCCCCATGCCTGTGTGTGTGTGTGTGTGTGTGTGTGTGTACTGTAGGTGCTGAGGCGGCAGTCCCCAGGATTCTCCAAGATGGTAGTGTTTCAAAGTACATTACAGCTGATACGGTACGCAGGCCTTTCGGATCAGACGTGCTATCTATCCATCACACACACACACACCACCACACAACACACACACACACACACACACACACAGAACCGAGTGTGACAGTGAAGGGTTAACTCCCCAGCGGAGAGAGACAGCTTTAGACCTGCGGTTTTGGGTAATGGCATGCAGACAGATGAATGGAGGAGCGGGCTTCAGTGGCGGAGTTGCCAGTCTGTCAGTCGGCATGTGTACTGCATTCATCACAGAGGATCTCTCATCACATCACACCGGCACAGGGACATGTGTGTGCCCCAACACACACACACACACACACACACACACACACACACACACAAACAGAGGGAGAGAAGAAGTCCTGCTTTGTCAATAAAAGTCAGAACCATGCGCTAACTAGCGGCTGTGGAAGCAGCAGTACTACATTTCCCCTGGGTCTGTGATGCTATGTAGCTAGGGTCATAATGTACCTATCAGGCCTACCACAAGAGGTTGGCAGGATAAGGGGGGGGGCAGCACTTCATATTGATGCAAGAGAGGTGGGCAGAGCTGGGAACCCTGGGGTTGGTGCTCAGGTAGAAGAGGAAGAAAGGAGACAGGGAGAGAGGGGGTGAGCGGACCGGGGAGGGTGAGCGGATAGGGAGAGAGAGAGGAGGGTGAGGGGATAGGGAGAGAGAGAGGAGGGTGAGGGGATAGGGAGAGAGAGAGAGGAGGATGAGGGGATAGGGTGAGGGCACAGGGGTTAGCAAAGCTGTGGGGTATAATTTGACTGCTGGCAGCTCACTGTGTGTCAAAGCCCCCCTCTCCCCCTAAAGGAGGGACACACACACACACACACACACACACACACACACACACACACACACACACACACACACACACACACACACACACAGCGGGAGGGAGGGAAGGACATGGACTGTTCAGTATGCAGCCCTGACATTGTCCACATCTGATACGGGACATTAGCCCCTAACTCCCTCCATACCCAGCTGCCCTTCAGTCTATATATTACTTTATGTTAATAGAAATATATTACATACAACATCGTTTGTCTTTGTTACCACGGCACCCCGCGGCTGATTTAAATGCATGTGTTTACCTCCGGAGACAGGTGAAGAAAGGGGGAAGGGTACGTGTGTCACTGAGTGAGTGTGTGTGTGTGTGTGTGTTGGTGGGGAGAGGGGCTCCATTTCGGACGTATCGATTCCGTCCCGTCTCATCAAGCCCCACCTGCGACACGCAAAGTCATACACTCCGTCCCCCCACCACTGTGATTGGTGGAGAGCCCTGTTCAGGGGGGGGGGGGGGGGGGGGGGTGGGGGGGGGGTCTCAGCGTCACGGTACACTTCCTGTGAACCTAAAGGCTCCGCCTGGGACTGAGACTCTGAGGACCACCCTCTGACCCGCGCCTTCCTTGAGGGACGCGCCGTGACAGGGTGGGAAAGAAGGGCTGTCTGAGTGACAGGTCGATGGAGGCCTTGGACCCTCCATCTAATTCAGACGGTTCCTGTCCTGACCTTTTCCTGGGGTCGAGAGGGTAGAGGTCAAACGTTGTCTGTGTACGGTCCGTGTACGGGTGTTTGTGTGTGTGTGTGTGTGTGGCGTTCGCCTCTCTCTCAGGGATATCATCTGTTGCGGCTGGCTTTCAATAAATCAATGGATCATCGCAGGCCTGTGGCAGCACTTTCAGCCTTATTGAGCTGTCCCCACACTTAGCATGTTAATGTCCCCATCCACACGGGGCCGCGCCTCAACGCCCTCACCGTGGACCAACACGCTAACATTTCAACTCCGAGGGCCCCTTAGACTGTCCAAGGCCCATTCTGACACGGGGGGGCTTTAC
>CM030181.1:12986325-13003825 GCA_017639675.1 Aplochiton taeniatus | reverse complement strand
GCCCGACCGTAGAGGACGTCTGACCTGAAGCCAGCCGTTGCCTTCCACTGTCCGAGCCCCTCTGCGGAGGCTGCAGGCAGGGCCGACGGAGAGGCGATGGCCGTAAACGGCCGTGCCTCGTTCAGCCATCCGACGGCCGTATTCCTCCTCGGGGCCACATCCCGGACCGCGGCCATCTAACGGCAAGCCCGTTATTGCCCCGCGCCGGGGGCCGGCGGGACGACTTGACATTTACAAACGCAGATTCACCGCACTCCTGACAGTCGTCGGCGGGGGGGGGGGGCGATGGGAAGGGGGGTTCGAGAGGGAAAGTCTCCTCCCGGTTCCTGGCCCCCTCGCCCAGCGCCACGCTCGTTTAGGCCGTCCCGCAATGCGCCGCTCCCAGGCCTCCCCCCCCGCCCCCCTCCCGACACAGAGCCGGGCCCATTAGCCTAGCGACGAGCGTGCTAATCGCCACATTCCATTACGGCGGATGGCAGCGCGGTGATTACGGCGGCCGTTTGGAGGAGTCACCCAGGGGCCGACGGCGCGTCACCGAGAGCAGCCGGGGGACAGGCAGACGGAGGAGTGACTTTGAGGTGACGGAGAGTACGGAGGGCTGTTGGACGACCAGACAGGGAGACGGGGAAAAAAAACATGGATAAATGGGCCCGATGCAGGACGGACGAGGTATGAATCCGTCTGGAAGAAAAGGACGGATGGCGGAGTTTGATGGCGGCCTGCTCTGGGACCAGGGTGGGAGGGCACTTAGGGATACAGCACTGCCGCGGGAAGGAAACCAAGCCCCACTGTTATTCTATTGGGATCAGCCCCACTGTTATTCTATTGGAATCAGCCCCACTGTTATTCTATTGGAATCAGATTCCTCTTTAACTGAACATGGACTTATTGATCAGCACACAACCGTGCATGAGCTCCCAAATACAAGCAGAGAGAAAGAGAGAGCCAGAGAGAGAGAGAGAGAGAGAGAGAGAGAGAGAGAGAGAGAGAGAGAGAGAGAGAGAGAGAGAGAGAGAAAAGAAAGAGAAAAAGAGAGAAAGAGAAAGAGAAAGAGAAAAAAGAAGAGAGAACAAGGCAGAAAGCAACAAAGGAGAGAGAGTAAAAAAGAGGGGGAAGTGAAGTGGGAGCAGTGTAAACAACGTCTTCATCTCCACTTGTGTCTGCAGTCAGGCATCATTAATCCAGCGCCGAGGCTCATCTCATCCATTGTGTATTGGTTCATTTTACAACTGACTGCTGTCTAAATATTGACAGAACTCTGTCTCTGGGCTATTGACCTCACTCTGAATGCTCACTCCCAGTCAACACACAATGTGTGTGTGTGTGTGTGTGTGTGTGTGTGTGTGTGTGTGTGTGTGTGTGTGTGTGTGTGTGTGTGTGCGTGTGTGAGAGAGAGAGAGAGAGAGAGAGAGCTCAGTGGGACTGCCTGAAGAGGCAAAGACGTAGAGGGATTATCTCAGCAGAGTGCTGCCTTCTGATGGGCAGTCGCTGTAACAGCACTGTTGCATGATTCACATGCATTCTAACACACACACACACACACACACACACACACACACACACACACACACACACACACGCACACAATATCAAACACCCCAACACAGATAGAAAGTCACATATAAATATATACATACAAAGTCACACACACACACCGAGTATCACGACCACACCACAGAAACAAACACACACACACACACACACACACACACACACGCACACACGCACACACACACGCACACACACACGCACACACACACACACACACCCCGAGTATCACGACCACACACAAACATACATGCATGCAGAAGTAAACAGAAGTGGTACCACGCATCTTGGGCCGTCCTCTAAAATTCTCTCACCTCATATGATTTCTATGCAAATGCGGTCGGGGAGAAAAATGCAGCGGCTGAATTAAATCCAAAACACATTTGGTCAAAAATCAATTCCCCTGGAACTCCCCTGGAACCCCCCCCCCCCCCCCCCCCCCACTCTCGTCCACACAGACAGCACGGGCCAGCCAGTACCAAATGCCCCCACCACTGAAATATTCTGCTTTTATTTATGCTTCAGAAAAGCTGGGATGGGCAAAATCGGAAAGCCTGCGCATCTCCTCCGCGTGCCGCCCCCCCCCCCCCCCCACACACACACACACACACATACACACACACACATCGCGACGAACCTAGTGCCTCAGTGGACCCTAAACACAACTCGCCTACGTACTGACACCGGACGAGAGACGGGCAATCCGACTGCACAAACAGACTGGCCTCCGCAAGAGCAAAGAGAAAGGAAAGGCAGGCCCGTGTGTGGCTATTGAACACTGTTGTAACAAAGTGCTTCTTAAGTACCATCACACAGCGGGCTCAGCCCCAGCCCCACTAACAGCACTTCAACATTCTCTCTATCCAAAAGAGCTGGGCAATTACTTGACAAATCACTGCTTCTTTTAAGTGCCTGATGAAAGGGTGTAAATGCAGGGAAATCCTTCGGAAATAAAAGAAAGTCGTTCTTTCCTCTCTCTCTCTCTCTCTCTCTCTCTCTCTCTCTCTCTCTCTCTCTCTCTCTCTCTCTCTCTCTCTCTCTCTCTCTCTCTCTCTCTCTCTCTCTCTCTCTCTCTCTCTCTCTCTCTCTCTCTCTCTCTCTCTCTCTCTCTCTCTCTCTCTCTCTCTCTCTCTCTCTCTCTCTCTCTCTCTCTCTCTCTCTCTCTCTCTCTCTCTCTCTCTCTCTCTCTCTCTCTCTCTCTCTCTCTCTCTCTCTCTCTCTCTCTCTCTCTCTCTCTCTCTCTCTCTCTCTCTCTGAGTTGAGTGGCTGGGCCGGGAATGGGCGATATTAATGTTGTTTAAATATGCAGTGTGATTCTGCCGCTGAATAAATGATGGCGGACGAGAGATCTCATGTAGGCTGGAAACAGGGAAAGTCCACAGCTGTTTAAAAATGCATCAAACATGCTGTTAGATTAGCCGTCTGTCTCTGTCTCTGGACGTCTGCTGGGGAGGGAGGAGGAGGAGGAGGAGGAGGGAGGAGGAGGGAGGAGGAGGAGGGAGGCACACAGAGAGAGAAAGAACACAGAGGAGGGAATTCCTTCACTTAACCTGAAAAGTCTAATTGTGGAGCAGCAAATGTACCCCTCTAGAGCAAAAAAATAAAAAATACACGAAATTAAGTGAAATGTTTCCAAAATGTGATTTATTGTTCTTGCCGTTGACATGTACAGGGAAAAAATATGATTGTATTTTGTATGTAATCACGTATGTAATGTAAATATTAATTAGTGTGTGTATGTGTGTGTGTGTTAATTAGTGTGTATCTAAGCTGGTCCAAGAGAGAGCCCACAGGGTCCTGTGCTCTGCACTTTCTGCCCTCCTCTGTTCCTCCTCTCCTCCCTCGCTCCCCCTCTCCAGAGCCTGCTCCGCATACGGTGCGGGCCGCTTTAATCCCTCCCCTCATAATTGGGCCGAAGCACAGGCAGGCTTCATCCGCTGGGACGGCTCTGTAAACAGGAGGCCTCTTTCTCCCTCCCTCCCTCCCTCCCTTCCTCCCTCTCTCCCTCTCTCCCTCTCTCCCTCTCTCTACTACTTCACTTTTTACCATGCAGCTTTCCCTCTGTCCTTCCCTCCACTTCCGTCCATCTCTCGGTGTCCTCCTCAACACAGAACACAGCACGACGTGCCCGATTCAACGAACTAAAAAAAGGAATCAAGTGAGAAGAACCAAGCAGACAGGAGCGGGAGGGGGGGTATTTCTTTGATCCCCCGGTTCAGTCAAACACTCAAACAAGCTGACAGACACTTGTAAGTCTCTCTTCTTTTAAGATCGGAACAAGGCCGGCGCTTCGATGTGAAACGGACGCAGCCAGGACGAAGGCTGTGGAGGCCCAGACTAAAAAGCTATTCATCAGAATCTCAGCGCCCGTAAGCGCCCAGTCCGTACAATGCCATTTAATTTGTAGTACCGAAAGAAGTTTTTCGGTTGGGCATGTAAAACGGGGTCCAATAAAGTCACGCTTGGCTGGGCAAGCAGGTCAACCTGGGCGCATTGTCCTCCCGCCGTGGCAGCGGGTGGCAGGGAGGGGGGGGGGGTGGGGGGCAGCCCGCCACGGGTTAACGGACTGAATCAACTCCTGGGACGGTAATAGGCTGTCCAATGCACGGCTTATCTAGGAACACACTGCCGCAGGCTTTGAGTCCACTGTCAACATTTGGGTATTTTGTACTGTAGGCGTGCGAGTGTTGACACCCCTGGAGGCATGCCTGTGCGTGGCAACCTGCAAGTTTCAGCGTTGGAATGCGCGCGTGTGTGAGTGTGTGAGTGTGTGTTTGCGTGCGGCTGTGTGTGTGGGCCTGATCTCCAAGGCTCTGACAGCTTTGACAGCTATACCTGCCAATGGGGCCGATGCCAGCGATAACCTGTGTGGCCCCCAGCAGGGCCCCTGAAAGGCTCCAATCTCCCCCCCACACAGTGGGCCAGTGTGGGCCGGCAGAGGGGGGCTGCGGCCCCAGCCCCCAGCCATTCTCCCCCGCACAACTGCCTCATTCCCCTGACCAGCACATGAATGGCCATCCAATTGATTCTTTTTCAGCCCGGTCCATTTTCCCCGCGGGCCGACACAGACTGAGGACTCTGTGCTCATCTGCCCTTCCTTGTGTACCTCATATCTGGGAGAGAAGACTTATAGAAACGGGGGGGATCTTTATCAGAAAGCGAATTAACGCTCAAAGTGCCCCATTTGGAAGGTATATCAGGCCAATCCATTAAAAGGGCCTTCAGAATAGAGCCGGCGCTGCCGCTGCGCCGAGGACACCTTGAGAATGAACAGAAGACCTTGCTGAAACAGCGATTCTTCACACACACACACACACACAGATAGAGAGAGAGAGAGAGAGAGAGAGAGAGAGAGAGGGGGGGGGGCAGAGGCGGGAAAAGTGAAACACAGAGAAAAAGAGAGAGGGACAGAGGGGGAGAGAAAGAGAGAGAAAGAGAGAGAGAGAGAGAGAGAGAGAGAGAGAGAGTAAAAGAGAGAGAAAAAAAAGAGAGAGAGAGAGAGAGAGAGGGAGAGAGAGAGAGAGAGAGAGAGAGAGAGAGAGAGAGAGAGAGAGAGAGAGAGAGAGAGAGAGAGAGAGAGAGAGAGGGAGAGGGAGAGGGAGAGGGAGAGGGAGAGGGAGAGGGAGAGGGAGTGAGGCAGGAGGACAGGGGCTGACTCGGACAGACAGTGTCCCTCAGTGATGCATAATTACCAGCTAAATAAAGGTCATGTGTTAGAGGCTGTTAGAGCAAGGTCCGTCTCCACCACATAGACTAGCATGGCCCCCCACCGTAAAATCCCTGATTGACATTATCACAGCACCTCTCATAAATATGGAGTGCAATGCTCCCTTCAATCACTCCTGATCAGTTTAAATCAGGTTAGCTTGTCTTACTCTGGACCTACTGTATGAAAACACCTTGACTTACGAGCATCAAATTACGATCAAACTCCAACATGGATGGACTCGCTTGCTATTACTCTCCTCTCTTTCCGTCCGCTCTTGTAATCACACGGAGACCCCCCCCCACACACACACACACACGCAGGCGGGCGGGCGGGCGGACGAACACATACACACACACACACACACACACACACACACACACACACACACACACACACACACACACACACACACACACACAGAGATGCCTGCTGTGTTTTGGAGCTCCATTAATCTTCTCCCAGGACCTGTCCTGTGCGGGCTGACCCAGGTGAAGGAGGGGGGGGGGGGGGGGGGGGGGTCAGAAGATGGAGGAGAACCCCTGTCGGGACAGAGCCTCCTGAACATTAGCCCCAGAACCAGGGCTGAGCGGGGGCAGGGGTGGGACCACCCCCTACCTGAACTCCGAGGGCCTGGAGAAGGACCAGAGTGGGGTTCAGCCAGGGGGGGCAAAAAGCCTGGACAGATTTACCCAAACTCAATTCAGAGCCCTTTCTCTAAATCCAGCCCCAATAACATAGGAGACCAAGGCAGAGTCCAGAAAAAAACCAGAAGAAAAGAACAAAACAACATTATTGTAGATTGAAAGGAAAAGCACAGGGAGGGGACATCCAGACTACCCCAGTGAGCAGAGCACCATGACCAGCCTCGGAGCTGACCTCCGCCTGGCCCGCTGACGGCAGGACACAGGCCCTGCCCCAGGGGTGACCCTGGCCCTCTATGCCCGCTGTCCTCTCTCCTCTACGGGGGGAAGACCCTGAACACGTAGCCCCTCTGTTCGGAGCTCTCGCCGAGAACAGAGAGTCAACTCAACAGCTGGCATTATCCAACGGCTCAGTGAGCAGGGCAGGGAGACGCAAGGAGAAAGGGAGAGGGAGCGAGCGTGTGCGGGAGCACACACACACCCACACACACACACACCGAGCATACCCGTGTAATTCAGAAAGGCTGACTGGCCCTCAACAAGTGTTCTATTGATCAGAGAAGCATCTTCTCTCCCAATTAACCCAGAGCCCTCATGGCTAGGGACTATATACCCATCACCCAAAGACCTGCAGTCTCTCCTCTTCTCTCCTCCTCTCCTGCTCTTTCTCTCCTTTATCCTACAGTCTTTCTCTGGCTCACTGCTCTGAGAGGTCTCTGTGTGTGTGTGTGTGTGTGTGTGTGTGTGTGTGTGTGTGTGTGTGTGTGTGTGTGTGTGTGTGTGTGTGTGTGTGTGTGTGTGTGTGTACTCTTCGAGGTCAGAAAAGCAGAAGAGAGAAAAGCGGCGCAGACAGAGGCGACCGTCAACGGCAAAGCGGATGAAACAAAAAACACACACACACACACACACTCCTGTTTCGACGCAGCCCCCCAGCACCCCCCACCGTCCGACTTGAAAGCGGTGTGTTGGATGTTTGCGAAGCGCGGGCTCCTGTTCATAACGCCGTGTTTCCCTACATGTAGTGGTGGTCTCTCCGGACCTCTGCTCTCTCCTCCTCCTCCTCCTCCTCCTCCTCCACTTCCTCTTCCTCCTCCAGACCCTCATCTCTAATGCATGAGCCAACCGGGGGAAGAGAGGGAAGCAACGAAAGGAGAGAGCGAGGGAGCGGACAGAGAGGAGAGCCCAGGCCCACGCACGCATGGGGCGCAACACTTTCATATTCTAATAAACCCGACATGAATACACACACACACGCACAAACAGAGCGGAGGAAAATTGCATTTCTGAAGCCCCTCGGTATCAAAGGGCATTCGGCTAAACACCGCTCCCACACGCACACACATGCGCTGGTCGGCCGTCTCCCGAACCAAAGAGAAGTGAACACACACACACACACACACACACACACACACCAGGGGCTCGGAGGGATTACAGTATGCTGACGATGGCAATAGAACACTGGCCCGCAAATAAACACACACACACACACACACACACACACACAAACATGCAAATGACCACACGTAGAGAAACTTAACCAGCAACTTTTGAGAGCAAGTTTGGGTAGGGTTCGCTCTTCAGGCCAGTCCATCTGTCCAGCCCCAGGTAAAGGATGGCTTCTCCTGACGGCCATGCAACATCTCTGGCCACGTCCCCTTAGGAACGAGCCATTTACCCCCCCGCCCCCCCTTCAGAAGAGTTAATGCGGTAATACCCTCCCCTCCCCGGCTCTGATGGAGCTCCACTGACAGCCTGTAATGCTGGCCCCGTATGCATTGATTATGTGACAGCCTCCATTCAGGTGTGCTATTAAAGTTCCCCTCCCGTAGTCTCCCGTGCCAGCGGAACACTGTAATGGGACTTAATAGGAGGATCCGGACAGGCCGACAGACTGACTGCTACAGGGACTGGACCACGTGCAGGAACGCCCATGGCATTCACTGGAGCAGGGAAGGAAAGAGAGAGAGAGAGAGAGAGAGAGAGAGAGAGAGAGAGAGAGAGAGAGAGAGAGAGAGAGAGAGAGGCAGGGACGACCAGGTTGGGGGAAATGGGTAATTGCATTTAAATTACATGAAGGGGGCTTCCACCTCCCCCTTTCCTTGCTGCCACTCCCCCTATCTAGCTGCAGTTCTGCACCTCAGAACCCCCCCCTCCCCTCTCTCTCTTATACCAGCCCTGCCCCCATCGCTCTCTCGCTCATAGAGCTCAGTGTTGTCATTAGGGAAAGAGTGTGTGTGTGTGTGTGTGTGTGTGTGTGTGTGTGTGTGTGTGTGTGTGTGTGTGTGTTTCCAAATACTTAACATTAGTACGGCTATCTCCCTCTATTGATAGACAGTCAGTAGCCCTACCACTGACAGGGTTGAACCCCTGGGTCATTACAGACAGGGGGCTCTATCACCAGCTCAGGCTGCCTCTGGAGCAGGCGACCGGTGAGACGGTCCTGCGCACTGTGGGCCACAGCGCCCTCCCGACAGGATAGAGACTAACCCTGGGCCTCAGAACATCTCAGGCAGACATCGTCCCCAAACGCTTCGCATACACACATTGTTCTCAAGTAGTCGAGCCCCCCCCCCCCCTCCTTAACTTCCCCCCGTCTGCTAGCGTAGCGCGCCTGACAATCTGTGAAGGTGCGGGCCCAGAATAGAGCTCATACATAAAGCACAATGCCTTCTCAGCCGAGGAAAGATAGAGAGAAAGGGAGAAAAACAAGCTGCCGTTTTTGTTTGCATTTTATTCAAAAACACCAAATTGAATCAATCTTTTAATGCTGTGGATTGTATAAACACGGAGGGAAAATGCTTGAATAAATATCAAGAATGAAAATGGATTTTACGTTGAGGACTATTATCTATGCAGTTTATTTATGACTAGCGCGGCTGGCGCCAAAACAGACGCAACATAAAAAATACAGAGATAATGTGTTGAGCTTTTTTTCCATTTGCTTCCTTTTAAGTGAAAGAATAAATATTGGGATTTACATTGCATTTACATTTTTATCAAAATCAAGATGGGTGGCGGAAAGGAAAAAAACGGTTTCCAACCGAATCCTATTCGGTTGCCGGGACAACTATGAAAATAACAAGAGCAACATGACAGTGACATCTTTAACAGGAAAATCATTAAAAGCAACACGCAAGGCCAGATGCTGCTGTCTGTGGCCCAGTCAGGCTGTGAGTGATAAACACTGCAGCCCATCCATAAATAGACAAGCAGCACTTTCCCTGGGCCCACAACAACAATACACTCAGTCAACCCAACCCAGCACCAGTGGGCTGCTCGCTGTTTCACTGAAAATGATAGATAAAATCCACTCCTTCCCAAAGAGCAATTACTGTGCTATCAAACCCAGAGTGAGGCACACACACACTTTTACACACGGACGCACACACACACAAACGCACACACACATGTGCACACATGTGCGCGCATGCACGCACACACACACACACACACACACACACACACACACACACACACACACACACACACACACACACACACTCACACACCATCCCCCTCCCCACCCCACCCGACGGTTAACTACCCCTCACAAACCCATATATTCATAAGATATTATGCACAATAACACTTTTATGGATTTTAAATGGTGGTCATTTACCAACGGTGTGTCTCTAGCAATCCCCTGGCACATTCGTTCCATCCTGTCTTAATGTAGATCAGTCTTCCTGGGTGCCATGCTGAGGGAGGTCCAGGACGTTGTCCCAGTCAGATATGATCCACGGATGACTAAACAATGTCTGGCCTACTGAGAGACGATATGGGAGTCCTCACCGCCACATGAGACACACACAGACACACACACACACACACACACACACACACACACACACACACACACTTTCCCATATCTCTGCTTATTCTAGAGGGTTGCTGATTTCAAACTGCTGTTTCAAACTCAAGTTTGTCTTGACCGTTTCAATTGTACACCCTTTTTGTACCAAATAACATGACACACATGCTGCTGCTCATTCTTTTGAAGACATGCGGCGAAAAATAAAAGTTGTCCGTCTGTACAAAGGCCTTTAAGGCACGCTGTGACACCCATCAGTCTATGGCTACAGCATCGTCCCTCAAAGTCATCTCTGCTCCACAGGCCGAGAGCAATGGAGACTTTCTATAGTCAGTGCAGGCTCCTATGTGTGTGTGTGTGTGTATGTGTGTGTGTGTGTGTGTGTGTGTGTGTGTGTGTGTGTGTGTGTGACAGGTTTATGGCAGTCATTTATCCTGCTCAGTGGGTTGGTGTGGAGTGCTGTAGTGGCCGGCGTGCCAGGCGTAGGTTATTGTTGTGTAGCCTTTATGGGCTACATTAAGTACAGCTGAGCAGGAGGAAAACCTACAGTACAATACCCCCAGCTCACACATGTCCTCCACCGCCGAGATTAACTACCTCTCAGGGCCCGGGGCACACCTACCGACACACTAGGTACACACACACAACCACCCACCCCCCGCTCTCTGTCTGCCTCCCGTTCTCTCTCTCTCTGTCTGTCTCTCTCTCTCTCTCGCTCTCTCTCTCTCTCTCTCTCTCTTTTCTCTCTTTTCTCTCTCCCTCTCTCTCTCTCTCTCTCTCTTTCTCGCTCTCTCTCGCTCTCTCTCGCTCTCTCTCGCTCTCTCTCGCTCTCTTTCTCTCCCTATTCCTCTCCCTCTCACTCTCCCTCGCCCTCTCTCTGGAGCTGGGGGTTGGTGGTGGGGAGTGGGAGGCGTGGTGTTTGAGTGTGTTCTCTACATTATGAAACAATGTTATACTGTAACACTGCAGTCGAGTTGCACTGAAGACCAGCGGGTCTGGCCAGTGTTTTTAAAGCTGTTGCCTGCTGGTGGTTTTAATACTGAATGGGTGTGAGGGTGTGAGCTGGCCTCCTGTGGATCAGACAGAGCCACACACAGAGCAGCTACCTGTTTGTGGGATGCTGTGGACCCTTACACTAACGCTAATTCTCTCTCTCTTCTCTGTCCCTTTCCCTCTCTCTTTTTCTTTCTCTCCTCTTCGCTACAACTGATCAATCTACGTAATGGGAACAACATGGATTACACATCAGCAATGGGCTGCTCATTACTGGCTTAGTTAATAACAACAACAGCAACACACACACACACACACACGTTATCTATCTCTCTTACAGGCTAGCTAGCACTAGCAGGCTAACGTGTGTGTTAGCCTGCTAGTGCTAGCTAGCCTGTAAGAGAGATAGATAACGTGTGTGTGTGTGTGTGTGTGTGTGTGTGTGTGTGTGTGTGTGCGCGTATGCGTGTGCGCATGTGCCCTGCCTTGTTCCATGCACAGGCAAATTTCAAAAGCTGTTATATCCTCTCACTTATCCACTTACGAACATAAACCACTCCATTTGCGTGAGTGTGTGTGTGTGCATGTGTGTGGTGCGTGCGTGAACACGCGTGTCCGTGTGCCACGCCGTCCGTGAGCGCTGTGAGCGCGGCCCTCTTCGGCGGGCGCTCCACCTGATCTAAATAGAGTCCATTGTGGCGGCGGCCTGTTCCCCGGGCTTTTACGTGATGAGGTGGCTGACATGGCAGACGCACGGCCATCCATTACCAGGGGCCCCGGCGAGAGGACGCAGGCGCACAGCTCACACTAATGCATGTTTAGCCTTCGCCTGTGGGGGCGGGACATGGATGAGTATGTGCCATCACACACGCACACACATTGGTACACACTCACATTTCCGTACAGATGTAATGGCCACTTGTATTAACAGGATGCTTTTACTGTAAATAAAACCATCATAGCCAACTTCCAGGGTGAGGGAAGGTTGCAGTGCTCCTCGCCAGCTCCAACCCCAACCCCAACCCCAACCCCATCCCATCCCCACCCCCAACCCCAACCCCTCTACAGAGACAACCCCCCCCCAACCCAACTCCACTGAACCCCCACCCCCTCTACAGAGCCCCCTCCCAACCCCAACCCCACTGCAGCCCAAGCCCACCCCCACTCCCAACCCCTCTACAGAGCCCCATCCCATCCCCAACCCCAACCCCTCTACAGAGCCCCCTCCCAACCCCAACCCCTCTACAGCCCCATGCCCACCCCAAACCCCAACCCCTCTACAGGCCCACCCCAAACCCCAACCCCTCTACAGCCCCACACCCACCCCAAACCCCAACCCCTCTACAGCCCCACGCCCACCCCAAACCCCAACCCCTCTACAGAGCCCCATCCCATCCCCAACCCCCTCTACAGAGCCTCAACCCCATTACAGAGCCCCATCCCCTCTGCAGAGGCCCATCCCCTCTACAGAGCCCCTCCAGACTGAAGGGAGCTCCCAGACGAGGCTTTGAGTGGCGAGAGAGTCAGGGGCAGGTCAGGGGTCAGCTGTCAAAGGTTAGGTTCAAGGGTTAAGGTGAAGGTTCAGGATGAAAGGCTCACAGAGGTAGTAAGGAGAACAGATCTAAGCTGGAGAAGAATAAAGGCCCTGACCAGACCTGATCAATACGTGTTAGTGAAGCTCTGTGGAGACACACACACGCACACGCGCACACACACACACACACACAGTAGACCTTTTTCCTCTGTTTATCTCTCTCAGAGCCACACACCCACATACACTCACACACACACAGTAGACCTTACTCCTCTGTCTCCCTCTCATCCTCCCCCCACGCCCCCAAACACACACACACACACACACACACACACACACACACACACACACACACACACACACACTTCTGGCCCTTGTCTCTTACAGACCCACCCACTCTCACACACGCTCCCTGCTGAATGGAGTCCGGTCGGGCGGCCCCCTTCATTTTTCATGCAAACGGTAATTTAGTGAGACTGCCTATTGATTGAGCGCCGCTTGTCTCCCAAACAATGCCACTTCAATCAGCGGCCCTGGGGGGGGGGGCTGGGCCGGGGCTGGGCCGGGGCTGGGGGGTGGTGGGTTAGGGGTGGGGGGGTGCTGCCGATAGCTGCACTGACTGATTTAAGAGATGGATAAAAAGCAGATACGTCCCCCGCCCCCATGCTGATTAATGACAGTGGCCAGAGCAGCCCCGGACTATGCATCATGATTTAACCACCAGACCCTCATCTAAAGATTAGCGCGCACACACACACGCATGCGCACGCACACGCACACACACACACACACACACACACACACACACACACAGTACAGTACATTAGAGCACAGCACAGAGAGAGAGAGGATGAGGACAGAAGCAGAGTCAGGGAGAGAGACAGGAGGAAAAGAAAAGAGAAAGGGCCGGAGAGAGGCTTGGGAGTGGGGAAGTGTGGCGTTCCGATCCCCACCCCTGGCACCGCCAACGTGTGTGTTCCACCGGGCTGCATTTCAATCAGAGTAAATGCATGAGCACAATGAAGTTCGGAAAAGCTTTTCCTATTTTACAAGGTGTATTTAAAAGGCCGGAGCATATTCATCCTCTCCATTCTCCAAGGAAAGGGAATTGTGCTGCCTTCAGGCCGGCTTTAACAGCACCAGCAGCTACAGACTGGGAGTATGACCAGACTGTCTAACGCTCCACACGCTTTCCCTTCAACCCTCCATCCCTCCATCCCTCCATCCCTCCATCACCAACGCAGTGTCAGCAGTTTGGTGTTGAGTGTAATTAGCGGGCCTCTGGTTGGCGCAGTCTACCCAGAGAGAGGCCGCCAAGCCCAGGCGGAGCCGCAAGGACAGGGCTAACCAGGGCCTCGGGGAGCGTGCACACACACACACACACACACACACACACACACACACACACACACACACACCACCTCCAAACCCACCACCTTTGTTATGTTTAGGACCCAGATCACACGGTACTCTATCAGGCGGCCATGTTTACTGTAGTTCACATCAGTCATGTAAAGAGAAGGGTCCTTAAGGTGGGCCTTAGCTGCTGCTCAATGGGACTTTATCTCAAATCACAGTCAACATTCAGGACGCACTCCACAGCCCTGATTCTGCAGTGCGCTCCTTACTCCTCAAAGGTACAAGGGGAAAAGACTAGACCAGCTAAACATCGCCGGCCCAAACAATGGCTGTGCTTCATACTGCCGGATGGGAATAAGGTTCAGAGGTAGAAAAAGTCTCTCAACAAAGTGCCAAGTCTGGTCGGCCAACCAGCTGTCACGATTTTGTGTATTCTGTGGCGCTGCATCATGGGACCTCAACAAAACACCCATCCCCGCCAAACACGGCCCAACAAAACAGAAGAGCATTTAGAATCTGGACATCCAGGAGCGCTCCGTCTAGAAAAACACAACACCAAAGTACTGGGGCTTTGTGAGTGGAGCCACTTTCCACAGTGAACAGGACACAGGGCAACGTCCAGCACCTTCGGCCCCGGAGGCTGAGAGCCAAGTGAGGGTGTCGGCCCTTTTCACTCCCACCCGCTGAAACGTCTCAGTGGTGACAGCAGGGTAAGGGTGCAGGGTGCACCCCGTAAGGTCACGCAGTCTCAACCCGGTCTCGACGCCACATCCACCCCTCCTTCAGGGGCCCCCGAGCGGGCTGGGGAACCGCTTGGCCTCCGGTCACTGGGGCGGGACGGTGGACAAGCTCCAGAGTGGAGGCGTCCTCTCGGCTCAGCCTAGCGTTGTCCGCATTGGCTCGGCCCGGCCCGGCCCCGTGCAGGGAAGAACCCATCTCAGCCCGGCGGCGCCAGGAAAGACCCCGCCGCTGGTCTGTATCCAGTCCATTAGCGGCGGCAGTTCTGGTGAGGGAGGATCACAGTCTCTCCCTGAGGCTGCTGAAATATTCATCCCGCTCACTGGGAGCATGTCTGCTAATAGTTAGACATGGAGCAGGAGAGGGGGATGAGGAGAAAGAGGCGGAGGAGGAGGAGGAGGAGGAGAGCAGAGGGGGGAGGAGGTAGGGGAGATGAGCGATGCTCCCTCTGAGCATGTCGGCTAATAGTCAAACACAGAGCAGAAGGAGGGCGGGGTGAGAAGAGAGGGACGAGAGAGAGGAGGGCGGCCTGTTTAAACAGACCTGAGGAGAGCGCAAGGGACGCCAATGAAAGCAAGAGAGAGGAATATAGAGAGATGAAAATAGAGACAGAGTGAGAGAGAGAGAGAGAGAGAGAGAGAGAGAGAGAGAGAGAGAGAGAGAGAGAGAGAGAGAGAGAGAGAGAGAGAGAGAGAGAGAGAGAGAGAAAGAAAGAGAGATGAAGGAAGAGAGAAAAGGGAGGAGAGAGAAAGACAGAGAGGGAGAAGTGATAAAGATTGAGAGAGAGTAATCACTTCTTCTCCTCCCCGCCCGTCAGAGCGGCATTCCAGATTGATTAAAAGCCTTTCTTGTAATTGTCAGAGCTTGTAGGGACCGCACGACTGTCTGTGAGTGTGTGGGTGTGGGTGTGTGTGGGTGTGTGTGTGTTGATGTATTAAGCTAACACAGTTTTGATCACAACCAAAATTAGATTATACCCTACCTAACAAACTGAGGCTGGTCAGTTGAATTTATCTGTCCTCTCTCTTTCAGCTGAGTGCAGAGACACACACACACACACACACACACACACACACACACACACACACACAGATAGACGTTTCTCCGATCATTAAAATGAGAAACGGCCCGTGGTGCAGGAGCTGTTGAAATACCATTAAGAAATGGAGACAAATGCAGCGGACACCAGTCTTCTATGGTAACTTCCCCCCAGTAAATCAGACAGGGACTAATATTAGTGAGACCCCATGACATGTCTCACACACGCACGCACACACACGCGAGCACTCACACACGTACGTACGTACGTACGTACGCAAGCACGCACGCACGCACGCACGCACGCACACACCCAATGCATCCTCATGCTTTAGGCACGGCAAAAACAAAACGGCATGGATTATGATAAAGCATTGAGTAGATTAATGAGGAATTATCCCAACTAAATGTTTCATGATGATAAACCAGATTATCATGTTAAAGGACGATTAAGTGATGCTTAATCAACGGAATATTTGTCCAGGGAAATTCAGACGGAGATAGAACTGCCGCTGTCCAATTGAACTAATTAAGCAAAACGTATGGTTGGGCTTCCACAGCCCTGTCTAATTCTGCAAACACACACACTGGAGTTAGTAAAAAGATTCAGTGGCGCCCCTTGAAGACATCTTTCCTCGTATGACAAGTTGATTGTGTTACTTAGCCTATTGCACACCAATGAGTGGGGCTAACCTTGTGAGTGGAGTCGATACTTATTTAAAAGCTCATTGACAAACAGTTGGGATTATCGATCAGGTCACGTGGCACGGGCAAAAATGGATAGATCTTATAGGGCCAGACGGACAGACAGACGGACAAAAGAGAGAGGACTCACAGACAGAACACACACACACACACACACACACACACACGCACACACGCACACACGCACACATGCACACACCACGCATTAAGACATCTTGAACGCTATTAGCAGTTTTTTGGGAAGAGTCGACTAACAATCCCACACGAGCCTCTTCCATGCCCTGCCCTCCGCTGGCTGCCTAATTCCCTCCGTCCTCTGGTACCCGGTCTCCACCGTGGCCGAGGGGGCCCGCAGGAAGGCGCCGGTAAGCGCCGGTAATATTCAATTATTGTATGCACAGCGTTCTCGGCCCCGTCCCGCCCCAAATTGATTTCTTTGAGAACGGGAGGCATCGCTCAGCGCTGACACACAGCCATGTTTCCCCGTCACCGACATCCCCCGCAAATGACTCCCCCATCTGCTCTCCCTCGCCGTGCCGCGTCTCTCCCCCTGTCCTCTCCGCTCCTCTCCGCCGCCGCGCTCCCCACTGTCGGGACGTGTCATAATGAATATGCACTATCTGTGGCGGCCATCAGCCTGCGCTCCCCTACGTGTAATCTGCCTCTAATCTCGCCACCATTGTAATGGGAAATTGTTTTGTGTTTTACAGTTTGATTGAAGCCGCCCCCCCCCCCCCCCCTAGCAGGACTGTGAGTGCGTTAAGAGTGGGAGCTCACATCTCCCCTCACAAAAACGGCTTCCTATCAATATATTCAACATGTTAGTTCTGCCTCGGACAAAAAAGAACTACCCTTTTGGAAGAAGCAAAAACTAGAGTAAACTAAGCCTAAGGAGAATCTGTTACCTCCCGAATGGAACAGATTCTAATAATGGACTTCAGTGAAGGGAGGATGGATTGGAAATAACCCGCTGGAAAGGTCTCACGTTAAAAACACGGGCCTGAAAGACGAGGTATCCTTCCCATCAGACCTCTGGTAAAACAGCAAGCGGCTGAGGTTTGCTGGTCTCCCACCAGAGGCCTTCCGCACTGACGAGAAGTTAAGAGACAGGGCCGGGTTACAGGAGCCTCAGTAACGGACATTCACTGTTACTGCAAGAGGAGAGAGAGAGGGAGGCTTACCCCATCCATGTTCCATACAGCCTGGAATGCATTTGGGTTTGATCAGACCCAACATACAGGCAAATGGGATTGTGGGTGCTCTCATTCCTCTGCACCACACTCTCACTCTCTCTCTCTCTCTCTCTCTCTAACATACACACACAGGCTCACTCATTTAGTTGAATAAAAAGGCTCGATTTTTGGGGGGGATTTTCATAAACAATTACATGATTCACCCCTCTCTGATTGTCCACAGAGTGTGAC
>CM030181.1:12898825-12983825 GCA_017639675.1 Aplochiton taeniatus | reverse complement strand
GCTTTGGGTCTGCACGCTGGAGAGCCACAGGAACCACTGTGCCTTTGTCCACGTGTCTGGAGGGGAACATTAGAGGGAGACGCGGGCGCGCGGCCTCACCTTGAGGAACCAATGACCCTCCGCACCTTTATTGCATCTCCAATTAGAGAAGAGAGCGGGAGAGACACAAGGAGGGAGAGAGGGAAGGTAAGAGCGGGGGGAGGAGAGATGTATTTCATAAATGTACTTCCATAAAGAGCACTGACCCAAACGGCATTCAGTAATTCTCCGGTGAGCTAGAAGTAGGTAATCAGAGCCTTCGTCAAACTCGGAGCTCTTCCTCTTCCTCGCCGACACGCTCGACACCCGCCCAACCCCAACCGTTCCCGAAAGCGTTTAAACAAAGCCATGCGTAATAACCGCGTGACATAGAGGCTGCATCCGGAACAGCCATCAAAGAGCGGCTCTCCCTTCTCCTCCTGGTCGCATTTTAATTAAACAAGTTTCCTCCTCTTCGCGTCTCTCCATCCATCTTCCATCTGTCCCTTTGATCTACCCAGCGCTCACACATTTACACTTTAGAAAAGTTATAATTCTTTGAATCTGGATCGCTAAATGCTAAGTGATTTTTGTGTGTGTGTGTGTGTGTGTGTGTGTGTGTGTGTGTGTGTGTGTGTGTGTGTGTGTGTGCATGCGTGCACTGCCCCTCAGGCCAGAATTAAACACAAATGCAAAACATAAAAAACGGGACTACGTAGAACCGCAGAGAAGAAGCAACAGCCCTCGATAAAGCCTTAGAATAGGTAACACCACACTCATATACCTCTAAGTCTAGAAACAAATAAGGTATAAATTCCTAAGTGAAAAAAAATTGTCAATAAATTCGAATCTGTCTTTATGACAATGCTGGCGATACATGCTTTATTTGTCACCGATGAGGTGAGACGAATATGGGAGGGCAACAATCTGAGAGAAATAATAGGTTTAAGGAGTGCCTCGAGCACCAAGTCGCCATCGATTTCTTTCTCCCTCTTCCCCTCGCCAGTATGGACTTAACTTGGACTTATTCTTTCTTAAGTACAACTGGGACCACTCCCAGCCCCCCGAGTGGAACACCCACACAATGCTTCAAAAGAACATTTTGTTTATATATTCAATACCAGAAACGTCAATGAAATTACCCAATCATTAATTTCCAATCCAATACAAATGTAATGCAGAGGCACGGAGTAGCCAGCTCATATCCAATAACGCCATCTATCTCCAATCACTCTGCTCCGTCCGCCCGCCCGTGTTTCCTACCACACACACACACACACACACATCAATGGGCTCTGTCCTTAAAACAGCTATTCCTCACTCTCAGGCTCAATACTGCTGGAGAAGGGGTTGGAGTGGAGGGTGTGTGTGTGTGTGTGTGTGGGGGGGGGGTTGGTTAGGTTAGGACTTATTACGCTCCAAGCGCCGTTCTCAAGGTGATAGCCCTGACATTGGCTAGCCAGACAGCGCTAGGATACAGAGCTGCCTCCACCTGTCTGGACGGCTCTGGCCTGGACCCGTCTGCCTGGGTCCGCCTGGGTCTGCCTGGGTCAGACCGGGTCAGACTGGGTCAGACTGGGTCAAACTGGGATCAGACTGGGTCTGACTGGGTCTGCCTGGGTCTGCCTAGGTTAGACTGGGTCTGCCTGGATCAGACTGGGATCAGACTGGGATCAGACTGGGATCAGACTGGGTCCACCTGGGTTAGACTGGGTCAGACTGGGTCTGCCTGGGTCTGACTGGGTCAGACTGGGATCAGACTGGGTCTGCCTGGGTTAGGCTGGATCTGCCTGGGTCAGACTGGGTCAGAATGGGTCAGAATGGGTCTGCCTGGGTCGGCCTGGGTCACGGCTGGCTAAGTAGGGCAGGCTCAGGTTAGGCTGTTTCTGGCTGGCCTGAGCATAGAACGTCCGGCTGGTAAGCATCAAACGTCTATTCCACTTCAAAGCTCGAATCTGACGGCCATGATTTGATCAACGAAAAATGTGCTTGGTGTTGGGTGACACAATCCATAGGTCTGTCTTGCATGTGATTAGGAAACGCATGGCGGGAGTATTATGAGTATTGAGCAGCATACCCTGACCCCAAATGAACTGTCGTGTGTTTCTGTGATATCCATTTGTATCAGAGCACCGTGTTACCACTCCCCAGACAAGAGGAGAGTCAGGGGGCATAGGTCAAGTGGAGTCAACGCAGGCCCGCCATTGGCTGATCCGGTCCGGGTGTAATGACTAATCAATGGCAGAATACATTAGCCTAATCTAATGGCCCAGGTGGGAACAGACAGCGCTAGACGCATGGAGCACCGGATTGAGCGCAACATGCAACAGCAACACAATCAATACCGCATAGAGAGGCCTAACCCACTGGGACCCCCAACACTGGTAGGAGCCGCCAGTGTGTGTGTGTGTGTGTGTGTGTGTGTGTGTGTGTGTGTGTGAGTCAGGGGAAACAAGGCGTTTTAGTCAGATTGATTGGATTATGATTCCTTTATGGAAATGAATTGAAAGTATTTTGTTCCAGGAGGCTGGCGATAACACACCTCATTGAGAATCTATTCTTTACGTCCCTGTTGCATTGACTGTTAGGGTACACAACTAAATCGGCCGTACTTCAGAACAACGCCACCTGCTTTGATAACGCTATTGAATTCTGTTAACTGACAAAAATGTCTCTAATAAAAATGTATCAACTTCAGATTGTATTTACAATGCGTCTGAGTTTTCAAAGCTGCGCTCTGACTTTGATGTCATGCCTTGTTTACATAATCGAAAGTCTTCTGAGACAGAGGTGACTTCTAAAACCCACAAAGGTGAACCCTGGGGAGCCTTGAGCCTCTATCAGTGCCCTTTGACCTTTCACCCCTGCCCTGAGAGATGCAGAGGGGTCCGCGCATTAAAAGCCGGGGGCTCTCAGACCCCATAACGTAACGCGGGTGTCACCGGGTTTTCCCTTCTCCCCTCCCGACTCATAAACTCCCATCTTACTAACGCAAATACAGTGTAACAAACTGTAGACACAAAGATGCTGAAAGCAGACAGAAGGTAACGGTTGGTAGAAACAGGTGCTAACTATATCTAGGTAATACTCTCCTACATCTTATAGAGAATGAAAACATTTTGTCGTCGTGTGACGAAAGAAAAATGTTTTCGCATGGTGACGTATTTGCAGCAGGACCAGGAAATGGAGCCAGGTTGGCATGCAGGGTGGCCCAGTGTGGGGGAGGGTGACAGTAGTGGGGGAGGAGAGAGGAGGTCTGTGGCAATGGCTGCTGAGGGACAGGGGGACATGGGGGGGGGGCGACAAGACAGGGACAGGAGCCAAGCCGAGTCAGACCAGAGGACAGGCCTGGGTCAATACCAGCAGCACATACTGCTGACAGTGCACCGTCTCTTCCCCCCCCCCCCCCCCCCCCCCACACACACACACACACACACACACTCACACACACTAGATAGAAAGAGACATCAGACCAATCAGTCAGCCCCATGTCAATACTTCAGAGAGAGAGAGAGAGAGAGAGAGAGAGAGAGAGAGAGAGAGAGAGAGAATAAGGGGTTAGTCTGAACAAGTCCCAAAATCTTGACCACGTCTTACTTCCTACTTACTGCACCTTTTGTATTTTATACACGTTTTTTACAACTACCCGTTTAGAATTGAGCTTCCCCACCCACTCTGTCTCTGAGAGTTTACGTGTGTGTGTGTGTGTGTGTGTGTGTGTGTGTGTGTGTATGTGTGTGTGTGTGTGTGCGTTTGTGTGTTCATGTGTGTGTACAGGTATGTGTGTGTTAACATGCCCATGCAGAGCAACCTGTGATGGGGACTCTCCATCTTGAAAATGAATGAGTGTGTGGAGCCTTATTGAGTGAGGGCCAGTGTTTAAGTGAAACTGATGAGGGCTGTGTGAGCAGCGAGCGCTGGCCTCTAAGTATGTGGCTGGGGTTAAAGGTTAATCCCTATCGATCGGCCCCACGGCGTGCATAGAGCCCCCGCCAACGCCTACGGGGCTACCTTTAAGCTAGTACAAACTCTGGACAAATCTGTCCCCCCACACACACGTACATAGACACACGCACACGCACACGCACACACACGCACGCGCACACACACGCACACACACACACACGCACACACACACACACACAGTGTTCCTAGTGAAGCTTAATTCCAGGTTCAATGACATCTCCGTTGGCCAATCGGATCAATCAGGCCATCAATCTCATGTATGCGTGTGGGACAATTAGACATGAGCATCTCTCTGAAAGTGATGCCAGTGGGTTGATGCCCCAGGACTGGGAACCCAACGCCTGCAGGCTTGATGACAAACCAATGGAACAGCCCAGACATAGTGTATTTATATACAAGCTCTTCTTAACCTCACCCCAGAGAAGGAAAGGTGAAATATTACATTGATATGAACAACCATTAATAATTCCCTTCTCCCCACCTCTCACCCCCTCGCTCTCTCTCTCTCCATCTCTATTTCCCTCCCTCCCCTCTCCCTCTAATCCTATCATGCGGGCAATAAGTGTATGCACCATGAGCACATTTAATTTCTGTGGTTGGTTTTCAGCGGGCCCAGAGGTGAGCCTTAATAAGGATCAATGGCTCTTTATCTGGGACAGCACCCACTTCACAGCATGCAAATTACACAGCAACACTTAAAAAAAGAAATGGATTTAATTAAAAAATGTAGAACCACAGGCTCTGGAAATTCAATTAAAGGATTTATGCAAAGGTTGGCTAGCTTTTTGTGTTGCCGTTCCTGCTTATATAATGAGCTTTTCATATTAAAAATCAATAGGTAATCTAGGCTCGGGGATCGGTCGCTTATGTACATTTTTGAAATCAATTTGAAAAATAGTCCATCAGCGGGGTGTCACAACAAAGAGGGTGGGGGGGGGGGCAGTGGCTGGAGAGAGGAGGATGAGGGGGGTGGGGTTACCTCGTTCTCCTCTGGAGGGGTCATGGTGATCCACTCTGAGAAAGAGAGAAAGAAAGGGGGGGGGGACTAAGGTGGACGTCTGGATAGCTTGGGCTTTGGCCTGCTCTGATCCCTCCATTAGAAACACTGTCCCTGGGTACTGGAGCTCCGCCTGGGTCTGACCCGGGCCTGGGCTAATTTAGCCCGGCCCCGATCCTCACTCGGCCCAGACACAGACACCCTCAGCTGGGGAGACGTCCTAATGGTATCCCTAAGGTGTCTGGAGCTGGAGGAAGGGATGTCTTTACTGTAGGAAAAAACAAACAGCCAGTACTCTTGATGGCAAGCAGGACGGCTGGCCAGACATTTATGGACAACATCCAACCAACAAGGTGTCAAAAACAAAACAAAACAGGCTAGCACATCAATCACGGCTAGCTGTAAACTCCTAAAATGTCTGAGACACCTTTCCACCAGGGGAGACAGGGTTACCCTGAGTTTACTACCCAACACGTGGGCTGTGTGAGCAGGCAAACAGGCCGCGGAGGTGAGGGGCTGGCCTGGAAGCAGACTGTCAGTATTTGATTGGTTCTTTATTGATCCAGACACGCTCTCCATCACATCAACTCATCCACAATAAACCATTTACACAGCTTCCCTGGGCAATGGACCGCGAAACCAGGCCGCAGGCGGTCTCTATTCACCCCCTGTGTGTGTGTGTGTGTGTGTGTGTGTGTTCATTGTGCAACGTGTGTTTTCTTTGATGAAATGGTATCTCCATAGACCGTAATCCGAGTAACAGGATAGGGCAGGGCAACACACATGTCAATACAGGCAAATGTTATTGTGGGTGCTCTCATTCCTCTGCTCTCTCTCGCTCTCTCTCTCTATCTCTCTCTGTCTGTCATCCACTTCCGCACAGCAGGGTGAATCCTAGTACAGATAACCCATCCATTTCCTCAAAGATGACATAAAACGACGGATTAGAAAAAAGTTATTTCTCCCAATCGCCGGACAGCGTGGGAGTTAATGGGCTGTGTGTCCAGCAGAGTAAGGCTGTGGACGCTGTCGAGTCCTCCCGCCAGCAGCAGAGGAGAAGACGCCCCTGGCCTGGTGTAGCTCCTCATCCCCCAGGGCCACTCCATTACGAGGGCCTGGCAGCTCATCTACCCTACGGAGGAGCGGGGGGGGGGGGGGGGGGGGGGGGCAACAATGGTTCTCTCTTTCCACATGGCTGAGCACCACACACCGTGCCTCAGCAGCCATCTCTATTAACTCTCTCTCACACACACACCCACACACACACACACACTGGCTGTCTGGGCCCGCAGCAAAGTCACTGCGCGAGGCCCTCTTAACATGTTCCCTCAGATAGCAGATAACAGCGGTTGACCTTCCGCCCAGCTGTGGCGCCGACCCACGGTGGAGGGCCTCCACCTTGACGGGTTTCTCCCCCAGCACCAGGCCCTCTCGGGCTGACCTCCCCCAGGTGACCCTGGCGGCAGACCGTCCCTCTCTCCCCGACAGAGCAGTCCTCCCTCCGATCCGGCCCAGGGCCTGGTCAAAAGTTCAGCCTGTGCATACGTAAAAAGGTGGGCTGCCGCCCCAGGCAGCGTCCGGGGTAAAATAATGAGGCAAAAACGCTGAGGAGCACGGGAGCAGGGGAGGAGGCTGGTGGACCCGCCTCCACCCAGGCCTCCGAGATGTCTGATTGGTCCCGAGCACACCCCGAAGGCCCCTACCTAGCGACCCCTCCTTTCTCGAACCAGTACGGCGGATGAGAAAGCAGGGCGGGTTCTGTAAACTGATCTGTGATCCGTGTACAGCAGGACTCGGGTACGGAGGGAAGGACAGGGATCGGGATCCCTCGCCACCCGCAGCCCGCGGGCAAGATGCCGCTACGCTCCGTCTGTCAGTCAACCAAATGTCACGCCGACAACGACCATTTGGCACGATAAGATCGAAAGCGAAGACCCCAAAGCCCTGTCTTTGCTTCTAACCAGGCCAATAAGGTTTCTCTGTGGTACTGTTAAAAACACACACAAGGGTTATTACTGTTGAATCGTTACGCCTCTTTCACACCAAAAATCACCAAACGCTGTCCCATCTTGGTCATAAGGAGAACAGTAGACTGTCTCAGTGAAAGAGTGTTTCAAATAAGAACTTTGTTTAAACGTTGTGTCACTCTCTCTGACACACACACACACACACACACACACACACACACACACACACACACACACACACACACACACACACACACACACACACACACACACTCCCCTGAAGGCCATAGAGCACTGATAATCCCAGTAAAGGACATAGGGAAAACTCCCACTCTAAACGCGTGGTATTATCTATTGGAGAAACAGGGGGAAGGCGCGGCCGCACGATTTCCGATAAGCAGATCAAGGCACGGGGAGGGGAACACGATGTTATTGAGAGATTGAGTCTGGCTGATCCAAACGGCACGGCTCTTTCACAGACGCCCTTCTCCAGTCAGCGGGAAGGAGTGTGTCGGGGCTGTGCCCCTGAAGCAGGCACGACACAGAATCCTCCTTCCCTCCACAGAGGACAAGCCTGGGGGAGAGAGCCCGCGAAAAGACCGAGAGTCTTCCATGGGTTTGCGAAGGACACCGTGACACTGTCTCGGGAGCTCGGACAGCGACCGTCGACAGAGAGAGAGCGTAGAGGCGCCATTTTGTGCGGCGAGCCCAGGTGGTGTGGCCGTGAACGAGGCGGGGAGGCTGTAGAGGACGCCGCTATACGGCCCGGCGTGACATGGAGCTGCTTTTACAACAGCCCATCACATAAAACATTTAAGACCACGTGTGACTCCAGGTGTTACAACGTCCTACGCACTTCATTTGTATTAGTGTGCGTGTGTGCGTGCACAAGTGTGTGTGTGTGTGTGTGAGTGTCTGTGGGTGTGTGTGTGTGTGTGTGTGTGTGTGTGTGTGTGTGTCTGTGTGTGTGAGTGTCTGTGTGTGTGAGTGTCTGTGTGTGTGTGTGTGTGTGTGTGTGTGTGTGTGTGTGTGTACATTATCAGCACTATCACTCCACCTGCGCCCCGCGCTTCTATAAATCAAACCTGTGTTTAAATGAGAGCCTCGTTATTTGCAGCAGAAGACACACATGGGCTTTGTGATTGTTTTTTTGGGAGCCCACATTCTGCTTATGTTTGCATCCCAGAACAATCTCTACGGATCCCGCAAGCATACGCAAGCAATTAAAACGATACCATCTTCATATCCCCGCAACCAATAACTGAAATAATATCACTGTTTTATTAAGCCCTTAATGTTGTTGGAGGGGGGGTGGGGGGAATGGAGAGAGGAAGAGCTGGATTCTAAAGAGGATACACTTTCTGGGCCCTTATCAACCCTGATTTAAATAAGAGCAAATGTTCAGCTTAAGGGTGTGTGGGTTTACGTCTCTGTGTGTGTGTGTGTGTGTGTGTGTGTGTGTGTGTGTGTGTGTGTGTGTGTGTGTGTGTGTGTGGGGTCTTAATCAGACATGGGTGTTAATTGCTGTGTCAGCGAACCAGATTTAATTACCAGCCCTACCTTTGTCCTTTAATATTTACAAACATCTACACTACTTTTAATTAACCACCAGCACAGAAATGCCATGTTTGGGGGGGAAACGACCCTGCTAATTGCGACGATGGGCACAGGGGTCCAAAGCGATTCCTCTACACCCCTACCTCACACACCAAACAGCTGCTGGACAGACCCAAAAGTAACCCTCTATAGCTAATCATGGGATAGGCCTATTAACCCCTTCAGCGTTTGGTGTCGTGGCAAAGCTACCGTATTTCCATTTAGGGATGCAGCCACCGTAACTTGACGCACGTAACAAGAAAAAGAGAGAAGAGAGGAGAGGAGAGAGGAGAGAATAAGGAAAAGGCAGCGGCAGACGGCCGAGGGGGAAGCGGGCGGAGAAACGGAGGAGCCGGGGGAAACGTTCGGCCGAGGAGCGCCTTGTCTCTCCCGGCCCATCCATTGTGGGGAGGAGAGGCAGATGACGGCTCAGTTCTCCCCTGTCTGTCGGACATGACGGATCAGAACCACGCTCCACTAATGCCCCGTCGCTGTGTGTGGGGGTTCGCCTCCACATCGCCTACAACGGTAAATTGACAAAGTGTGAAAAAGTGTCTCGCATGCAGGGCTGTGGGTATATTATGTGGCATATATTATGTGGCTCCCCCAAGGCAGGAGACGCTATGGTCGCTGAAAGCTCTTACAGTGCAGGGCCTGGCATAGAGAATAGGATAAATCACAGGGATGGGTTTTTATAAGTCCCCATCGGAAGTGGGTGAGGACCTTAACCCCCGGCACGGCCCCTCACATTTGATTTAGGGGAGGGGGAGGGGGAGGGGGAGGGAGACAAAGGGACAGGTGGGAGACAGAGGGACAGAGGTGGGAGACAGGGGGACAGTGATGGAGACAGGGGGACAGAGGTGGGAGACAGGGGGACAGAGGTGGGAGACAGGGGGACAGAGGTAGGAGACAGTGGGACAGAGGTGGAGACAGGGGGACAGAGGTGGGAGACAGGGGGACAGTGATGAGACAAGGGGACAGAGGTGGCAGACAGAGGGACAGAGGTAGGAGACAGGGGGACAGTGATGAGACAGGGGGACAGAGGTGGCAGACAGAGGGACAGAGGTAGGAGACAGGGGGACAGTGATGGAGACAGCGGGACAGAGGTGGGAGACAGGGGGACAGTGATGAGACAGGGGGACAGAGGTGGGAGACAGGGGGACAAGGGTGGGGGACACCTCATAAGTCTACACAGTCTGATCTGAGTCAGACAGGAGCCGGAGTCATCATCCTAGCTAATACCACTAAATACGCCTACTGATATACATCTCAGAACAGATAGGTTCTCCAGATTGGGAAAACACGGCTGATGGCAAACGTGTTATGTGAGCACTGGAGAGTCTATAGCTGGGGAAGAGAAGGAGAAGAAAAAGGAGGAGGAAGAGTAGGGGGAGGGGGAGGAGGAGGGGAGGGGGAGCAGGAGGGAGCCAAGTGTTGCACTGTCCTGTAACCCAACAGTCAGAACACACTGCCCTGAGCAGGCTCTGGTAGATCCACTGTCCCTCCTGAACAGAGAGCAGGGCTACACAAATAAAGAGAGTGAGGAGGAACAGGGAGAAAAACCGCAGGATGTCTCTCTATCTGTTCACGCCAGAGCCTGTCCCCAAACCCTCAGCAAACCTCTCCTTCCTTTTCCTCTGCTCCGCTTCGAGCGTGCCAAGAAAAATAGTTGACCTACTGTTCTGTGGGAGAGTTTCCTTTCAGTGCAGTAGCTTCACGAATGGATTCTCCATGAATAAAATGGCAGATTGTCTTAATGCTGCCCAGGCCAGCATTGAGAGAGTGAGGCTAGTGCTTCTATCTACAGGCATGGAATTCACTTTCCCCGGCCCCTCCAATATTCACACACACACACACACACACACACACACACACACACACACACACAAACAAGCACACAGTTTGTTCTAGTACGTCTGAACAGCTGTTCCATGTGTGTGTGTGTGTGTGTGTGTGTGTGTGTGTGTATGTGTGTGTGTGCGGGTGGTTCCAGGTGAAAGCCTCCCTACCATGGACTTTGTGAAGGGCCGGGCCAGGGTGAAGAGGAAGGTCATGAGCCACCAGCTGCGGTGGATGGCGGTGAACATCATGTTGCCCGGGTGCACGGCGTTGGCGGTGACGCCGCTCGGCGACAGGCGGCGGTGGAGCTCCGCAGCGAAGAGGACGTTGCAGAGCTTGGCCCGGTTGTAGGCCAGCATGGACCAGTAGCTCTTCTGAGGGGGGGACAGGACGGCCTGGTCCAGCTTCCCACACGAGTCCTGCAGCTCCGTGAACCTGGGAGACAACGGGCAGCACCGGATGGAAACAAATTCTTAACATTTTACATACTGTAATAGATGTTTTGTTTGTGGATTGTGTGTGTGTGTGTGTGTGTGTGTGTGTGTGTGTATCTTTGAGTGTGTCTTCGTGTGTGTGTGTGTGTGTGTGTGTGTGTGTGTGTAGCATCAAGCAACCAAAGTGTAATGCTGGCGGAATGCAAATCAAAGGCGTGACATGATGTTCTTTAATTGCCTGCGACAGAGCAGTTAAAGTCCAGATGTTTGACAAGGCTCCTTGAACATTACACTGCTGGTGTTATCATGGAGCCACCATCTTTTCCCAAGTGTGTGTGTGTGTGTGTATTCTTGTTTTGTGGCTGTGTGTGCATGTGAGCCAGCCTAAAAACCCAGTAGAAGACATTCTAAATCTTAATCCAGTCATTAGAACACAACCAATCAAAATGTCAGCTGGTTTTCTTGTTGTGATTTTACAAGCTTGCTGCCGCTTGTTTACTGTTGCCTGCCGCTACATCCTTGTCTGGCTAAATTACAACATCTGCAGGCATTTCAGTTCATGTGCCGGAACTTCATAACGGCTTTAGCAACTGTGGGTTGATAAATCAATTGCCTGAATGCCAAACGTTGTTTGTCGAAAGCTTTCTCGATGTCTGTTAGCGTGCTACCCTGTGACGGAGCTTGAGGGTGGCCACATTGGAACATCTATTGCAATCTTGGGCTGAACGATCTTGCCATCCCCCAGAAACATTTTAGAACACCAACATGCTTTAAGATAAGTTCAAAAGGAGCGAACAGATTTGGTTAGTGACCATTTTCGCCACGCTCTGTATTGTGGCAGAAATGGAACGTTTTTGGGATAACATGTCAGAGTGATTCCATTAAGGATATCCCCTTCTTTGGTTTGGCCAGAGCCAAAGCAGTAAACCGGTGCAGGGACAATTCCTCTCTAAGCCCTAATGCGGGACACTGATAAAATGTCCTGCTATTACCCGTCTCTCCATCTCTGCCTGCCAGGTCAGTGCTTTACAACAGGACAAGGGGCTTAGGGAGCATAATCTACTGCCAGGTCAGAGGTCACACACAGCCTATGAGAGGAGGCTAAGTGAATAAACAGGAAATGGGGGCAAACCGAAAATACCACACAGACCGAGAAAAAAGAAGAGAGCGGCTTCAATGGATGCAATATAGGTCTGAAATGAGGCGGGGCGAACGGGAGATGTAATATGAGATATTGTCTATTCCCACTCCTATTTTCCTGCAGCAGTTTGTAACTGACTCCCTCGGGTGCTGCCTGAGCCCTCTTTGAAGGGGTTAGGACCACCGGTGATGGGATGGTTGGGTGGGGGGAGCAGGAGGGGAGAGGACAGAGGGACGCTGTGGAGCCAAAACGGCTGGGGGGGTCGACGGGGGGGACAAAGGGGAAGAGAGGGACACAACGCTGGACCTCCGAGGCCCGGGCAGGACCTCCGAGGCCCGGGCAGGACCACGCGGGCAGACCCAGCGGACCCCTCCTAAAGGCTGCCTGAACCAGAAGCCGCGGGTCCAGGTCAGCCATCCCTCTGCTCCCGCTGCGTAAGCAAGTCCCCTGTCACTCCGGGGCTGCCAATACGCTCCCCCGCTTCTCACTCCCTGTCCGTTGGTGCCGCCATGCTCCCCCCTCATCTCTCTCCCTGGACGGGGGCCGCGCGGCAGCGCTGTGACCTCGTCTGTTCATCGGTGTCGCGGCGGGCCCGCTCCTGGTCCCCCCATGCATGACCGTAGGCCTGTATGTAATATAGCAGAACATACTGTAGCTCATATAGAACAAGCGTGTTGGATCTGCTAGAATAACTCTGCCTGCCTTTACCCTCAGTCTCAGGTCGCCTCCAATCAATCATTGTGATCGGCCGTGCGGCTGACTCCGGCCCCGATCAATGTACACACTGAACGCCTCTGATGCACAGGGCCCGGGGCCCGGACGAGCGGGCCCAGTCAGACAGCAGAATACAGCGACTCCGTGACAAGCAGCGCTACCAGAAGCGCCGCCCAGCCAGCAGAACCACAAAGGAGAGCTGGGGAGAGTGGCTGAGAGAGAAAGAGAGAGAGAGAGAGAGAGAGAGAGAGAGAGAGAGAGAGAGAGAGAGAGAGAGAGAGAGAGAGAGAGATAGAGGAGGAAGGGATACCTAATGAAAGGAGATTTGAGTTGATAAGTCCATCCATCATGTTGATGACATGTTTAATGCACGCCGACAGCATGAGGAGGAAAAGTGAGTTTTTAGTGAGCGAGGCTGTCACGTTTGACAGTGCGACCATAAGTCTGATCTATACGTCGGGCAAGGGAAAGCAGCCAGCAAAGCAGATCTGCCAGCGCCAGCCAAGCTTCCCGGGTTCACCTCCTTATGGGGACCCGTTCAGGCCCTAACACGGCTAGGCGGTGGGCTGAAGCAGGAGACAATGGAGGAGGTGTGAGAGTAGGTATTACCTCCTGGTAGTTTTAATGGAGGTGTAAGTGTAGGTTTAACCTCCTGGTAGTTTTAATGGAGGAGGTGTGAGTGTAGGTTTCACCTCCTGGTAGTTTTAATGGAGGAGGCGTGAGTGTAGGTTTCACCTCCTGGAAGTTTTAACGGAGGAGGTGTAAGTGTAGGTTTCACCTCCTGGTAGTTTTAATGGAGGAGGCGTGAGTGTAGGTTTCACCTCCTGGTAGTTGAGGTGTAGTTACAGTCGACCAGAGGTCCCGGGGAGGGCCACGGCCCCAGGGGAGAGGGGCGTACCTGTGCGACTCCGAGGACACCACCACCACGCGGGCGGGCGCAGAGCGGCGCAGCACGTCCTGCAGACACTGGACCAGCAGGAAGTGGCCGAGGTGGCAGATCTGGAAGGTGGACTCCAGGCCGTCCTCGGTCAGGCGCCAGGGCTGGGTGCACACGGCCGCGTTGCACACCAGGATGTGGAGGCGCCTGCGGAGGAGAGAAGAGGGGCAAAAAAAGGGGTGCCGTTAAAGGGGCTGAGTGCACAGGTACAGGCAGGGATAGGGGTATATATGACGCGTGTGTCAGAGGGGGCCTGGGGTGTCCGAGCAGGCCAGCGGTTCCAGTGGTCTCCTCTGTAACTCCCCGTGGTCTGAGAGGGGTAGAGGTAAAGCTTCAAGCTGGCCGCAGTCCAAGAGAAACACCACCTTGAGTAGTCATCAGGAACCGATCCTCGGAGAACGAGAGGGGGAGAGAGCGCAAGACAGGAATGGAAATAAATACAGGAAACACCAGAGAGTAAAAGACACGGGAGAGAGAGCGAGTCAAATAAAAGGTTCGCATACGCAGATTTGAAAACACGTATTGATTCTCAAAATGATCTGTCTTAAAGGTTGTAGTAAAACTGTGTCTCTCCTCCATGATGTCTGTCAGCACATAAAAGAAGCAGACACAGTTAGTTTCATGTTTCTGCCTATCATTCTCTGCTGACAGTGGGTGTGGTTAGCAGGATAGCTGACCTCCTGCTCGCACATCCAGGCAAGGCCAAAAGCCCAGAGAAACCAGTAGGACTAGCCCTCTCGCTTGCAGAGAGACGCAGAACACAGCTTTGAGCGTGATCGTTCCATAACAGAAATTCTAAACAAATCAGAATTGTACGGTAAGCACAAACGAAGAGCTGACCAAACGTTATTTTGACAGTTAACAATGTACGTAAAAAGTGAGTGCGTGCCTTTACCATCCGGCTCAGAGAGAGAACGAGAGAGAGAGAGAGAGAGAGACATAGACAGACATAAAGATAGAAAGATAGATGGAGAGAGAGAAAGTGAGAGTGAGAGAGTGAGAAAGAGACAGAAAGCATTAGGATAACTACAATATGGACTGTAAAGGCCTGCAAACTAAACTACAAAGCCAGCATAAAAAGGCTGCACCAAATACCCACCAAAGAATCGGATACTGATGTACTATGGGTGCTCTCAGGAGCAGACCTAATTTGCTGGCGAGTCATAAAGCATATTTTCTAACACATGCACCCACACAGACACACCCGCACACACACACACACGCACACGCGCGCACACAAACACACACACACACACACTCTCTCTCTCTCTCTCTCTCTCTCTCTCTCTCTCTCTCTCTCTAAAGCATCACGTACGTGAGGGGTATTCCGGACATCCCCTCCTCACGTGGGAGGGAGCGAAGAATGTGGGATTGGCCGGGGCAACAAGAGATCCTTGTCGGTGACAGCGTCGCTCCAGCGAGCTCGAAACCACAGTAACACAGTCGAACAATCCAAACACACCCCACCAATTTTTAATTTCTTCCATTAGAATTAATTATGAGGCCGAAGGCAATTTGTGTACCCTGTGTTTAAGATTGCCTACTGGATTAATTAAAAACTGGATGCTGGAAAATTAATGTGTGAATTGTTCTTCCTTGCTATAATGAGCCATCCCTTGCTATTAGCGAGGAGGGTACGGTACGATCACCTTCAGGCCTCCCAACACACAGAGTTCATTAAAGAGCGCTAAGCAAGTCACCGGTCCACCCACGGTGAGGAAACGTGCCACGTCGGCACATATTCAACACAACATACTGGGTGAGTCTGCAAACGTGACCCACAAAAGTGGGTTAATCGTAGCCTGCCTGTCTGGCTTTGTGATGCCCTTTTTTGGAGCAAAGCTCGCTGCAACCCCCGGTCCAAGTGCCGTTACTGCCGTTACGTTTTGTTCCTGTCTCAAAGCTGCCACAGTGTTTGGAACCCAGGGCTACGTGCAGCAGTGTGTCGCTGAAGCCAAGAGATCCTAGCTGCCGAAACAGGGTACTTCCCTGTGACTTAGAGAAGATCGACTCGGGACTAACCCCCTCCCCGCCCTGGGCCTCGGCTCAGCGCAGGTCCAGCGTGGGCTTGTGCCGTCGCTAATTCACCAGAGCGGACGGGCAGTCGCGCCAGTCTTGCCAGGTTTCTTCACAGACCATCATCCACCCGAACTCCGCCGCTAAGCTCCCAGCGCCGCAGCTTCTCAACCACAGAAAAGTGAAGGGCCCTGCTAACCCAGCGACACCCCCTTCCCCAGCCGCTCCTCCCGTGAACACAACAGACCCGTTTAGAAAACTGGCCTGTGGTGTGGTGAGTGGTCTGCTCCTAGGCCCCGGCCTAATGAAGGCCTTTTATAGCCCAGCCCACGGCCCCCCGCCCCGGGCGCGAGCTGCTCCACCCAGGGTGCTAACTAGCAGACGGGGAGGCCTCCGCTGATCTGTTTACTTTAAATAAGCCCCGCTGGCCGCGACCTCTGACCTCTGGGGTAATGTGGCCCAGCAGGACATGATTGGCTGGCGGAGCTGGCTGGGCTTAGGCTGGTCATTAACACCAGGCTTTATTGGCCACAAGGAACACACGCACGCGTGCACGCAAGAGCACACACACACACACGTTCACACAACGCACCCTTATGCATGCAAGCACATGAGCGCTGTAAAAATCATACACACACACACACACACACACACCCACACACAAACAGACAACACACGCACAAAAACAGACACACACACGGACAGCAGTATTCTCGAATAGAACAGAGTGATGGCTGGCTAATTACACACGGCTGCTATGAGCTGTGCGGCCCACATTTGAAACGGGAGCCATGCTAAAGTGTGGCTAAGCAGGGAAGAGCCGCTGCAAACGGACGCGATTAAAACCCAAATGACGTGTGTTAATTATGGCACCCGTCACTCGAAATGGCATCAGGGCCATTGTGGCTGTGCCTTCCTCCGTCAATTACGCCCCAACGAAACGCCACTGCATTCAACAATATCAATATCCAGGTAATTTCATTTCAGAGGACAAGGCAATTAAAGCGGAGCCAGGGTCAATGGAACAGAAAGCAGCGTGAAAGCCACTGACTAAAACGCTTAGAAGCCGGGCAGGGAGAAAGGAGAGGAAGGACCGGGGGAGTGGGGGGGGGGGTTATTACATTCTACCTGTCAATGACACGCTTTGGGAGCGTTCGGGGAGCGTTCCACGAGCGGGCGCCGGGTGCCCACGGTCCGCGGGCGTCTGAGTGAGCGAGCGCGCGGCTTCACGCCCGCGTTTGTGTGCCTGTTGGTGGGAACCGGGGGTGCGCCCGCGCCCGGAGACATGGCCGCGTTGTAACGGAACGGTGGCGGACTCAGGCAGCTGCCCAGTGCCACTCACCGCCCCCAGCCCCCAGCCCATAGCCCCCAGCCCATAGCCCCCAGCCCCAGCCCAATGCCTCTGCCTGGCTCCACTCCGGTTCTGATGAGAATTAATGTACTCTGACGTCTCAGGGGACTCCCCCTCAACACCTCAGCTAATGAAGAAATACAACCGTGCCAAAACACTGAGGGGACAGAGACAGCGGGGGGTACACACGCAAAAAGAAGAAGAAAAAAACAGGGGGGTAGAGAGAAAGTGTGGAATGTTTAAAGGGGGTTAAAGGGAGATAGCTGCAGTCGATAGCGGGTGTCAGGGGCTTTTGTCGAACGGATTTGTCAGCCGGGAACGGAGGGTGCGGTAGGGGAACGCAGAGGGGAGGGGTGTTAGGGGCGGGGGGAGGCAGTGTGGGGAGTCACCATGCTGTTTGGCTGCGGCCCAGGACACGAGGCCTAGATGGTCATACCCTGCCCCGAGGCTGCCAGGGGCCATGACTGCCCTGCATCTCCCCCAGGACCGCCCAACACACACACACACACACACACACACACACACACACACACACAGCACGGACTACAAGTTCCTAACCACGGATGCCAAAACAGAACACGACCCCGAGACAGCAACAGGGTGACCAGAGGACACTTGCCAATAGAGCTGACCACCACAGAAATGAGTGTTGCAAAATCTGTCATCCAGCAATGTCAATGTCACACACACACACACACACACACACACACACACACACACACACACACACACACACACACACACACCAGCTTCCACCGAGCCTGGACCTTCTGTGACCATATGGTGTCCATCAGTAACCCGTTAGCATTGTATCACTACCATGGGAGGAAGGTGTGGCTGCTAATGGGATCTGCTGTGAGAGTCCAGTGTCACAGAGCACTGAGAGGCTGAGGCCCCAAACATTTCCACTTGTTGCTAAAATGATTAGCAATTTTTTTTTATTGTTCTTTTAATGCTTTTGGGGGGGCTCTACTTCATTCAGGCTTTGTATCCATTTTAAAGCCGTGGTGAATAAGTCATTATCTGTTCTGTTTGTGCAGGAAAACAACCTAATTACCCCTCCATTCTTCACTATCCCTCCTTCCCTTTCTGTCTTTCTTCTCCTCCCTCCCGAGTAGCGAGGAAGCCAATCAAGTTAACCGGGGACCTCAGAGAGGCTCCTGATTGGATTACTTAATTGACGGGGCAGCAGAGGGTTATGATTGGATAGCTTGGCTGGCTGCCCTCCCTCTGATTTGATAGCGGTGTAATTCACCAGGGGTGAGGGGTCGCGGACCTGGTCCTGACCAGCCCCTCCCCGTCTCCAGGACAAGGGGCAACTCAGGTTGTGTAATGGCGGATCAATGCAGCCCTGAATACTTACAGTTTCTTGGCCTTGAAGGAGTCGGCAAACTCCCTCACGCTGCGCAGGGACGCCAGGTCACACATCATGGCCTCCACCCTGGCTTTGTGCTGGAGAGAGGGGAAACACACAACAGCATGGAGTCAACATCCGCCTTATCAACGTCCTGATTGTCATCATCATCATCATGATTATCATCAGCCTCAGCAGCGCTCTGATCTGAAATCTCAAATGTTTGTCGTAATAACAAATGTGCGTAGAGGCATCCAAAGACTATTGTCGTCCTACTGGAAAAGTGCATGTAAGAAAGTGAGTGTGTATTTGTGGGTGTCGGTTGTAGGTGTGTGTAGGTTGTGTTTGTGTGTGTGGGTTGTGTTTGTTTGTGTGTTGTGTTTGTGTGTGGGTTGTGTTTGTGTGTCTGTGCGTGTGTTGTGTCTGTGTGTGGGTGGTGTCTGTGCGTGGGTTGTGTTTGTGTGTCTGTGTGCACGCAGCTCATCAAACACCATATGTTCTGGGGACAAGGAAATTAATGATGTCAAAACAAATGACTACTTGACTACTTGCACTTACACACTGCGATAGTCGCCATATTACTCGCCATTTTCTAAATCCTGCTGCGCTATCTAAATGGAGACAGTATCCATGGTCAAACGTGGCCCTCTTATCTTCTGCAGAGGCCTGAGGTTTGTTTGTCCACTGGCACTCTCACCTCTTCCAGTCAGCCATACATCTCTATCAGCACGGGCCCTCTCTATAAACATGCTACAGTCCATCTCCACATGACAGATGAGCACACGTGGGACCTCGCCGTGTGCTGGTGTGCGTGTAAGCGTGTGAGTGTGTGCGTTTGCCGAGCGCGAACCAGGAAGAGTGTGTTCCGCTCAGACTAATGGTCCGTTCGACTCATCCCTCACGCCGGAGCGGGAGAGACACCGCTCCCAGGATTCCCGCCGTCTGGGAATGGAAACACCGGGCTGGTTCTTTGACGCCGGGGATCTCCGAGGAGCGCTGTCAGCTCACATTACCCCCCTCCCGGAAGAGCGTTTGGCGTTCCGCTCACCCAATCCACGCTCCCCCGTCAGCCTTTTTTCCCAGATCTGATCTCCATCCCGGGAGCACGGTGTGGGAGCGGCGTTCCTCCTGGCGTCTGTCTGGCCACGGCTAACGTTGCACAGCGCACTCAGCAAGGACGCGTGGAGCGCTCGGACAACAGCCGAGGTTTAACGGCTCCCTTACATGGAAATAAGGGCTCTTTTCAGGCGTTTTACAGACTTGCCTTTACTGCTCCTCGGAGTATTTACACATTCCTACCATCGCACGCACGCGCATGCACACACACACACACACACACACACACACACTCTGTGACACTCCCAACATTGTGTTGTGACTCAAGGGTAAAAGCTCACTACCTTACCATTATCTATGCCTGGGTTATTCTCTAGATGCTACTATATACCATTATATGGATGCTATTACACAGCGTTAAAGTACTGATTATGGCGATTATAGATATGATTATAGGGTACCTGCTTTATATGATCTACACACAGCAGTAATCACAGGTGAGAGGAGATGATTGGCTAATTTAATGACTTAACTGTTGAGTACACACAACAGACACAGGGCGCCCCACACACATGCACACGCACACACACACACACACACACACACACAATGGAGCCTAGCTAAGGAACAAAAAGTGCAAAGGGACACGGCCATATAAGGACAAAGCTGACTACCATGTCTATGGGTCATGGATGGAAGACTTTATACGGCAAAATGAAATATTTTTAATAAACCTTTATTTGTGTCTTAAAGAGAGACGGTTAACATAGGACTTAAGCTGTAAACTCGCGGCAGGTTCGAGGAGTTTGTTGGCCAACACCAATGGTACGGTTCCTACAGGGAGCAGGAGCTCGGCTGCCCGTCAGAGGAGCTGGTGGAGGGCACAGAAGCACCTTCAAGGCTCCGCTCTGCTGAGGACACTATTCACCCCTCCAGAGACCAAATAGAAGGGGGCGATGGATTGAGGAATGGAGAGAAGATGGGGGGGCTTGAGGGGGGGGGGGGGGTCACTGGAGCACATCCAGCAGAGAGAGGTGAGCAGCCTCCCTCCCTGCCTGCCCGCTCACCCGCACCCTCCCCCCCTGCAGATTGAAGTCTTGCGAAGAAAATAAAGTTTATTGCCTGGAAAGAGGGGGGAAAAAGCATGTAAAAAGCATTAAAGCGGTGGAGGTGAACAATTAGACAGATGGCCAGGTTTCGGAAGGGGATGGAGGAGGGGGGCCGAGGAGGAGAAAGAGAGAGGGAGAAGGCGCGGACGCAATCGTTCAGGGTTTTTTATGAGGAGCCCTGACAACTCCTGGTCTCCTCAAGGGCGAAGGCAAAGTGCGAGGCAGCGAAGCCTCCCTGGTTAGCTGTGGTGCAATTGCTGAGTGTGCAACACCAGCGGGCTAGGGCTGGAGCCACGGAGCTCACTGGTGCTCGCCAGACACACAACCCCGGACGACAGCTCGGGCTGGCCAGCGGTGGGAACTTCGCTGGCTCTACAAAGTCGTATGCAAAGTTGCAAAGGGCTCAGGTAGAAAGAAATCCATACCGGAAACTGAGTCAGAAGAATCGGTTTCGCAGACTGACTGTTGGCCGAGGCGGGAGAGCGGATGTTGAGGACTCGAAGGACAAGGTCACCCCGAGGAGAACGTGAGCCTTAGATCCCTCCAATATGGCCCCTCACCCCACCCCCCCCCCCTCTCCCTCCCTCCCTTTATCCACCAACGGCACTCAGCCAGAGCACAGCTGTCTGTTATGTGACAATGACCTGTATGACTTTCATCACAGAGACTCTCAGAGAGAGAGACGGGTTTGAAGGAAGGAGGAGAGGAGGAGGAGGGGGGGTAAGGAAGAAGAAAAGAAAGTGTGAAGTGCGACAAGTTGGACGTATTGGCGCCTCTCTCCCTCCGTCCAACCCTCTCAAGGTGTGCCATGTGTGTGTAAGGAGGGAGGTGACAGTGAGGTGGGGCAGGGGGGGGAAGTAATACAATTAGAACAGTGGCCATCCAATCCAATCAGGTGAAGAGGTATTAGAGATAGGGAGTCCCATCCTGTCCAATAAGACAGTATACCACTCTACTGACCCCTTTAACACACACACAGACACACACGCACACACACACACGCACACACACACACACACACACACACACGCACACTCCACTGACCTCCTGGATAGTGCTGCGGCCACCCCTAATGGACGCACGACGGTGGAACCGCCAAATAATACACCGTCTTAATGCACTGCCCCCTCTCTCTCTGGCCCCCCGCTCTCCCTGCACCTCTCTCAGCCTCCTCGGGGCTCCGCTCGCACACACCTTCGACCCCTCTCTCCATCTCTCCAGGGCCCTGCTGCACCTTTAGACCGCCAGACACAGGAGCACACTTAAGAAATCAAAACTAGCGGCGAGGAGCAGCCCCTCCCAGACCAACGCCTTCAATGTGTGAGTGAAGGGAAATCGTGGCAAAACATGGAATGCCGGACAATCGGGGGCGTAGAAAGCTGTACGGAAAAACTAATAATCCGTCTGCTTATTGTCACTGATAAGTCCTGATGTCCTTTTATGAACAATGGTCCATAAATAGTTGTGCGAGCCATATTGGTGTAGCGCACTAAACAGGCGGGCTCTCCAGCCGGCCGTCTGGAGGCAGGACTCACTACAGGACAGGGAGCGTGAGGGAGGGAGCCGAGAGGAGAGCGCCTGTGAAAAGGGCACCTCATAAAAGCAATTAGAGGAATGACTTTGAGTCTCTCTCTCTCTCTCTCTCTCTCTCTCTCTCTCTCTGCTGCTCAGATTAGCACGGGCCTACGAGGGAGGAACCAGGGAGGAGAGGACCCCCCTCACATTTCACTGACCTTGTGGGGACCGCCCGGCGCTGAATGGTTGGCCGGCGTTTTAAGGCAGCGTTTTATCATAGGTATATATTTTCGGTGGGAAGAGGAAGAGGAGAGGGGAGAGGAGGCGAAGCGCCGGCCGGTGCTGGTCGTTTATCACGCTGTCACAATTATGACGTTCGTTCATAAATACCAACCAATCTCCTCTCCACCTGGCTGAGTCACGCACAGGCGTCACGTGCGAGCGCGCATGAACACGCACGCGCACACACACACACACAGACACACACACACGCACACACACACACACACACAAATAGAGACACGCACTTCCTCCACACCTGACTGAGTCTCCAACCCTGGCCAGTAGTCTGAATATTGACCTCTGTACACAGACAGGTACACACACACACACACACACACACACACACACACACACACACACACACACTCACACACACACAGTGAGGGCCTGCTACCCACCGAAACACACAACAAACAAACATGGATATGATCCATAAGCCCACACATACAAACACAAACACACACACACACACACACTCGCTGCAATTAATAGGACGGTTGGTCTCTGGCGAGGGAGAGAAAGTGCCTGTTCAGCACATAGAGGCAGAATATGCAATTTCCTCCCGTTAAGTCTGTATTAAATTGATTTCTTCTTTCTCTGACACGGACTGGGTTTTTCCCCCTAATGAAAGCTGGATAATCTACAGGTTTTCCCTTTCCTGAAATCAAGTTACAAATCAAGCCACTGTGGGGGCAGATATGGGAAAGGTGAGGAAAGGACGCGGGATGATTTTCCAGATGAGAAACAAGGAGAATGAGGCTCATACGTGCGGATACTCTCAACGCGGACGTACGAGGGCGACGCTCACATGCGTGCGCCCACAAACACACACAGTCCCTGAACTCCTCAACTAGGGGAGGGCCACACAGATCCTGTTGGTAAACACTGCACCCATTGTTTTCATTCGAATCCCCCACTTAATGTGACCAGCGTGTGAAGATGACTTATGGGGACGTCAGGGCCTTTAGTGAAGACACTGTGAGTAGACCTGAAGACTGGGTTAGGAGAATTGATGGTGTACCAGTAGATTGTTTAAGTCACAGAGACAGAGACAGAGACAGAGACAGAGACAGAGAGAGAGAGAGAGAGAGAAAGAGAGAGAGAGAGAGAGAGAGAGAGAGAGAATGGGAGAGAGATAGGGGAAATTAACAAGGACAGGGCGGTCATGATAGTGGCAGAGTTTGCAGAGTTTGCTTTTAGGAAGCAAACAGGCCATGGGGCCTCAGGCGCAGAACAAAGAAGTGCCTCCTCAAAGACAAGAACATGCGCACACACACACACTGTCGCGGATTTTTTATGTCTCCGCACTCCAGTGAGATCGAAATAATTAAATACTTTGAGAAATAACGTCCGCTTGCTTTTAGTGGTTTTAATGGAGATGAGTAAAAAGGTAACAGAGTTGATATACAATATATCAACCACAAAGTAACAAAATAAAACTGATCAGATAAAAAGAAAACCCTAACTGCAGTCTAAAGTCTTACAAAATGAGGATGTATAACTGGTGCGCACAAAATCACAATCCCCCCTAACGTCCCTTATATACACGCTTCCTTAGGAATGTTGATTTAGTGCAATTGCAGTCAGCATCTCCTGTCTTCCCATCACAACACGCACACACACACACACACACACACACACACACACACACACACACACACACACACACACACACACACACACACACACACACACACACACACACGCTCAACACTCACACAGGTAAATGACAGAGCACACAACCTCGTCTTTTAGTGAAGTAGACCTTGATTCCTTTGCCATTCTCCATCCAGCTTCCTTTGCTTTCTCTTGTAGAGCAGCATTAAACAGGCTGCTCATGTGCATCAAACAGCCATGCAGATTTAAATAATGTTTAGAATGGTCTCAGAAAGACGGCCAGAGATTGTCACCCCCCTCCCACCCTATTCTCCAGCATCCTGGCCCTATCTTCTCCCTCATCTTCTCCTCTCCCTCCCCGCCAGATTTGCAGACGGTGCAGATTTTCCTCCCATGTCTTCAGTGTAACCGATACCCCTAACAACCGGGATTTTAATGCGATCCATATTGCGCCCTAATATTTCAGATCTCAGAATAAGCACTGGCAATTACATATTTACACCGAGCTTATTTTGCAATTCTGCACAGGGCTTTGGTGCCTGGGTGAGCAGCGCGGCCCTGTCTTAGATGCTGATTATGTCTGGGTTAGATAACAATGGAGTCAGTAGAAACTCAGAGACCCCGGTGCACTTCCCACTCCTACTTTCTGTTTGGGGCTGTCAGCAAATCAGCTCGCCTCTCCGCGCCAACTCCCAAATAATAATGTGTTATTTTCAAGAGCAGAGTCTCTGATGTGATTGCTTTATCCCAAGCCTGCTGGTTTAACAGTCTTTAATACCCCCCTTCCAACTTTTGCGCCCTCCAAAAGGGTTTTCGGGTGTGGGGTGGGGTGGGGGGGGGGGGGGCTGCATCAAAAGCCTCCTCACAAAAAGATGTATTTACAGAGTGGGGGGACTCACTCACATGCAGAGTGGGGGGACTCACTCACATGCAGAGATGACGAAGGAAGTCGCTTTGATTTGGCTCTGTTGCCCCTCGTCGTGGAAGCGTCTTAATAGCATACGCATAACATAATTGAATAAGAAAAGGATTCAGCAATTACGAAACATGGAGGCCTTTGATCTGAGTAAATGTATAATTGGTTCTGCGATGAGGGAGTGTTTTACTCTCCGCAGGGTCTTGGATATCCTCTGATTAAAGCTCTTTTGTTTGGGATTATCTTAACTGCTTTGTGGCTTCTAACGTCAAAATAGTTTTGCCTGGAAATAAAAGTAAAACAGTTGATTTAATCTTTTATCTTTTAGGTAAATAGACGATGGAATGGAACCCCTTCTTTATACTGTGTTGTGCGGGGCAACAAAAAGACAGAAAATGTATGGGATGAGGAAGGAACAGCAACACAAGAACTGACAATAACAAATAAGTGATAGCAAATAGTCAGATAACAATGCTGTTCATATCCCAGTTACATTATTTACAATAACCCTGCATAATAAGGCCCTGTGGTATGTCACATGCAGAGCTGATAGGCATATTTAAATAATGGGATTGTCATGATGCATCTATAGTCTCTCCAGTGTAATCAGTGTGTCACGTGACCCTGGCCGGGGTCAGAGGTCAGGGAGCCAGAGAGTGTCAATGGAGCGCTGCCTGACAGAGAATAGATGATGCCTTGTAAACAAATTGTGTTATTGCTTTAATTCATGCAGACTGATTCAATTTGCCGGGAGAGGAGTCCTTCGGCAGGGAACGAAGGGACGGACGAGCGTCGGCCAGGGGGAGAAAGGCGGACGGACACCTTCTCCTTCCATACCTCCGTTGATCCCGCCATCTCTCTGTCTCCGCCGTGGAGGCGTAACCGCATTAAAGGTCCGGATCCTCTCGCAGGGAAGGGCGCTAGATTCCGAGGCTGGTCAGCGTGGTCTATTGTCTCCCAGCTAAATGCAATAAGGCGGTGGGTAAATTGAGTTGGGCCCGGCCACTCAGGTGACTCGCTGCCCTGGCATGCTCTGACTAACAATAAGCAGACGGAGACATAGAGATCTGAATGCCATAAAGGAGATAGGAGGGGGGCCGCGTTTAGACCACACCACTTAAACGAAGAAGAGAGAGGTCCTTCGATGATGACTCATCCAATCACGGCCATCAGTACAAACGTAATAAGGCCGCAGATTTAAGCCAACTAGAATATGCAGAAAGCTCAGCGCCTCATAATGGTCAAACCCAGCAGTGAGTCTGAAAACCAACCTGGATTATACCAGAACCACCCACCTCCCCAATCTTCCCACAGAGCACTGCAAAAAGGTAATTGCCCTCAAACACTGCCCTAAGTGGAGGAAGAAGTTTGCTTCCTGCTAGCAGCGAATCAGTAGGACACAACAGGCCCTTTCCTCATTAAGGTACAGGTATAAATGCTCCAAAGCATGAAATTACCCCCGAGCCTCCCTCTCCAAATAACCTGGTTTGCAAACAAATGATCCGAGCAGAAGCCGTAAAAGGCAGATTATTAAAATAATAGGAGGGGTTCCAATTTGCATCCACAGAACAATTCAGCAAAGGAGGGCATATTTCCTGCTGCCTGTCCCGCTCCCCGGTCGCTTCACTGTAGCCCTCCACGACTGTCGCCAGGCCCTACTCCGTCCGCTTACACAAAGCAGGACAATCGAGGTGAAAATCTCAAGATCCATACTTTTTATATATATATATATATATATATATATATATATATATATATATATATATATATATATATACAGTCCCCTCCAAAAGTATTGGAACAGTAATGCCAATTCCTTTATTTTTGCTGTAGACTGAAAGCGTTTGGGTTTGACACCAAAAGATGAATATGAGACAAAAGATCAATATGTCAGCTTTTATTTCCAGGTATTTTCATCTGGATCTGATAAACAACTTAGAAGATATCCTTATTTGAAAAGAAAGACCACATTTTTAGATGAGCAAAAGTATTGGAACAGATAGACTTGAAATGGATTTAAGTGAATAAGACTCAATATGTTGTTGCAAATCCTTTGCTTTCAATAACTGCATCAAGCCTGCGACCCATGGACATCACCAAACTTTTGCATTCTTCTTTTGTTATGCCTTTCCAGGCTTTCACTGCAGCCTCTTTCAGTTGTTGCTTGTTTTGGGGGGTTTCTCCCTTCAGTCTCCTTTTAAGAAGGTAAAAAGAATGCTCTATAGGGTTTAAGTCTGGAGATTGACTTGGCCAGTCTAGGACCTTCCACTTCTTGCCCCTGATGAACTCCTTTGTGGCTTTTGCAGTGTGTTTAGGGTCATTATCTTGCTGCATGACAAAGGATCTCCCAATCAGTTTGGTTGCATCCTTCTTTAAATTGGCAGACAAAATGTTTCTGTAGACTTCCGAATTCATTTTGCTGCCGCCATCATGTGTTACATCATCAATGAAGATTAATGAGCCCGTCCCAGAAGAAGCCATTGAAGCCCAAGCCATCACATTACCTCCACCGTGTTTCACAGATGAGCTTGTGTTTTGGGGGTCATGAGCAGATCCTTTTTTTCTCCAAACCTTAGCCTTTCCATCACTCTGGTAGAAGTTAATCTTCGTCTCAGCAGTCCATAAAACTTTTTCCCAGAATTTTTGAGGCTCGTCTCTGTACTTTTTGGCAAAATCCAGCCTGGCCTTCCTATTCTTTATGCTAATGAATGGCTTGCATCTTCTGGTGTAGCCTCTGTACTGTTGTCCATGAAGTCTTCTGCGAACAGTGGATTCTGAAACCTTCACTCCTGCCCTCTGGAGGTTGTTGTTGATCTCACCAACAGTAGTTTTAGGGTCTTTCTTCACAGCTCTGACAATGTTTCTGTCGTCAACTGCTGTTGTTTTCCTTGGTCGTCCCGTTGGATGTCTGTTACTTAGTACACCAGTAGTTTGTTTCTTCCTGAGGATATTCCAAATTGTTGTACTGGCTATGGCTAGTGTCTGTGCAATGGCTCTGATTGATTTCCCATCTTCTCTTAGCTTCACAATTGCTTTCTTTTCACCCATAGACAGTTCTCTGCTTTTCATGTTGATTACTATAACTGCAGTGTGCACAGGCAAAACCAGAATCTGAAACTGAGCCTAGACATTCAGTGTTATTTATTGTTTGAATGATAAATGTAATAAGACCCACCTGGGCAACAAAACACACCTGTTAGTCACATGTTCCAATACTTTTGCTCAACAAAAAATGTGGTGTTCCTTTACAAATAATGATATCTTCTAAGTTGTTTATCAGATCCAGATGAAAATACCTGGAAATAAAAGCTGACATATTGATCTTTTGTCTCATATTCATCTTTTGGTGTCAAACCCAAACGCTTTCAGTCTACAGCAAAAATAAAGGAATTGGCATTACTGTTCCAATACTTTTGGAGGGGACTGTATATATATATATATATATATATATATATATATATATATAAAGTAACAGTCATTGACTTATTATTATGAATTTGACAATATAACCTACAACTACAAAACGTTGCTTCAGTATTTTAGGGTCCTCAACAGGTAAACTGCTGTATATATATTTAAATATATATATATATATACATATACATATATATATATATATATATATATCTCCTGCAGATATATATATATATCTCCTGCAGACACAGGTAAACTGGCGGGGCTGTCTTGGAGTAAACGCTCCAAACAGCTTTTCTCACTGAAGAGACCACTATCAGCAACCACCACTTTAGAACCCTTCTATTAGCGCTATCTCATTCTCTCTCACCCTATCACTCTCTTGGAGCTCCCGTTTTGCTAATATCATGATAAATATCCGACTGTAACGATACTAACCGTCCCCCTTTCTCCTGTCGTGGTAAACGGGGAGAGACGAGAGAGAGGTGAGAGGAGGAGGCCTCAGAAGCTCTGGTCGGCATTACCTCTGAGTTACGGCCTCCATTTGCATTCGGAAGAGCCTCTTTGGAGAGCCCACCACCTTGGTAACACCCCCATCACGCCTCAGGCGCCCGGGGCAATCAGGGAGATTTAGTGGAGCCGGCAGCCCACCTCGGGCACCCCCCGGCTGGGGCTGCAGGTCCATTCCCAGCCCCTGGTCTCACCACAGGCCCCTCTGGGCCACATCGAGACGCTGGAGAATGGCTGCACTTAACAAGACTGAGGGAGACCAAAATAGATGAGAAGCAGGCGCAGGACATCAGCCGCAGTGGTGAAACAAAGCATCCGGCTGGTCATAATGGATGAGCCGAACGGAGGCCGTCTACATATTCCTCCGCGTCGTTGCCTCATTAGACAAAGGAAAACAAACATGAACTCCTGACCCTGAGTGGGGCCACTTCATCACGGAGTTGACGATGACAGTGACACCATCCCGCTGCTCCTGAGAAGCAAAAGTAGGCCCTTTCTAACAAGTAATGACTGCAGGCGCACGCACATGCACACACACACACAGACACACACACACGCACACGCACACGCGCGCACACAAACACACACACACACACACACACACACACACACACACACACACACAGTGAGAGAGACGGAAGTGTGGCTATGCGGTGTGATTTGCAGATAGTGAATGCTCCACCTGAGAGTTGCCTCTCCAGTTAGCACTGCCTCCTAGTACAGTCCTGCTTGGAGAATATTACCCAATCTCCAGCCTATTGATATTGAGACCGGAGCATCTGTTCACCTGCTTGTTACTGCCCCCAGCACGGCCTCCCAGCTGACACTCAGCTCCGTGTGTGTGTGTGTGTGTGTGTGTGTGTGTGTGTGTGTGTGTGTGTGTGTGTGTGTGTCAAACTCGCAGACCTCTGGGGCAGGCAATAGTCGGGAGCGCACAGGAGAGGAGCAGATAGAGGCTGAGGAGGCTAATGGAGATGTACTGTGGCAAGCACACCGGGGGCCTAATCAACAGAGCCGGCCACAGGCACACATCCACGGGCCCCTGCCTCCCACACTCGCCTTGGCCCTCCGCACACGCTGCCTTTAGCCAATGCAGCGGCGTCCCACTGCGGCCCACTACATCCGTCACCCACCTCGCGGAACACATTTAGCCTACTCCGTGAAAACGGGACACGCCGGAGTGTATTACGGGACAACGTTTATGTCTGCGGAACCGATACAGATGGCACAGGTGAGCTGCAAGGAGGACCAAACAAAGGGATAGGGGGGGGGGGGCTACGAGTGAGGAAGGGGGGGGGGGGGGGGGGGCGGTTAGCAAAAGCCCAGCCTCCGTTATCAGAATCAAATATTAGAGGAAAAAATCCAGAGTGGGAAACATTAATCAAAGTGTTCACCTAGTGGGCAGCCATATGGCACATCAGCACGCCAACAGAGCAAACTTGCTGATCTTCAGTAACGGGGTGCAATTAATTCCACTGGCTGCATCCATCTCTCCCTCGCACGAAAGGAAAAAAGGAAGGGAGAAGAAGGGCGGAAAGAAAGGAGGAGGGTTTGTTTGAGCTCCCTCCTCCTCTCCCCGGGAGTGGGGGAATCAAACCCGGGTGATGAATGAGGTGGACACGAGGGCCTCGGGTAGCTCCCGCGGAGGGAGGGTGGGAGGGAGGGAGAGAGGGAAAGAGGGAGGGAGCAGGGGGAAGGATTAGGAATTGGAGGTGTGCACTCGGATAATGGGAAGCATAGTTAGGTCATAGTTTGGCAGCGTAACTCTCCGGTTCGTTGTCAGTCCTAAAACAACAAAGCAGCTCGGGGTTCTGGACGGAAATGTTGCAGCGAAATGCATTTCCCTCAGTATACAGCCTGTTTTTAAATAAATCCTTTCCTGATACTGCTACAGGCTTGTTTTAGTTACAGTTTGTCTCCATACAGCTCAAACTCTGTAGATATGCCATAGTGTGATTACCTGTATCAAACTTCCTGTTCTGAAATGCAATGCAAAACCGTCTCCTCTGCAGCCCCCATCCCGCACCCCCACCCCCACCCACCCCACCCCCCTCCCTCCCTCACCGAGCCTGTCCTGGCCCTATTTTCGTTTTCCTGCTAGATGAGCGTCTTTGCTCCCTCCTAACGAAGCTTGTCTCCCCAAGTCCCGGCCTGGTATAATTGAGCAGGGCGAAATGAGCAGTGGTTATGCATTCCCTGGACCCTGGCCTCTCTCCCGTCCATACCAACCACGGCGTATCCCACCCCGGCCCTCGTATAGCCCCCTCTCCATCTGGTCCCACAGGCCCGGCCCCTATGCCACCCATACCAATATCCGAAATGACTGCGGGGACCTCCCTTCAGTAGGGGAGGCCCGGCCTCCACCCCCTCGTTAGGGCATTTTTCGGCTGCATTTTGGGCCTAGATGCTTTATGACCCTAATGGGACTCTGTTAATGAGGAAGTCCACGTGTCTCTATTTCCTGTCTAGCCAGGTCGGCAGTTGCTGATTAAAATGAGGTTCCTTTAATGAGCCGGGTTGATCTTACGTTCCCCGCAAAAATAAAGCCTGCGCCCCTCCAAAAGACAAAGGAGCGTAAGCACTCCGACTGTAGCATGCATGTATCCATCCATTCTCAACATCTTCCACAGAAAATAGTTATGCCACCATAAACGGCTTTTTCACCGACATTTGGCAATGATTTCAGACAAACGGCCAAGAAAAGGGCATTAAACATATCTTAACGCTAACACCTCCAGCATAAAGGACAATAAATCTAAGGCACAATAAATATTTAAAGACTGCCCTTGTCGCAAAAGGGCTTCCTCAAGCCACACACACACACACACACACACACACACACACACTCACAGACTGACTGGTGATTCATTGTAATGTCCAAGCATATTCCTTAATCATGTTTAAGCAGGCTCCTTTACAAATGTTCCCGAAACCCTCCGCCCTCGTTTTTCCCAGACTTGTCGTTTCCCCTTCAATCTGTTTCACTTCCATCCCTCCTTCCGGGCCTCTCTCCCCATCCGCCGTGTCAAGTCTGCGAGCCGTGTGAGGTACAGGTCGACGCGCTGTCTCCCCTCCATCATCCCCCCTTTCACTCCGAGGCCTCGTTGACATTAACCTGGAGCCAACACATTTTCCCAGGGTGCCGTGTGTTGCTCTCCACATGTCAGGGTGGGAGGCTTTATGGCCGGCATCCATCAGAGTCACACAACGGGATTTATGGGAGTCCAAAGCTGATCGTTCTGAATCGGTCTTCCTGAGGCCAACCCGCGGCTCCACCTTATAAGATGTAATGGATGAGCCGCCCTCCGCCCCATTATCTCCTCCATCCCCCCTTTTTTTCCCTCCTCTCCTTGCCATCTCCAGCCATTACCATCCCTCCATCCCTCTAGGTGCACTGCCCCTCCCTTCCCTCTCTGTGCTGCTGCCTGCAGCGCCATGCTATTCACCTCCTCACCCATTAACAACGCAGATTTGATTATAAAGAACAACGTAGCACGGCCAACTGATACCCCCTCCTGTCAACGTCAGCACACCGACCCCACATTACCCCGAGACTACATTCTATATCCATCACACACACACACACACACACACACACACACACACACACACACAGAGAAGGACATCATTCATCGGCGGGTGTGGGGCTTTATTTGGGCTAATTTATCGTGACACCATATTAATGGGAAGCGCTGCCCTTCGGAGGGGGGACGAGAGGCAGCAATTAAGAGCGTGCACCGTTCCCTGGCAGCGAGCGGCCAGGGCTGGAGCAATGACAGAGAGCTGTCAATTAGCCTGGGTGGCCACCAGGGGTGATTACTGTCAAAGAGAGGGGGACCAGCAAGCTTTTCAAACGGCTGATTAGCTAGTCAGGCTAACACGCCCTTCTAAACGGCGGATGTGAGGTTGGCATGAAAGTGTGACCGACACACCAGAACCAGTCCGCTCCAGCCCAGTCCAGTCTGGTGTTATTAAAGTGGTTCAGCCCCTGTGGTCCGGACAGAGATGAGAGGACAGGCGGCTGGGGGGGTTCAAAGGTCAACCCTGTTGAGAGGTCTACCTCTTATTAAAGGATCCTCTCCGATGTTCAGCCCCACCTGTTACTTTCCTAAACTGGCCGCTGTATATTCCTCTGTGCCCATACAGCAGGTAACACACACACACACACACACACACACACACACACACACACACACACACACACACACACACACACACACACACACACACACACACACAAATCCACTGGCACACATAAAGGTAATATTGCCCTGCGGCCCCCGGCAGGCCAGGGCCCTAATAAAGGGTTTACACTCTGAAGAAAACACACTGAGAAACCTCGGAGCCTCCCCCGACACACACACAAACACACACACAGACACACAGACACACACACACACACACACACACACACACACACACACACACACACACACACACACACACACACACACACACACACACACACACACAGGGCCTGGTCGTAGACACAGGTCAGGGAAGCCTGGTGTATGGCAGCTCTCTGTGGTGCAGGAGAGCAGAGCAGGGTTTAACCTGTAATATGCTCCCCTCTCCCCTGGTGCCACTTGTGGGGTTTTAGTGGAGGGGAAATTACACCTGCTCTCTGGGCTGAGACCAATACTGACACATAGCCCACTGCTCAGACTGGGGAGTACACACACACACACACACACACACACACACACCCACACTCAAGCACATAAATGTGGGCCAATAAAGTCTTGGTAAAAGAGTTAAAGGGCTACACACACACACACACACACACACACACACACAAAAACACACACACACACACACACACACGCACACACACACGCACGCCACACACACACACACTGGATAACCAACAAATGAAACACAGTCCAGTGTGTAGGTAAGCAGCATTTATGCCCTGCCACAACAACTCTGATCCACAAAATGTTTTATGGCGGTGTTTCACACTCCATTAAAAGACTGATTCTGCTCTAAAAGATATGAGCAGCCCAAATAGCAATAACAGGTTAACAGTCCTTCCCTCCAGTGAACCCTTCCTCCCAGGTTACCATCTTCCTGAATAAGGAGGGTCGCAGAAAAAAGTCAAAAAAATATAAACAAGTTATTGTGTGCAATGTAAAAGCAATATCACCTGTAAAAGACATATCGTTTCTGCGTTGCGTTGTGACTCGCGAACAAACACGACCAACGAAGAAGCAGATCGTGATCATCGTGACCGACCATAGCCGTGTCATCATCGACACGCAAAGCTATTCACTGCATCCGAACTTCAGCTCCGTGACACTGTGGAGTGCAGGAGGGGATGTGATCAGGACGTGAACGGGCTGTGTCTGTGGCAGGCATCCCAGGTGCACATTGCTCAGGTGAGGCCTGGTATGACGCCACAACCCCCGGCGTTCTCTAAACGAATCACCCCCCACCCCCCTCGTCCCTGGCTTGATTTATGGACCTGTAAAAACACACGTTGTTTTTAATCTACTGCCATCCGATCAGCTTCTGTAATGAAATGTGTGTGTGCGTGTTGTACGTGTGTACGTGTGTGTGTGTGTGTGTGTGTGTGTGTGTGCATGTGCAGATGATGATGATGTATGGTTGTAGGAGTCACTCGGTGAATGTGAAGCAGGTCTCTGATAAATATGCATTCAGTTATATAGACTGATTAGGCCGTAAACCAGTGTTAACTCTGTGTCAACACACACACACACACACACACACACACACACACACACACACACACACACACACACACACACACACACACACACACACACACACACACAGTCAAATGATTCCCTGTGCCTGGGGCAGGAGTGTTTGGAAGCCTGCAGGGCTTACTGATAGCCATTAGCCTAGTCCGAGAGGCATCTGGTCGATTAACTCTACACAGAATGGCCGTTTGCTCATCAACGGTTTGTTCGTTCAGCACGGCGTTAGTCTCAGTCTTGGCCTCGGATTTGTGGCGCCGCCATTGACCAGGGTACCGCTGACTTTGGGACACAAACTGTTGGTTGCGGGGCCAACCACAGAGCCTCTTAAGTTCTTCATACAACACACGCACGCACACACACACACACACACACACACACACACACACACACACACACACACACACACACACTCAAAGACTAGAGGAGGACAACACATAGTGTTTGTGTTTTCGGATGTCGAGATTCTAATGGTCCAGGTTTATGGAGAGTAACTGCAACACTAAACGGGCCGCACTAAATCCACTGGGACAATACGTCACTCTCAAGACATCACAGGACGTGTCATTACTCCACCCTGGTTAGTGCCGGTATTACTGTATCTCCAAGGCCTCCCTCCTATCAAATGAAGACGGGGACTGATTGTCTTCCTTGTAGAAGCCAGCCAAGTGTAGCCAGGACAGAAATCAAACACTTGCCCCGTGGCTTTGCCTGGCAGACCCTCCTCAGTTTGGCAGCACCCAGAAAAAGAGCGTCACGTGGCCTGATATGAAACGCAAGGCTTGGGGGCTGGACCCGGCTCTCTTGGCGGTCAGCACTTCTGAGACCCTGGGAAAGAACCGGCATGGACAGACAAACAGACAGATAGACAGACAGACAGACAGACAGACAGACAGACAGACAGACAGACAGACAGACAGACAGACAGACAGACAGACAGACAGACAGACAGACAGACAGACAGACAGACAGACAGACAGACAGACAGACAGACAGACAGACAGACAGACAGACAGACAGACAGACAGACAGACAGACAGACAGAGGGCCGGACGGTGCGCAGTGCGACGGACAGGGACAAAGGCGGAGGGCAGCGCGCTCACGGGGGCAGGAAGCAGAAGAAGGCAGACAAAGACTACGGCCGCCGACCTCTCACCTCCCCCCCGTGGTGGAGCGCTCTCCTCCCAGGGCGAGGAGGGGACGGAGAACGGGGGAGGGGCCCTTTGTCGTGTTCCGACAACAAAGTGATCCCCCCCCATCACCCCCCTCCTCCTCTCCACCCACAGCCCTTTAAGTGACAGGGACATCGTTTGAGTCATTGAAATCCTCCCCAAAAGGACCGATGGCAAGTGACCGGTCATCTTAACGCGGCCGCCCATGCGTCCCCCCATACTGCTTATTTGGCAGAATACGTTCGGCGGCTAACGGACTCGATTTATGCAAAGTTATTCCTCCGCGGCTTCCGCTCCACGCCAAGCATGTGCCTGGAGCTCACGTTGGCCCTGGCAATTAAGAGGCGGCCTCCCCCTCTGCAGGAGACGGAGCACCTGCCTGGACCAGAGAGACATCCAGGGGCCTGGCACGCAGCAAACCGGGCTGGGCTTTCCCGCCCCGCTACCCCGGCCCCAACGACCAGGTAGCCTGGCCCCTTCCCTCAGAGCAGGAGGTGAGGAATGCTAGCCCGGCACTTTAGGATTCATTTAGGCCGGCCCCGTTCTCCCTGGTCCCTCTATATTAGCAGTCAGGGCAGAGCGATGCCCGGTCCCAAAGCCGTACAAAACGCATAATCAAGCATTTAAACACAACCCACGTGGGGTGGGTGGGTGGGTGTGCCGCGTGCCTCCCTATCTCTCCCTCCATAGTAAGAAACACATACAGACACACTGAGAAACTCAAACGGGTGAACTGCGCACATCAAAAATGCTTACTACCGTGAAAGCTCTCCGTGTTCAACTGTAATATGCCGGTAGTATTTACTATCCCATCCAAAGCCCCCTTTAGTATCCCCCTGTGTTGAATTACCCTGGCCCGTAATGGAGAGATCCAGAGTGGTCCTGGTAAACCATGCTGTAGTTGACTGGCTTTGTGTGGTCCCTCCGCGGAGGATCCAGACAGAAAACGTCTGAGAGGGAGGGGGGCGGTCATGCAATTTACATAGCACAATTCACCCTCGTCCCATCCTATCCTCCCTTTTCCCTCTGTCCCCCACCACGCGGACTGGAGTACGGCAAGGAGGGGGGGGGGGATATGAAACAAATAAAAAGCAAATATATGGAGAGAGAGATGAGAAGGTGTCCCAGGAGAGGAGAGGACACACTACTAATATGTAAGGAAACACACCAATTTGCACAGTGGGTCGCCGTGGGACTAAGAGAGGCCCCCATGAATGATTCTGTTCATGTACCTTTCAGTGGCACGGGAGGGGGGGGCTGTTGGAGAAATGGAGGACAAACATACAGGCGGGGAGGAGGGAGGCAGGGGAGGGCGAAGGGGGAAGGCAGTAGGGTGAGTATGTCCTGGACTGATGGGGTTCTAAAAGGGGGCTCCGACAATGCGTGTGCCTGAGCATTGACATGCCCAAGTTATTTACAGCAGACTAACTCATCCACCAAATACAAAGACACTGCATGTGCCCAGGCATTCTGAGTTTTGTCAAATAATGTGTGAAAAACCAAAAGGTTCAAGATTTCTGTCAAAATCCAACATTTTAACTGAAACAGCAGCTTACTTTCAGCCATTCCAAAATGTGCTGCTGTGCAAAAAAAACAACTGAAAAAGGGAAATCAAGTCTCAAATCATTTGACAAATAGAAGAAGAATGTCAAAGCCACAAAAGGCGAATACGAGTAAAAGAAAGAACCTCTGACGGGCGGTGAAAGCCCTCCTAAGAAGGATGGATATCCTCTCCAACACAGAAGCCGGGGAGAGAGAGAGGAGACCTGCTCACTGACCTGGGAAATAGGGTGCAATCTCCTTACTCGTTCTGCGAAGGAAAGAGCGGAGATGGGGGGAGGGGGGGGCAACAAAGTCTGTGAGGAGGGAAGGGGACGTGACAGTATTTAGAGCACACAGAGAGAGAGAGAGAGAGAGAGAGAGAGAGAGAGAGAGAGAGAGAGAGAGAGAGAGAGAGAGAGAGAGAGAGAGAGAGAGAGAGAGAGAACTAGAACGTGTTTGGGGGCAGAGGGGAGCAGGGGGGAGCAGGGGGGAGCAGGGGGAGCAGGGGGGATCAGAGCGGAGGCAGGGTCTTCGCAGGGTTAACAAAAAGAACAGCATCCTGGGGCCCTGGAAGAGACCTGGTCAGCGTTTCAGACGTGTCACTTCCTGTGGGCCACAGCGGCAGGAACGCGCCTTGGCGTGTTGACCGCAGGGCCAGAGGGCCTGTCAGACTGACACAGGAGGTTAACACGGCGACTGAGGGCGAGACGCCGCCGCACTGGGCTCACTCTAAACAACATGGAGCCTGGAGGAAGGTACCGTGAGGTGGCCCGCGCAGGTCACAGACATGCACATACGCACTCCACGGTGAACCCCGGAACGCAGAAGAAGAATATCGGATGCACGTTGGATCCAGATCTTTACCGCCCAATCCAGAGGTTGTTTAGGCCGTGCGTGGTACGCACCCCGAAACGGCCATGGAGACCCAGCTTCCAGGCCAACGGAGCACGGCAGGGAGGGATGGAGACATGGAGGGATGGAGAGAGGCACAAAGCGTGGTCCTCTGTGAGCAGAAACCATGCAGGTCTACCATGACCCCACCCTGCACATCTCTCAGTGCCTTCGGTGTGAGCCACGTGACTCCAGCGGAAATATGCAGAGGTTGTAAATGGTTACGGTAGCAAACACACAGGGTCCTGGTCTATTGCTACCTTAGCCAATGAAGAGCAGCACCGTTCTATCAGCGCAGAGGCACCAGGCAATGACTGTCATATATCAAGAGATCTTGCTTTTTTTTTGTTTTGGCATATCTAGTTTATGCATCAGCCGGTCGGTTTGTCAGCCTTCCTGTCTCTCTGTATGCATTCTTGTCTGTCAGCATGGATACCTGTCTATCTGCATGCCTACTGTACCTGTCTGCCTGCCCACCTGTCTGTCTGTCTGTCTGTTGGCCAACTATACTCGTCTGTTCCTCTGTCAGTAGCTTGTCACCCTGTCCATCAGTGGTAAGGCTGCTGTTTGACATTACTAGCATCGACTGTTTCCCCCAAGCAACCTGGGTGGACAGGGAGCTTTACCCTAATTGGTTCCAGAGCAGACCCAGACGGGACCTGCCTCAGCCGCATGCTGCCATGGTAATGCCCCTATTGCTTTACACACACACACACACACACACACACACACACACACACACACACACACACACACACACACACACACACACACACACACACACACACACACACACACACACACACACACACACACACACTCACACTGTAAACAATCACAAACGCAGCAATCAGTGGCTAGCACACTAATTAAGGCCCTTACCAAGCTGCTCATTAGCATCTCGTGTACAGGGGGCGAGGGTATAGAGATTTTTTTTTTGGGGGGGGGGGGGCCAAGTGAGAGCCAAGCGGTGGCTGCGTGGTATTCCAGTCAGGGGCCAGGGGCCTTGGCTGGTCAGCCAACCAGAGGCCTGGCCCTCCAGGGGCTCCATTAGGCCTCTCTGAGGGGGACGTCAAGAGTCCAAGATAAGCAGATTTTTACAGGCAATCAGGAAAAATAAATCACTGGCACGAAGGCAGCACTTTGGTTGTTAACCAACAGCTTAACCTGCAGTGCCTGTGAGTGGAATAGAAAGATGGCTCCAGGGCTCAGGGGCCCAGAGATGCTCTCTCTGTCTGTTTCTGTCTCTCTCTCTGTCAGTCTGTCTCTCCATCTGTCTCTCTCTCAGCCACACAGCTAAACACCGCCGATAGGGGCAAGGCTACAAAGGACCCCAAGGGTTGTCTGTGTCTGCTCACCAGCCAGTCTCCTCTCTCTACCGGCCCTCCATCACTCTCTGCCTTACTGCTCCCCACCTCCTCTCTCTCTCCGCCTGTCGGGAAGACCATCTACTGGCAAGTCCCCCTCCTAGTTTTACTGTGGCTTCTTCCAGCCTGTAAAAACAGGCCCCCTCTGAGCCCCATAAAGACAGGCAGTAATGGTCTTATGGTGGAACACGCTCGCAGTGTAAATGGCCACCCCTTCAACAGCACTCTCAACCGTCGCATCTCCCCTAATGTGCCTGCTGGCCGAGCTGCACCGTGTGGCTCAAACACGGAGGAAAAGATTGAGGCCCACGGTGGAGCTGCTTCAGGAGGCCCATCATCCAGTCTCTCAAAGCGCTGTTGTTCTGTCCGGTTAGTTAGCCTGTTCTGACAGAGCCCGGGGAGGAGGTGACCTCTGGCCCTGCTCCTCCTAACAGCCACGGGCTGCTCTGACCCGGCCATTATACCTCAGTGACCTCCCTATTACACCCACTGTCAGGACACAGCGCTACAGCGCACCGCAGTGAGGATGAGCTATCGCTTCCCACCCCTGCTTCACACACCGAGAGAGAGAGAGAGAGAGAGAGAGAGAGAGAGAGAGAGAGAGAGAGAGAGATCAGGGGGAGGTCAGGGGGCTCGTGCTATCAGGACAGCAGCTTCACTCCTGGCAGCCGGGGCGGAACTCTCCGACCCACCTGGAAGTAGATATGATGACCTTTTGTGCCAAGGACCCCAAAATATATCCCTCTTATCACAATGACCTTAGCAGAGGAGCATGGGAAGACGTGGAGAGTCCATCCATCATCTTAAAGATTAATCCTCCGCTCTATTCTTCTCCAGAATCTATTAATAACGTCGCTGGAGGGGAGAATTTGGTCCAAAGATTTATTCTGATATCATGACTTTTATTCATTAACCTGTGGTACAGGGGTTCCTAACGGAAGAAATATGGAGGATGATTTTTTTATATATTTTTTTTTTCTTGAAAGGTACTTTATATATATATATATATATATATATATATTTTATATTTCCTTTATACTTACAAAACTTAATCACACTTCTTAACATTTGTGGTTTGCATGAAAACAAAACAAAAATAGTTGACGGTACCTAAATTAGTTGGTCTTAATATGAAACTATAAGAGACAGTTTTGCGTTAAGATGAGAGCTGCGGCCCTTATTGAACAAAGAGAATATAGTCATTTAGATAGCGCACACGCCGCAGACTAGCCTGGGGCTTATAGTCAGATGTGGATGAGTTAGAACACTGCAGAGATCTCTCTCTCTCTCTCTCTCTCTCTCTCTCTCTCTCTCTCTCTCTCTCTCTCTCTCTCTCTCTCTCTCTCTCTCTCTCTCTCTCTCTCTCTCTCTCTCTCTCTCTCTCTCTCTCTCTCTCTCTCTCTCTCTCTCTCTCTCTCTCTCTCTCTCTCTCTCTCTCTCTCTCTCTCTCTCTCTCTCTCTCTCTCTCTCTCTCTCTCGAGTCTCCCTCGCTGTAATCAACTCTTTGCTAATAGCTTATTCTTTCTGCTCCAGCACCCACATTTCACTTGTTTATTTTCCCACACTCGTAAATCTGGGGGTGCGTCACAGGGCGCTGCAATATTAGAGCAATAATCTCAGGTAATTATCAAACGCCCTCTCAGTCACTCCTTCTCTCTTTCCGCCTCACCCAGCCCATCCAGTGCCAGACATCCATCCACAGAGCTGTCTACTGCTCTAAGTAAGAGGAGGGGAAACATGGGTAGCGCTGAAGCAATGGTCGGTGCCTCGATCTAAGTCGGTCAAAAGAGGATGGAGATGTCCCCGGAAGTGTAAATGCAGGCTGAATGAAGGACGCGTCGAGTTGAGACTCACCCATTCCTGCTGGATCAGAGCCACAGCCTTGGCCGCCCGGGACAGGTTCCGACATGCCAGGATCACGTGGGCCCCATGGAGTGCAAAGGACTTGGCCGTCTCAAAACCTGCAGCACCAAAAGTGGGAGGGTGTCGAGAGAAGGAGAGAGGCAGAAAGCGAGAGTAGGAGATGGGGAAAAAAATAAAAATTGTGCTGAAGATAGTTATTTTAGGAGATAACTGTGGGCAGTTGACAGGGTGAGAAGAACGAGAAAAAGTTTCAAATCCTATCTATATTTCATATATTTTCCATCATTGAGGAAACCCAAAGGGTCTATTGCAGAAACTTAATCAATTCTCTCTGAAGTGATGAAACTGATTGAATTAACATGGTTCAAGACTTATTCCCCTGCACTCAGATAAAGCTGGAAAACCAACCATTCATCCTCACAGAAGGCACCAGTAACACAGCAAGAAAACTAAAGAGGGGTTTTGGAAGGGGGGATACTACTAGTCCTAAAAATATAATAGTTACACTAATTATGCAAACAACACCAGCAACAAAGACTCCGATGTATTCACAATTGGACAGAATTGAAGTTCAAATCAAACCTTGTAGTGATATTTTATTACTTCAAAGAAACCCCTGATAAGGACAGTTCTAGCATCAGAAGAGGTTTCCTGATAGAAACCCCATTTATCAGCCCAAGACTACTCCATGCTCTCATCCAAATCATGGACTCCTGATAAAGCTGACAAAAACACGAGATGTAGAGAGAAGTTCATTTCTAAATTACAAGTCTAAATGGGTCATTTCAACCCGTAGGTTGAATTAATTTATGAGACTAACTTTTTCCTTTATCATATTTTTGTATTTCTTTTGGCAGTCATGAACTTGTGTATCTTTCAAATTTGTTGGGGAAAAGTATACAACAGGTCAGCGGAACCCCTGACTGAAGATTGAAAGTACTGCATATTTTAAAGCACAAATAATAACTACATATAAATAGTCCGTGCACACACACACAAAAATAATTAGCACATAGTACACTGTATATCTTCTCATTGATTGACGAGCAGCCGGGCCTGTGCTAAATGGGTAGAGCTGAGAAAGGCTGAGAGCCAGAGAGCATGTATCAGACGGTGGATTAAAATGAACTGTAATTAGATTATACGTCTTAATCTGATTTTCATTAAGGGAAAAACTAGGAGGCCTAATTGTGAGGAGAGTGTTAAGGAGTAATATCTATTAAAACTCAAAATTGGAGTGGGATTGGAAGCACTTTATAACAAGTGAAGCATGGAATTAAATTATATGACACCTTATTGGGTGTAAGGGAGGGGACTCCATTCACATGTAGAGATGATTTTTCTTGCAGTAAAGGCAAATGAAAATAAAAAACTAATTATCGAAAGAACATACAAATAATAATAAAAATAAATAACGAACACAAATATTCAAAATAAAAAGTGCCCTGGTCATCACGACACTGAATCAAAATCTTGCTGCTTGGACATTGAAAGACAAAAACAATCCCAAATAGATTCCAAGCATGCCATAAGTTTAACAGTGATTACTTTACCCTCTTTAAATGGAACAAGAATATTGCCGCTCAGTAAACAGCACTACCTCACAGTCACTTGTTGTGGGTATAAACCATGAAAGTGAAATTAATCGACATCAGTGTTTTCCATAATGGAGAACAAATTAGAATATGGCAGCAACAACAACACCCGCGACGGAGCCATGTACCCCCGGTGACAAATACCAAGGGCCTGACATTAATTGTGAAATAACTGGGGTGGCGTAGCTGTACGCGACACCATGCCCTCTCGCCCATGTCGCCTGTACAGGAAGCTGCGCTGAAATGAGTTCCTGGTCAGGTACAACCAGGGGAGCCTGTTTGAGCATGCCACCCTGACTGGGGAACATGACAGGAGGTCAAACAGGGCTCCTGTTCCTCTGCTGTAATAGACAGACGCCATTGGCTGCATTACAACACAGTCACTGTTCAGAGGTGTAGGGAAAGCCTTGAAGTGTAGTGCCTGTGCTAGCAGCTACGACAGGGGGAAAACTAGGCCTTAAGAATAACATGTGCACAGGCCCACTAGCATGATCCAAACGCTGCATGGACCTTTGAAACATTAATATTAGCCAAGTGGTTGTTTACGTACACAACACTAAAGTACATAGAATGTATTTCACTGTATTGTATACAAAGAAAAAAGAGTGAAAATCTCAATTAAGTAGTGAATGCTTGGCATGGTACATCAGGATTCTGGTGCCCCTGATATCGCTAATAATGAGTGTGATTTAGTGATTTCACGCTTTGTTTGTCCTGCCCGGCCCACCGCCCCTCTCCCTATTCCACCCCGTACACAGGTGTATTGGCTCACCATAATGAGATCATTAACAGCCGCAGCGGTAAACGTGTTTATTTGGCAAACGGAAAACTGTTCCCTCTCTTTCTCTCTCTTGATCTGCGTCCAATGTGGCATTTAACTAAAATAGGCTTTTGTTTATTTGGCCAAGCCGAAGTCAATTGAGATCCTTACACGACCAGTGGGTAAACATGTTCCTAGTTGATTTGCCGTGAAGAGAAGTCCCCCCCTCCCCCCATCTCCTCTACAACATCCTGTGAACAGAACACTTGAACACATTGGTTTTCTTTTTGCCAGAAAAACACAGTTGCACTGAAGCTTAAAAATAACCATTTATATTATTCTATTTGATCAAACTAGCAGACAATGGGTTTTGTTGATAACAAAAGCAGTGAGAGTAAGGTAAAAGCATGATTTCTCTTCACGTTTATCTCCAATAAAAAAAACGCCCTTCACTGATCTGCTCTCATTTCTTACACACTTATCCCAGTTTTTGATAAGTACGCCTGTTCCTCTCATTGTGTCATTTCAGTCCCTAAAACGTGGACCTTAAACCCCACGTCCTGACCCGCTGCTCGGAGGAGCCCTTCAAATTCTCCTCTATTAGTTCTGGAGAGGGCCACGTCACCCCAAAAGTGGGATGTATGGTTAGTAATTACAGCCTAGGGGTGAGTTGTTCCACCCGAGAAGACCAGAGCGGTTCTAATAGCCCACTACCCTAGCCCCTGTCTCCAGCTTCACGTAGCCTTATCAAGCCCCCCTCTCTGACCCCCTGCGCCAACCTCCAACTCCCACTGCAATCTCTCATCAAGGCCCCACACCGGTCACCACTGCTGGCCTGTTTCAACTGCACCTTTAGCCTTCTCTCTCTCTCTCACACACACACACACACACACACACACACACACACACACACACACAACACACGCCTCTGGGATGCGAGGGCTATTTTCATCACAGTCATCAAAATCCCTCTTTGTAACTTTCTTCCCCTCATCAGCCGTAGACAAACTCGATAGGCCTATAAACTATTTGACTACACACAATAACCCAGTAGCCTTTGCTTCTATTTTACACACCGGCTTTAAGCACATATATGTATTCCATCCTCTCTTCCTAACCACTTCACTTAGATACTATATTAGAGCTGTAATTAATATCGAACCCCCCTGGCCTCCGGCAGAGTTCCTGCATGTACACCAGTTTGAGTCTGCATAGCGAATTTCATCCAAGGTTAATAAAGTTGAATAATTTGACTAACCAACCATAACTGCTTCTCATTACGTAGCCAATAAACACATTCATCACAGAGGACATGAAATGCACATTATAAAGCTCTCCTTTGATTTCCTCCCCCCCCCCGTTGCACTCACACGGTGTATCACCAAGGACAGAGAGCAGGCGGCCCCACACACCTGTCCCACGTAAGGAAAATCTTCCTTCAGACACACGCAGGCAACATTATGCAGCCAAATAAACACAGGCACACTTTGGATGTTAAGAGATCCAACAGCGGTGACACGCAGACGCTCTGATAGACACACACACTCACAGAAAAACAACACCATCCCCATGCGCCGCATGCAACCCTTAGCAGGAACATCTTTTTATCCATCTAATTCCCCCTACTATGAATAATGCATTTCCCTCCTTAGCAGGGATCGGGTTTAACGCATGGCTGCACGGGTCTTTAAGGGGGTCCTTATTCATAAACAGCGGTGCAGTAAATACTAGGGCTTTGCAGCCAATTTAATGGCAGTTATGCTTAACAAATCTGCCTCAATCTAATGATCAGCCACAAAGCCAGGCTATGGGCTTAATCTGCACACGGAGGCTCCCTCGGATCCACGACTCACTGCATCTGCTTAGGGATCTCTCCTTCCGGAAAGAGGAGAGAGTAGGCCTGACACCTAATCCAAACAACACAACACTGGGATCAACACAAACATTGCACAATGTTATTCCTTCATGAATAAGAATAGCATTCAAAGTCCTGGGACACTGGAGGGACGGATGTTTTGAGCTTGAGATGGGGCTGACATTATGAAGCGCTCATGCCTTAATCCTTGGTATTCTCTCCCTGTCTTGTCTACCTCTTCTCTGCTGTTTAGTCCCCCGATAACCTCCAGCCAGACAAAACCGCTGGGGGAAATTCAGGACATGCATTTAGACCCAGTGGAGTTTTCCTAGGTCTCTTCATTGTAATAAGAAGGAGCTAGACTGCTAAAGAAGGCTAAACAATGAAATATTTGGGATGACCACTTTTCGAGGTTTTAGTTCGTTTTCCAAAGTTAGCTATATTCGTTTTGAGGGGGGAACAACATTGCAGTATCAACATTTGATCAGTTAATATTACAAATATGAAAAATATGTATTCCACTAAATTTGGAATCTTAATATAATTGGCCAAAATATGTATTTCACTCTATAGTTACAGGCCTATGTTCAGGTTATTTGTATGAATTCTGCCCTTTCCTGTACTTTAACTCAACATGATACACTTTTAATATATGCTCCAAACCTGAATGAAAGACCTATTTGAAAAACCTTAAATATGAATCGATTACACAGCGTACGTTCATAATAACAAAAGATTGTTTCAAAGAATAGTAAAAGTTATGAACACAGAATAGTGAGTACTCTATTCATGTTCCACTGTTTTCATTATTATTCTCATCATTTTCATTGAAGGTGAAATTGTTGAAAATATTCAATTGAGAGTTTGTTATATTTCTGTCTTATATATTTCACTTCCTTCTGATTGATGGATGATGAATTATATGAAAAGGATATATATAGATGTCCCAGTTTGTATGCTGTCCATCTATAGTAAGACAGAGGGTCAACGTGTTGGCCTTGACCATTTGCACCATACATTCTAATCCCAACCTGACACCGAAGGGAAGCTATTCCCATGTTAACCAAACAAAAAGCCATATACATGCTGATAAAAAAGCACAATACAAATATAGTTTTGCTTGAGCAACAAATTTCTATTTTCATGGGGCCCGTTTTGGTCAGCAGAGCCAACCTGTCAGAACAATTTATTTGGCAATTTGAAAACCAAACTGGAAATATATCGTGAGCACAAGAAAAAAATTGAGTAGCATAACCGTAGCTGTGCCCTCAAAAACTGAATACACAAAAAACACAGACTTAACCAAAAGGCCAAGTTTCTTGTAACTTGTCCCTTTAAGGGCAGCAGTGCCATAGACCCCTGGCCAGTAAATAACTAGAGTTGGTTGAATGAAAGGGAATTAAGGTTGGCGCAGGAGTGCGTAATGGGGATGGATGGCAGGCCTGAGCCAGGGTCAGAGTGGCTCAGGGATCAATGCTGAGGTACAGGTGCACTACCACGGCTCTACCCCAACAAGCCCTCTAAGGAAGAGAGAACAACGAGAGAATGTGGCCTCATAAGAGATTCAAAAAGGAGGAAGGCAATGAGAAGAAAAAAGAGACAGAGCACAAACAATGGCCATACATTTAAAGACACAATCCCGGTTGGTGAAGGATTCAAAATATACAAACAGAGAGCTGCAAGAAAGGAGGACAATAGACATGAACACAGAACAGAAAACTGTATTGCCAAGACAAATCACCGCCCAGCGCCTTCCAGCAATATTTCAATCACCATTTCTAGCCAGAGCACAAAATCATATAGAATAGCATTTCAGGCATACACACTCATGTAGTTCATTATTCCCAAAAATAAGCGCTACATTAACTAAATTACATTTGAATTTAAATCATTTAAATATTACCCCAGAGTTGTTCATTGAAATGTTATATATTTCTTGTGGAGGAAATATTTATTGACTAAAGCAATTAAAATGCTCTATGTGTCCAACCAATTGGAATGAGCACACGTCACTGGAAGGCCATCGGAACACATAGAAAGCACAGTAGTGTCAATTACCATTGGCATACCGGTAATTATGTCTGCATAATAAATGACAAGTACACTTGGAGAAAAGATTGTATTAACATATCGATATATTTTCACACACTTCTATTTAGTAAACATTCCTTTCATGATTTGATGTTAATTTACTACACACTTATTTTACGAAAGAAAGGAATTTTAACCAAAATAAAAACAATACATGGATATTTTAGTATTCATATTATTTCATGGTCACTCTTAAAAGCAGGAGACTGGTGTGAGTAGTAGTGGGTAAAGCGTTGTGTATCCACGGAGGAAAATGTGGCCGCATAGACCTTCTATACCCTCTTGTGGGGAAATCAATTCCCTTTTTTAAGCTCCCCGTAAAAAAGCCTGAAGATGGACCGAATAAGTTCTGTAAAAAAGGTTTATTTTTTTTAACTATTAATCTAAGTTCATATGGCTGTCACCATTTTTAACCCCTGTAGTTTATTTAAAACGAGAATTAAAAAAAGAAAATTGCATTTTTATTGTTCTCGTAATCTTGTGGAAATATCAATCAAGTATGCGAATATCAACAAAGAAATATACAATCCTGAAATAAAATTTGAAGAAACTTTTCTTTACCTTAAAATGTTTTAACTGCTTCCATTTTGTTTTTAAAGATGGGGACAAATAAAGCTTTTGCTTCTGAAAATATGCAATGTTTGATTGCAACTATAATAATTACTTTATCTTTAAATGGTGTATTAAAGAGTCACAATGCAAGGTGTTAAAGAAAGTCATGTGAAGTACAGCCTTGGTCACTTGTCTGCTAGAGATCGAAATATTAGACCACTGCTTCACAATCATCGCATGAGTTATATTGGACACAGACAGTAATTATAGTGTTCTGACATCCCATAAGACAAACATTTGAATATAAAGGCAATTAACGATTTTATGCGTATTTGATTTTGCTTCACACTGTCAGTCTCTATTCAGAACAAAGCAGCCAGTCTAAATGAATCTGCTAATGTACACTAACAGAGAAAGGAAATGCATTTGTTTCCAGACCATTATATAGTGAGCCATGCATTTACCAGGCACAAATGGAGGCTATTCATTACAGTTAACAATGACATCCAATCCAGCCCCGCTAATGAACTATAATACACTCATGTATGGTATTAGTGAATGATTTGTTGAGTCTGAGTGTATAATTTCCAATGCTAATATTGATAAATGCCTGGTTTTAGGGGGATAAAATGAGGCCTCTGCTATCAATTGAACAATAGAGAATAATACCAGAAAAGTCTGAAAAAGCATAATACCACAGCACCACCTAGTGAGAAAGTTGAAAAATGCACTTTGAACCCTTAGATATTTTTGAAAAGCATACAACATGGAAAATTTGAAAAAATGGCAAAACACATAAGAACAAAAGATACAAATTAGAATTACAATTAGATACAAAACTCACCGATACCAGAGTTGCCTCCAGTGATGAGGACTACTTTGTCAGAGAGGTCACGACCCTGCAGGATCTCGAGGGCAGACGTGTTACCATCATAGCGTTTAGGCTTCACCAACACATCCTCCACTGTGAACGCCTGGCGCGGGTCAAAATAGGTACTCCGCTTATTAATGTGGCTGAAAATAAAATAAAAGAATTAAGAGGAAAGAGGAAAGGGGCACTAATGAAAAGACAGTTTATGAACACTTGAGACACTTTCCTGGTCACCTACATTAGCTTTCCACAACTGACTGAATGAGCTTTCCCCTACACAGCTGAGTGAGACTGATACCTTTTTTACGTCACCCCCTTGCTGTTGGGCGTTGCTCTACACGAGCCTTGTTGCCGTTGTTTATGATATTATGTTGGGGTAAAGCACTGTTACTTTGTCATGTCTGTAGCTGGCCACAAAATGATCACCAAGTAAAATTCCACGAGCATGTGATGTACCATGGTGATATCAATCTTATTTTCCTTTTCCCAAACCAAGGTCTTCCCTTTCATTTATCTTCCTTATTATGCTTTGGCAAGCCAAACCCAAATGTAGAGTGCCGTGTGTGTATTGTTCAAACTTATCCTGGTCACCTCTAACTAAAATTATTCCGAAGAAATCTCTTACTCAACATAAACGATTTGTCCTTTGTCATCTGTTTCTTGCTCCCATCCATATGGTAAATCTGTGAAGACAGTAAACCAAAACATTGTTTGGATTCTATTAAAATAATATGCAAACTATCTATACCTGGTCATGTCAGAGAGGCAAATTAAAATGTTATTGGATATCTTTCTTTGAAAGAACTAGGATTTAAACACACACATTTTCCACAACAGGTCGGCTGTAGTCATGCATGATAAAAGACTGGATGTTTGTTTTTGAAGAACTTCCGGAAGGATCAGACACTTCAATTTTCGACCCACACGTATTCATGAGAAGGATAGGAACATAGGAGATAGGAAGAAACGATGGCAGCTCAGCTGATGGAGCCGTAAGTAGGACATGTTTGACAAACCTCCAGCACAGCGTTTCTTCTTTCCGGTCTTGGGGTGTTCCCACTGCGTCTTCATGTCATCGTGGCTTAAGATGAATAAATAAAACCAGAGAGAATAAAAATATTTAACATCAAAACACAGAATAGCCCAAGCGTCAAGGGCTAAAGTAAAGACTCCGAGGTAAAACTTGCGTTTCCCGTTTAAAGCAGTCTGCAGAGACATCGTTTGGTGTGTGCAGAATGTCTCACTGAATCTAGCTCGTTAACCCCAGACTCAGAATGACGGTAATTCGTAAAGCCAAAGGGGTCAATCAGCTACACTAATTCCTTGTGGTTATGCTGTCTCAATCACTTCAGACATGAGGCGATAGGCAGGCCATACAGATGCCTTGCTACAAGACAATTATTAACAAACAACGTTTTTGACAATAGTATTATGATACCACATGATCTAAGAAATATTGTATTTACTTTGCGTAATAGACCCATCCATCCTTCGTAGACCTCTCTTCCCATCCAGGAGGCAGCTCATCTTCACTATCTGTATCATCCATACCTGCATACTTTAGAGCTGCCATAGTGACACAGACTACAACTAAAACAACAGCGAGTAGTTTGTCTGATAATGAACACAATAACTATCTCCGCAGAGCAAAACCAGCTGTCAAAGCACACATTTAAGTTACTGTGAGCTCTTGCCCATCACTTCCGCAATAACACAGTGACGATTTCGAATTGTTTCATGGGAAATTGAGGCGATCGTTAAAGAACTTCGGGAGTAAGAAGCGACTGTCTATGATAAAGTGGCTGTGTAAATATCTAAATCAATGACCATTTTCTGACCAATTTCTGATTTCAAATGAACTATTTAAACGTCATGATAAGACAAATATTTGAGTTTAAGTGCATGTGTGCAAAAAAGGGAGGGGATTATGGTTGAGCAAGAGAGAGAGAGAGCGAGAGAGAAAGGGGGCTGGACAGTGTGCGTGCTTGTGTGGTGCACAAGGCATATACAGTAAGCCTAGGTTAGCTAATAATAGCTAACGTTAGGAGGTCAGTCTATTGGCATCAAAAATACAATATTGATATTTACAAATTCACTTTTATTTAGGACTCTTAAACTTACATGAAGGTGTATTGTAAATTCAAAATTGCATATTTTTAACAAAATTCTGCTGCTGTATGCTGACTAACGTTAACTGGCTACGATTCTGATCAGAGAGGGTGTCCGCTTCCCCTCCCCTCGATGAAGCGTTGCGATGCCCTCTGATTTTATATCCCTCCTTAGCTCGGATCTGGACCTTAATTCCCCTAAATCCCTGTACTCTAAAGGTAAGACTTGCAATACTCTGTATGTAATCATGCGTTAAGCTGCATTTTTCACTGTTTTAGCCAGCTACTTAAAACGTAGATGTCAAGTAAGGTAGCACGCTTGCTAGCTAAGTAGCTTGCTAAGGTTTGCTAGCTAGTTTTCTTTGCCAGTCACCCGGCTCTGTTCAGAGAGCTAGCAAAGAGCTAACTTACTAGCTTATTGGCTTGCATAGTTGGTAACTGTACATCATTCACCTCGCTAGGCTAACGTTAGCTAATCCGGTAGCCAGCTGGCGTCAACTCTAGTCCTTACCTACGTTGGTAAGACTCAAGAGAAGGCGCAGGAGGTGTGTCGCGTTATTGTTTTTTGCGTCTGTGGACACTGGCATCTTCCAGGTGTGTGGGGTTGATGAGAGAGAGAGAGTGACCTGCCCTGGTCAAAAGTTTTTGATATAGGTTATCATCCCAAGTATATCTCTTTTTTTGTTGTTGTAGAATTTGTAATTTACTGAAAATGAAGTCTGCTGTCTCCGTTTCGTGGAATTTGACCTTTTCCACTACCATGATTGAGAGCCCATTTAAAGCCAATCGTTCTTACACTATTTCAATTCACTGATTTAAAGTCTGTTGGGAATAAATCGAAACATGTACTATGTATGTAAGCATACTTTATACAAATATAACATTGATAAACGATGTTGTTACATTTAACACACATGACCTTGTCAGGTGGGATAGTGGATGCCTAGTCACTCTCATGGTCAAACCAAATGTGTTCAGTTTGTGATAACAAATTCCAATGAACGTCTTCATTGTCCTTTTTCCATTCCACCCCTCCCTACCGAGTTATTTCGCCTAGTTATCCAAGCTTTTGTGCATGTCTTTTTTTTTTCCATATGTTTTAAAGGTGTACAAACTTGGTGAGTTTGTAGTGTGGTTATTTTCTCCACGGAATATACACTATTGTCTATGATTTTACCTAACACTGTAGGCCACATGTACTTACCACCTTGGCTTTGCAATCAACCAGGCAATGTATTTCTACAACAAATACCTCTGATACCAACACACATCCAATCCACGTTCTCAACACATTTTACCTTATGTGACGTGATTCACACACGTCTACCTGCCTTGTGTGCTATGTGTAGATTGCTAATGAGCCAGCATTGTACTGTGACCTTGTAATACCCAGGGGAGCCGACCATATGGCCCTGTTGTATTACATGATGATGATGTGAATTTATATCCCAGGAATAATTGGGTCAGGGAGAGTTTCAGCTGGGCTTGTTAAGGATTTCCAGGACTCTTTTTTTTAATCATTGCTAAAAAAGGATGTGGTTCTAGTAAGAAACACTAAAAGCTGTTAACGTTGAGGACCTAATAGACACTGTTCAACTCTCAATTTCTTCTGGTGCGTTGATGGTGGGTACATTTTGAGTTACTGATCGCACACAGTCATCAGCCACAACATTAAAACCACAGGCAGATGAAGTGAATAACATTGATCTTCTTGTTACAATGGCACCTGTCAAGGAGTCTGATATATCATGCAGCATGTGAATCATCAGTTCTTGAACTTGACGTGTAGGAAGCAGTAAAAAGGGGCAAGCATAAGGCTCTTAGCAACAAGGGTCAAATTATGATAGCTAGACGACTGGGTCAGACCATTTCCAAAACTGCAGGTCTTGTGGGGTGTTCCCCTTATGCAATGGTTAGTACCTACCAAAAGTGGCCCAAGTAAGGTCAACCGGCGACAGGGTCATGGGCGCCCAAGCCTCATTGATGCACATGTGGAGCCAAAGCTAGCCTGTCTGCTGCAGTCCTGCAGAAGAGCTATTGTAGCACAAATTGTTGCAAAAAGTTGATGCTGGCTATGATAGAAAGGTGTCAGAAAACACAGTGCAGTGCAGCTGCGTATGGGGCTCTGTAGCCGCAGCCCATCAGAGTGACCATGCTGACCCATGTCCACCGCCAAAAGCGCCTAGAATGGGCATGTGAGCGTCAGAACTGGACCATGGAGCAATGGAAGACGGTGGCCTGGCCGGATGAATTCCGTTTTCTTTTACATCATGTGGATGGCCGGGTGGTTTTGCGCTGTTTACACGGGGAAGAGATGGCACAAGGATGCACTATGATGCTCTGGGCAATGCTCTGCAGGGAAACCTTGGGTCCTGGCATTCATGCGGAGGCAACTTTGAGACGTACCATCTACCTTAACATTGTTGCAGACCAAGTACACCCTTTCATGCCAGTGGCATCTTTCAGTAGTATAATGTGCCATGCCACACTGCAAGAATTGTTAAGGAATGGTTTGAGGAACATGACCTAGCGTTGACATGGCCTCCATTCCCCAGATCTCAATCCAATCGAGCGTCCATGGGATGTGCTGGAACAACAAGTCCGATCCATGGAGGCCCCACCTCGCAACTTACAGGACTTAGCCTAAACAATCTGCTGCTAAGTAACGTCTTGGTGCCAGACACCACAGGACACCTTCTGAGGTTTTGTCCATGTCTCAACAGGTCAGGGCTGTTTTGGCGGCACAAGGCAGACCTACACAATATTAGGCAGGTGGTTTTAATACTGTGGTTGATTAGTGTATCATGTAAACTTAGAAATACTGAGGCAACTTACTCGGTACATATAAATAATAAGGAATACAAAAAACCTGTGTTCTTAGGCTAAGCCATTTCACATCTACTTAATTGCAATGTGTTCACAAATTTGGTCTTTCAGCTGTCCCCCATATTAAAAACATTAAATAAGCTGCAGAGAATATAAACTGGGCAGTGGGCTTGTTAAAACCTTGAGCAAGTGGGTAAGGCAAGCAGTGCATAGCTATGCGGTGAGGTAGCTGAATTGTTCTGGCGATGTGAGCTCATTTATAGACTTCAATCTACATTTTAGAGAGACGTGAGTCTATGACTGTGAACGCCTTTGCTTTCTACATAAAATATAAAATCGCTTTGTTCTAGTTAGCGGCAGAGATTTAGACACATTGAAATATGTGGGTCTCTTTTGTGAATATCCTGATTTACATCTAGTCAAATGGCCGACAAGAAGCTGCGACCGTTTTAGCCCGAACAAATTGAGTGCAAGGAATTAGAGGTGCTCAAGGCCTCAGTGGAGTCTCTCATTCCCCTTGCTACTGTAGTTGTGTTGTGTGACCTGCCTGCCTCTATAGATTCAGAGTGTGACTCACAGGACTGAGGTCACACTGGTTTCCTAACCCAGCAAGGCACAAAGCCTCACTTTCTCCGCACCACAAACAATGCACAAGGGAATGAGAATAGTCATGGCGCATTTCTCCTCGAGGCCACATATTGCTATTAAACAGGGCCAGTTAGTCAGCTTAACTGACTGATATGACTGACGTCTTTGGGGTAGGCAGCGTTTTCCCCATTGAGTTTGACCCATCCAAACAGATTGTTCAGCACAGTCTCTGGTTGTTTGTTTAGACTCTGTCCCACTACACTTAGCATGGTGATGAAGTGTACATGAAGAAAAGGCTTTGGCAAATTATGGCCAAATATTTTTACAGGGGCTATTATCTGAAGAACGTCTGGTGTTGGAACGCTTTTGTAAGTCAAAGTTACCAAAAGTATGATGACCTAGTCGGCGTTACACTCGTACCATGCACTCTACCATCTTAGTTTTTTACTTGAGAGTACCTTTATTTTGAAAAGGTGTGTTTTCATGGCTGGAATATTGGCATTGGTTTTGGTGTCCTGGCATGGGTGTGGGGTTCATTCCACCACTGATGGGCCAGAACAGATTAAATCTGTTACGGGGATGCCCGCATGCCAAGCCCTTTGAAGGAGGAAGCAACCATGTTTCCTGAGGCCGCGGACAAAGATGCCTGGCCAGGGCAGGGTCTGACCATTGATTGGAAGTTGGATAGAGTAGTTCAAGTCACCTTAACCACCTAGGAAGGCAATCTTTGATCAAATCTGTTACCAGGATGCCCTACGTTTGGCCAGATAGCGTAGGTTACACAATGTTGGTCTTTGTGTGGACACCATCGTGTACGTCACAGCAGCAGAGATCATGTGTCTGTCGGTCTCCCCGTACTCCTGGCAAGAAGTCACAGAGTATCAGTTGACTGCTACATGTGTTAGATGCTGCTTAGCCACAGCTGAAATATCCATATCAGGGTGTTGATGGGCCCTGTTCCTTAGCAACCAGACTACCTAATGCTCTGTTTATCTAGCTTCAGTGGTGGTCTCGGAGTCAAGTGGTGGTGTTAAGTTATGCAGAGGCTGCGCTGCAGGAGATTCTACTTACCTGGAAGCCCCAGGCTGGTCTCCCTTTAAAGGAGAGGCCTTCCAATCAGCTTAGCTTTCTACCAACTAGCTTCAAGGCAGCTGTCTACCGTATGTTTAGTTAACTTCAACCAGTTGAGACAACATTTCATCTTTACCTGGTTGCGTGCTACTGTACTCTTAGTGTTATCTTGTTCTATGGTTTAGATGGACCACCAGTAGTTGACTAGTTGTCTTCATTGTCCCATGTCATTCTCTCATACTGCAGAGTCGGTGTATGATCTCCTCCCCAAAGAGCTCCAGCTGCAGCCCTCGTCTTCCCAGCCAGAGCCGGCCACCATGAGCCAGAAGAGTGGGGGAGAGGCTGGACCTCCCCCCTCAGCAGCGGTGGCCTCAGGTGAGCCTGCCCCTTACCCCCTCTCACGATCTGGGATCAGTTTACCTTCCTCTTGCTGGCCCTACAGGAAGTGGGGAGGTGTGCCATTTCACATCGTCTGTCAACTGTCACCGATCACTGCTGCATCTTAGTAGCAGCAGTGATTCTTGCTGTAGGACGTCTTGTAAAACCAAAAAAGAGAAGATACCAGAATGTGGTTTGGTCTGATTTATTAAGATCCTACAAAATAAAGAGCCTTGCTTTTCGGTTCACAAACACGGTTATTGTTTGTACGCCTTCTTCACTCGAATATATTTTATACCGTGATAGCTGGCACTGGTGCTATTTATTTGTGGTTGTAGTGGAGACCCTTGACATGTAGGAACTGAAATTATCTGGCTTCAGAAAGTCTTTACTTGGTTAACCTTTCTGGAAGGTTAGAATGCAGACACTTTTGAGGTCGTAAATACAGATCACTTTGGTTTAGGCCTGTTTTTAGGGAGAGTTTTGCCTATTTACCAGGCATGTGTCACCTAGATAGTGTTAATACAACGTCTACAATGTCTGGTCGATGAGCCACGGCCTAAAGTTGTCCTCTTACGAACATAATAAGCCTTCAGAGTTTCTGTGGAAATTGAGGTTTAGAGCCAGTTTAACAGCTCAAACCACTTCCCCTTTAGCAATGACCAAGGCCTGTACTGCTTATCTAGAGAACAACAACAAGCTGTCCCCTGCCATTGGTAGCTATTTAGAGGGGAAGTCATGCTGATCCAGGGTCTTGGTTAAGGGCAGCCGTTGAGTTTGGTGCTTAAGGGTTCACTTGAATGAATCTAGAGAGTAACCTGTAGTCAAGTTGAATTGAGCTCTGTTACCAATGCTGTTATTCATTTTTCCAACTATGATGATTAACCCGGCTGGGCTAAAGCACTGCCAAACCAACCATTGTCGTTTAACCAAAAGCACCTGCAATGAGTCCTCAAGTGATCAACCACAACAGTTCCTTCTTCCTACAGTATTTTACTCATCAAATTTGCTGATTGACAGAAGTCTAGTCTTGAATGATCAGCTCTCTTGTTGCTCATTGGCTGTCTCGTTTTTATTGCAGGAAGTTCCCTCTGAGGCAGGGAGTGTCTGCATATAAAATGGTCTGCAGTTCACTGCTCCATAGGTCAGAGGCTTGTTTATTCTGTCTCCATGGCTACGCTCAGTCCCAACCAAATCCTCCAATTGGCATGCGCAAAATATTGTGTAGTACTGAATGCACATTGCACAAAGTAGCCTAATGTATCCCCCGCAAATTTAATTTGGCACCACATTATTAGCTTGCAAATTTGGCTGTACGAAAAAGTCTGACCAGATTTTGTTGTTTTTCTTTCTGGCAATGTGTATGTAACAATTTGGAGCTTGCTTTTGTTTTTGTAAACAAAGCATGTCAGTTTTCTCACATTGATTTATTGGAGAAAGTTGTTGAAGGAATCAAAAACTTGTAGGTCCTCTGGTACCCTTCTCAACTTTTAACTCGAATATTTGGTCAGTACAATAGAGCTCTCGCATGCACAGTGAGGGCACTTACCAAATGCAAGTCTTCTAAATTTAGAGTTGGGAAGAGGGGAAATCAGGACCTGATTCAGCTGCTTAAATGGGACTGCAAGTGTAGTGGTGTAGCGGACCTCTAAACTAACTGTGTTGGTTGTGTATACTACAGATGTCACATCTTCCACCTCCAGCCCCTCATCATCCTCCTCGGTCATGGGAGGCCCGTGCTCCGGCAACTCCACCGCCCTTACTACCGTCTCCGACCTCCCCCAGGCCCCCCAACACCTTCAGCCCGGTGGGGCAGCGGGAGTAGTAGCCTCCGAGGTGCAGGGTGCGGAGGGAGCTCCGCCTGGGCCAGCCAGGGGCAGCGGTGGGACCAACTCTGGAGTGGGAGACCCGGGGTCAGGCGTGGGACCAGGGCTAGGCCTACAGCAGCAGAGCACCCCATCGAAGCGAAGGCCAGTGCTGAGCATCTCCCCTCCTCCGGAGGACCTGTTTGATGACAGCCAGATGTCTTGCCAGGAGGACCCGGCTCCGGCCGGCCCACTTGGCCCGGACTCGGAGCAGAGCAGCAGTATCTGGGCCGACGACTCGGCCTCCAACTTCAGCCTGCTCAGCTCCAGCTCCTACAACGACAACACGGAGGTGCCACGCAAGTCCCGCAAGCGCACCCCCCGCCAGAGGCCCGGGCCCAAGCCCGCCCCCCCAGAGGACAGCATGGACGTGTTTGATGCAGACAGTGCCAAGGCTCCTCACTTTGTCCTCTCCCAGCTGGGCCCAGACAAGGCCAGCCCCAAAGCCAGGTGGGTAGGCTCTTCAGTAAACACACGTTACGCAATGTTTTTCAGAAATCACAGATTGGGTTGCCTTCGGCGGAACACACTTTTATCACGTCTGACTAAATCTGACGTAATTGATTGACTTAACTCTGATATAATTGGATTTGTAGACACGGCTGTAATGCGCTGTGATTGTTTTGTTCTCTGCAGCTCTCTGGAGACCGGGACTCTGCTGAAAGGCGGGCAGCTATCGGGTCAGTTCCCCCACAAGAGCGGCGGAGCCGAACTGAAGATTCTGGTTCAACCCGAAACCCAGCACAGAGCTCGCTACCTGACAGAGGGCAGCCGTGGCTCCGTCAAAGACCGTACCCAGCAGGGCTTCCCCACCATCAAGGTTACCAGTCCTCCAGCCCTCTTGTACAGTGCATAATCAGAACAGTAACACTAACAATACTAAACTATCTCTGCATGACAGATATCTCGATATAATTGAATGTATTAGCCGGGCTGTAATAATATGATTGAAGGAGTTAGGCTTATAATTATATAATTTAATGTGTTACGGTTATAATAATATAATTGATTGTATCAGGGTTAGGGTTGTAATAATATAATTGAATGAGTTATGGTTATGCTAATATAATGGAATGGGTTTGAATTAGGGTTCTAATATCATAATTGAATGTGTAACACCCTGTGTTTTCCCCGCTGTGTCTCCAGCTGGTGGGGGTGAGTGAGGCCGCGGTGCTCCAGGTGTTTGTGGCCAGCGACGCGGGCCGAGTGAAGCCCCACGGTTTCTACCAGGCCTGCAGGGTGACGGGACGCAACACCACCGCCTGCAAGGAGGTGGACATAGAGGGCACCACCGTCATCGAGGTGCCCCTGGAGCCCAGCACAGACATGACGCTCGCGTAAGGAGCCGCCTCCAGTCAGGGTCTGGGTGCGCCGTGTTAGTTTAGGTGTCACCAGTCCCTCTCACCTTTTTAAGCACTTTGCGTTTTACGGGGCCCCCAGTTTTTCTAAGTATGGCTGTTTTCCAACCTCAATCCTTTTCCGAGTATAGCTCATAAATGTTTATTGTGACCACAGAGTTGACTGCGTGGGCATCCTGAAGTTGCGTAACGCCGACGTGGAGGCTCGTATCGGTGTGGCCGGGTCCAAGAAGAAGAGCACCCGTGCCAGGCTGGCCTTCAGGGTCAACATCCCCCAGCCAGACGGATCCGTCCTTACCCTGCAAACACCCTCATCCGCCATTCTCTGCAGTGAGTGGCCCAGCAGTGCACTCACCTGTCGCCGCAAAGCATGTTCATCGATCCCATCCAATTTTTCCGGATGTAGACTAGGGTTAAAAGGCACCATATTGATATAGATATGTTTGTCCTGTCACTCCCCAGCCCAGCCAGCAGGGGTGCCAGAGATCCTGAAGAAGAGCCTGCACAGCTGCTCTGTGAGAGGAGGGGAGGAGGTCTTCATCATTGGAAAGAACTTCCTCAAAGGCACCAAAGTTATTTTCCAGGAGAACATTGCCGGTATGCTCACGTCTGCTTGTCTACCTGGTAAGCTCTCGGATCCTGTCAATCCTAAAATTATACATTGTCGTCTTGTTTCAATTCTTAGATGACAGTTCTTGGCAAGCCGAGGCTGAGATCGACATGGAGCTCTTTCACCAGGTAGACCCAACCCGTACTTTTCACTTCTCTCCACATAGGAACTTTATAAAAATTGCTATGTTTGGGACGTATTTTCTCTTTTGTGGCCCAAACCTTGTGATGGGGGCCTTGCTTCAACCTACTAATGTGTCCATATTGTTTTGTTCCAGAACCATTTGATAGTGAAGGTCCCACCATACCAGAACCTGTCTGTGTCCTCACCCGTGTGTGCAGGCATCTACGTGATGACCAACGCTGGGAGATCACATGATGCCCAGCCCTTCAACTACACTCCAGACACAGGTATGCACTCTCACAGGACTAGGCTGAATAATAAGGCCATACATACAGAATACAAGTCCATTGTTTTCAGGGGCCATTTACGGTGGCTTTTTTCCCCCCTATAAAATAAAGTTCACAGCAACAGTACACAATGTTGTTTGCGTTGTTAGGTAAGGCTAAGCTAAGTTAAATAGTTAAGAATGAACAGCTTAGAGCCGTCAGTTTAATAGTAATGAAACCAGATTCTCTTTATTTATTTTTTTTATTATATGTGCACAGTCTTTGATGGAGTAACGCATGCCTGTTGAAGGGATCAGAGTTGACACTGTAAAGGAGGTAAGGTTTGCCCGTGCACCTGTGCTCCTGCTGTGGCCAATCCCTCCTTCTCTGCTGCAGGCGAGCATTCTCCAGGCATGTGTGTGAAGACAGAGGGGGCGGCTCTGGTCAAGACGTGTCTGTTTGAAGACCAGATCAAATCGATGGCCTCTGACCCAGCCGATCCCCCTGGTCAGCCGTCGAAGCTGCAGGAGGTCACGCCGATGGAAGTGTCCAGCACTGTTGCCATAACAGATGTCTTCAAGGTACAACCGAGATTCAGGTTTTAGTGTCAAATTAACTTTGAGCTAAATAAAGAGTCATTGCTAAAACGGCGACAGTGGTTAACTGTGCGTGAACCCTGTGAATATTAAATATGTATTTGAATCTGTCTGTGTATCTTTTACCAGCCATCACCAGATCCTCTGGTGTCTGTCCAGCAGACCCTGGAGCTTAGCTCCAGCTCCCATCCTGGTGGCGAGTCCTTCCCCAACCCCATGCCCCTGCAGCCTGAGGACGTGGACCTTCCCCAGGCCCCCGTCTTCCCCAACCTGGAGCCACTTAGCACCATCCAGAAGCAGGACATTGCCCCCAGCGCCTCCTTCCCCGTGTCAGGGGACACGACCATCCCACCCGTACCCCCAGAGGTGCCTCAACAGTTCCTCCGAGACCCCCAGGAGAACCTCCCTCCGGAGAGCTCCGGCTCGGACCCGAGCAGCGCCGTGGCGGCAGCGGCCCAGCAGGCCCAGGTGCCCCTGTTCCCCCAGGACGGTGTGGCCCAGCTGGAGAGAGCGGTGAGGGAGCTGCAGGCCGGAGGCAGCGACCTGGTCCAGCAGGTCCTGGAAGCCGCAGTGGCCCAGCAGCAGCAGCTGAACTCTGTCCTGTACAGCCCCACGCCCTCCCCCGAGTCCCTGCAGCAGCACGTCCAGGAGAACATGAACAGCCTGAGGCTGGGGACCGCCAAGGGCACCCTGGCCACCCAGCAACAGCTGCAGATGCAACAGCTGCAGCAGCAGCAACAGATGCAGCAGATGCAGCAACAGCAAATGCGGCAGCAGTTCCACCACCAACAGCAGCAGCAGCAGATCTTGGGCAACCTCCAACAGCAGCAACAGATCCAACAGCAGCATCAGCTGCAACAACAGCAGCAGCTGCAGCATCAACAGCAGCAGGTCCTCGGCAGCATGCAGCTCCAGCAGCAGCTTCTCCTGCAGCCGCAGGAACAGCATCAGCTGCAGCAGCAGCAGCACCAGATCCTGGAGAACCTGCAGCAGCAGCAGCTCCAACAGCAGCAGATGCAGCAGAACCAGCAGCAGCAGCAGCAGGTCATCAGCAACATGCACCTCCAGGATCCGCAGCAGCCCGGCCAGGTGCCTCACAACCTGCAGCAGCAGCATCAGCTGCAACAGCAGCAGAGCCAGGCGCTGAGCAATCTCCAGCAGCAGCAGCAGCAGCTCCAGGAGCAGCAGCAGGTCCTGGAGAACCTCCAGCAGCAGCTCGAGGCTGAAATGCTGCAGCCCCAGCACCACTCCGCCCCTACGCCCCAGCCGCCGGTGGCCCTGCTCCAGCCCACCGGGGAGCTGCTCACCATCCAGACCAGCTTCCCCCAGCAGCCCCCGTCTCACACCTCCCCGCCCCAGCAGCTCTTCCAGTCCCCGCGGTCCCTGGCCGACGCCCAGAGCCCCCAGCAGCAGGTCCAGGCCGCCCTGCTCCAGAGCACCTTGACTGTGCTGAGCGGCGCGAGCCTCAACCCAGACCAACAGTCCAGCGGCCCCACTCTGTTCCTGACGCCTAACCCATTGGCCAGCTCCCTCCCCGCTCAGGGCGGTCAGCAGGCGCAGCCGTTAGGGTTCCTGTCCTCCATGGAGACTTCGGCTAGCGTGTTCCAGAACCAGGCCCCGAGCCAGCTGTCCTCCGTGCAGCAGCAGAGCACTCCCATGGACCAGCAGCAGTCTCCACAGACAACCCAGCAACAGCAGCAGCAGCAGCAGCAGCAACAGCAGCAACTACCAATGAGCCAACCAAATTCCTTGTTCCAGAGCCTCCCCACTCACTCCCAGACCAGCAGTCTGGTCCAGAGTCAGCTTCCGACGCCCCAACAGAGCGGTTTACTTCTCTGCACTACCGATCTCAGCCCGCAGGCTCTCCCGCCGGCTCTCCTCTTCAGCACCCAAAGCCAGGGGGGGCCTTCCCCCATGGGCCGCAGTGACCCTGGCCCCCAAGACCCCTCTCCCCTCCTGTTTTCCCAGCCCAACGTGGTGAGAGTGGGTGTTCCCCAGTCAGACCCGGCAGAGCCCATGTCCTTCCAGGAGCAGAGCTCTTCAGGGGGCAGCCAGCCGTCCAGTAATGGCCCTCCGCTCCTGTTCCAGGAGCAGCAGCCCATGCAGTTGGGCCCTAGCTCCAGCAGCGCGTCCAGCAGCCAACAGGTGGAGCTGTTCTTGCCTCAGGCCTCTCTGTCTGGCCTGCAGAGCAGCATGGGCCCACCGGAGCTGGGAAGCCAGCCTGCAGCGGCTGGGACAACCATCTTTGTAGTGCAGGGTGGCATGGGTGTGGTTGGGCTGCAGACATCCACCACTAACCCTGGCCAGCAGCCCCCCGAGCAGCTCTTCCAGACTGGGGTGAGCACAAACATCGCCACCCAGGGACAGCCCAAGCTCTTCGTGTTTGGTATCCAGAACGGTAAGGTTCTAGTTTAACCATGGTCCGCTGTCATAGCCGTATTTTTATGAATTTTCTGGTACAAAGAAGTGTTTAAGAAAACAAGATAACGCCTTATATTTATGTTGATATATACAAGTTATCTGCATAGTTAAAGAACAACACACATTTTAACAGGGTAAAGTGCTATCTAATTCAATATTATGGAATGAAACCTACTGTAAGTTTACCAGGCTTGGGGGGATTAAATATATATTTGGATGAAATATAGATACATATGTTCAGAAATCTGAATCTCTGTCCAATATTTCCATGCTTTCCTTCTCTGTCAGACTCGTCCCAGCTGCTGTCCTCCACTGGAGCCACCCTGTCAGGACAAAGCCAGGCCCAGAACCCCAGCCACATGCAGCCTCTCCGTGATCAGCCCATGGCTCAGACTGGCAGCTCCATGCACGGCAGCTTACAGGGCACCATGCAGAGAGGCCTGCAGACTGCAATGCAAACAGATCCACAGGCCGCGCTGCAGACACGTTTACAGGCAGCACTTGAAACGAACCTGCCAACCCCGATGCAGACCAACCTTCAGACACCCATGCAGACCAGCCTCCAAGGCAACTTGCAGGTGTCCATGACAGCCGCACCAAACATGGAGAAGATTGAGGACCTACTGGAAAGCCTGCAGAAGCAGTGAACCTTCCTAGGCCACCGGGAAACATTCAGGAGCGTAGTGATAGGTGCCCCAGGGTCCTACAGATACAGATGGGTCATCGAGAATGGTTTCTGACTACGCCGCAATCCCCTTTTTACAATGAAGTTAAGCAAAGACAGTGAGGTCCTTTTCTATCAGATACTCTGCGTATCCTGAACTCAGTGTAATGCTTATGTTTTGATGGGTATTTGTAGCTGTCTATTCACATACAGATTCATAGTTCTCTTTTGATTAAATGGGTTATTGCCCCTCTTGCAGGATCTAAGAGGTTGGTGGTATCCAGAAGTCTTTCATACGGCGCGTTTATTTATCCATTAACAGACTCACTGCATGGCCCTAAAAGATGAATGTGGGGGGGAAAGAAGAGGTTCAGAAGATGAGATAGAGAAGGTTGAAGCTGGATAGGATGGTGACAAAATTGAGGCTGGAAGGAAAGAAAAATTGTGTCCAGAGAAGGAGCAATTGCACAGTTTGAGTAGGACCCTGAGGTTGCCTGGTTAGTTGGTCAGCTGACTCATTGCGTGAGGCAGCGTGGCACCTAGTTGTGGCACTTTCAAGTGTTTCCATGTGATTGTTTCTTACACGTAGGCTTTACCCACGTACATTTATGAAGCATTTTAACCTTTTGGTGTATCTTTTCTTCCGAAAAATCGTAACTTTCCCAATTCATTGTGGTAGGAAGCCAAACGCTTTCCTCTAGGGAAAACAGTGTTGTGTGGTTTTATGAACATCTTAAGCACTTTATAAACTGTTTTTGTGTAACCATTTAATCCTTATATCCATCCACAGCTCTAGTCATTAGCGGTTTTGTATTTGTAGTCCCTTTTTAAAAGATTGGAATTTTGTCATTGTAAAGGTATATATTTTAGACGTATTTACCATACATTGTTTTTAAAATCATATTTTTGATGTCACAACTTTTTAGATTGTGTGTTAAGTCCTCTAAAAGTGTAACCAAACTCCAAATGTCCGTCAAAAATCATCTCATTCCATTGCAAAAAAAAGGTAAATTGTTGTGACTGATTTGTCATATGTTTGCATTTCCGATTAAACAAACACACACACACACACAAAATGTCTAAAATATGAATTTACTGTTGGTCCAGGAGCATTTAAAAGAATAATTTCAATACATTGTTATTTGTGAGACTGAGGCTACCTTCTTAGACGATATGTGTAATCAGAGTTTTACCTTATGTGTAGGTCTTGAAGTTTGTCTAGGTGTTGGTTCAGTGTGCAGGCCAGAGCCATGTGAAATTGACACTCAGTGCCCGTTCCCTACATTGTAAACAGGGACTTAATGGGAGTAGATATCTCTGTTACATAGAGGCAGCCATTCTATCAATGGTGCTAAGTGTGTACTGGACTCATGGGCACTTCTGATATGATATTTATACTTAAGAGTTTATATTAGTATTACTCATACTGACATGAATTATCTGGTTCCGTCTGAATTGTGTCTGGAGGGATTGCTGTCATGGCAAGTTTTGAAAAGAGGGAAACCAAAGCTCTTGCTTTGTCCAGTTTTCAATGTTTTCAATGTCCTCATGATGTTTACTTGTTTGTACTTTTTTTTACAAGTACATTTAATAATGTAAAATTATTTTAAGAATCCTTTGAATCATGCAGCTCCTTTAATTATATTAACAGTAATGGTATAAGTAAAAGAGTTTGAAAAGACAGACGGAAGGGTACTTTTGCCATACATTAGTCGTTCTTAAATCTGTAAAGTTGCACTGCTGTACTTTCTGTATCTAATGAGCAGTGGCCGGTTTGACATTATCACAAGCCAACTTTTGAATAGTCCAATGTTTTCATCAAAATCTCCATATTTTGTTTACGTTTTTAGTTTGAAAAAAATTGTCCCACAATGGTTGGATTGATCCATTTTAAACTAATTTATCTTTTTTTTTTTATAACCATCGGTGAAATCATAGTATTTTTGTAAGAATGAAATGTTTGGTTTACATAGCACAGAATTCACACATCTCAAGTTGCTTTGAAGTAATAACCGTTATAGACCAATGCTTCATTACGATGTTCAAGCATTCCATTTTTCTGGATGATGTAAGAGCACACTGTATTGTGAAACAATAATGCCTCTCAAAGCCATACCAACATAGCAAGCCAACTTGCAATTTCAGTTTTGTGAATGTACTTTACCTCATGGGGTGGGAAACTGAAGTTTACTCAACATTCATCATTGGACCAATTCTCAACCTTTTTAAGAGAACATATTGTGTGTGGGGGGGCAGCCTCATGTGAAATCCTGTATGTACATTGCCACATTTGCATTATTTGTGGCTTGTGACACATTGGCTATATCTTTGGGCTTCTAAAAGACATTTCTTTACCAAGCTCAGCACATGAAAATGATAGACATTTCCTGGTCTAACTCATTTAACTGCAACCCACACATTTTTACAGTTGATTTAACAATGGTGAAGCGGCACACATTAATTCTTTCTACATTGATCCATTCTGTTGCTCAGTTGTGTAAAATAGTGTCTATGTTTATTCAAATGTGAAAACATATGTACTACAGGGGTAGTTTAAATATCAGCTGTGATGTTCTCACCAGAACTTTGTGTGCCTTGATAACAAATCGTTGTTGTGCTGTGCTTACCAAATTTCCATATATCACTGCTGTCCAGTTGTTTAACCTATTGGCAAAGCCACTTATTTGACATTTACAACTTAACTAAGAAGTAATCTATTTAAACATATTTTTCTTATGTTATCCCTTTGGAAATGTATCGCAAAAGATCAGTATGATCATTTCAACATAGAACTGCTGTGCAGCTTAACCTGTTGAGTGTCATGTTATTGTGTTCTGTTTTCCCACTGAGGAACTGCCTCTTGAGATTCTTAAATGTAAGGTAAAAGGGACAGGAGAACGGGATATCTCGGTGTTTCAGGAGAGGTCTGTGGTCTTGGGCATGGTTGTCAACGTTACATTTGTTGCTGTGAAACGCTTGACATTTGAGATCAAAAGGAGCAGTAATAGAAACACTCCTATTGCCAATAGTGTGAGCTATATTTTGTGTTATCAGTTTGCTAACCTTTTTAAGTTAACTATCTTCCACTTTCTCCACAACAAAATGTTGTATCGGTTTTGTGTAGCTTCAGCTTTAGTAACTAGCCTTAAGCCGTAGGGATGAAGGTCTCCCAAATGTTATCATACGTTTGAACTATTAACATGTATTTTGCCTTTGTCTGAACATTTGTATACTCTTACGTTTCTATCTGTAATCCTGCTGCTACATTAAAAGAATAAAGATTTTAAAAGTTTCTGAGTTCTTAATTTTCTCTTGGCTGGTGATGCTGGAATAATCCTGTATTTACAGATTATCTATACTTCTCTATAACAATGGAATGAACCACATTTTTACCATGGTAATAGAATGCTGAATGACCAAATTCTTTTTTTCTATTCTCAATCTCATATTTTAGAAGACATTTTAAGGGGACACTGTCCTGTGTGGTCATTACCAAATGATCACCCCATCTAACAGTCAAGGAGGAGGAGTAAGAATTACTTAATTTATTTTGCAATAGTATTGACTGGTCCGAGACCATGTACAAAAAAAGAAACTAAAAGGCTCAAGGCATTTACAGTATTACAGTAGCAGGCCTCTGTACAATATGTTAATTTTACAAATAATTACAATCTATATATTTAGATAGGATATATTATATCCAATTTTTTTTTATTCAACAAAAATCCATATTCACAAGGCAGTGTTTGTAATAACATTAATCTGAAAATACACATTTTCTAACTGCTGTTGTTGGTGGCAATTCTAATATCTGATGTAAAACATTTTTAAGGATGTTTCTCAAAACAATTACTAGCAGAGGCCAGAGGAATGGGCAAGTCTAACATCACAGTAGAGTTCATTTTGTAGTTTTTTTTAGGCAGACAGTCATAGTTTACTAATTCTTCTATTTAGACTATATTGAAAGTAAGCTACTGGGTCGTCACTGTCAAAAGCAATGTCATACTCTGGTTTCTTCCTGAAAGTAAGTACTGCTACCAATATAGCCAATATGGCTGTTAAGCCCCATATGTGGTATTGGTTTCCTGATTTCAGATCCAAATAGTCAAAACTATGGAGAAGCCCCACTAGCCCTGGTGTGTTGTAGGCGTTGTGATCAGCAGCTCTCATGAAGAACTCCAAAGGTACAGTGAACACAGCACTTACTTCAGCTGGGTTGGGACAAGGGCAGAAGGTCTCTTCTATGAAGCCCACAACTGGGGTCACCAACAGGCCACTCTTTACAATGTGAAGAGAGAGAAGTTAACACTTAAAAGATAAGGATCTTTGCCAGTCTGTTTACCGGTCGCAGCAAAATTATGGAGGCATTCTTAGGACTGTACCTTGTTCATAATAGGGCACAGTGTGCAGACCACCTCAACTTGATCAGGAGGAAGACCTATCTCCTCTTCTGCCTCTCTAAGGGCTGTGTCCACATCATCCTTGTCCCTGGGGTCTCTCTTCCCACCAGGGAAACACACTTCACCAGCGTTGGACCTTAGCTGTTGCAGATGTACAACACCAAATCAAGGAGTGAGGGAAAGACAAAGAAACTAATAGCTATCGATAGAAGGGGGGTGTCAATCACCATATTTTCATTAAATATATATCTAACCTCTAGTGAGCGGAGAGTCATCAGCACGTGCACCTCTCCTTCCCTGACTAACAGTGGGATAAGCACAGAAGCTTTGGGTAGTACAGGCAGGTAAGAGAATTTGCTCCCTATTTCGTAGCGCTTCAATGTGGCAATCGTCCGATATTTAATGTCCATTTTGTTTATCACTGACACTGCTATAACGTCTCAAACTAAGTCTTGTGAAAACTGCACAAAACGCGTGAGTGTCATTCTAGTACATAGCGCAATTCTACAAGCTAACAAAGTCTTTATGTTTGTTAACCTACATTATGCAACCAAAATACCCTCAAGTACGGAAGTAGTAAAGGATAGTGTTGCACCCCCTAGTGGGCAAACATAATTTGTGAGCTATGAATCGTTGTAATGCCTTTTCTAGAAAGAGGAAGGATGCAGGCAACATACGCTTTAACGACTTTTGAATTTAATTAACATTTTTGTAAAGAAGTCGTCCGTGAAAATATCGTTGATATTTTATGAAACAAAAAAGTACATTCCAGGTACAATACATTCCAGGTGAGTCCTTGCATGCCAAGAGGGGGAAAATCATCAAACAATTATTGTAAAATGAAAGTCATGCAGTGCATGAGACTCACTCATGTAACCTATACTGAGTGACATAGCCTGAGACCAGACAAGTAAAGCAACTACATATTTATGAGGCCAACATTCAGTTTACAATAACTAACTTAATAATAGAAGGCATTAAACAAAAACGTAGGATTTAAAAAGATACAATACAATTATTCTATATTAAGATTGAATAACCAATATCTAACTTCTACATAAAATGTAATTTCCTATTTATCAAACAAAAAATTATTTTAAGTGAATTCACAATCCATGTGCTCACATTTTGTATGTAGAAAAATAAATAACATTCAAAACACAAAAATCTAGTAAGTAGAATCACAGTGGTCCGAGTCTCCAAGCACTGGCTCTGCTGATCACACTTTGTATTTCTCCTTCGCTTGATCATTCAATATACAGATGTGCTGTAAAGCAAAACATCATGAAAAGAATGATTTAGACAGAAAGAGTCAGATGTCGTGCACACCATTCATTTTAAAATTGTGCACTTTGTATTGCGCCACAATAGTTTTAAGCCCTAAGGTAACATAGAATGTTATCCTCCTCTGCACTTACACTGAGATCTCGGAAGTACTCGTTGTAGTCCAGTGCATATCCCACTAGAAATGCGTCAGGCACTTCAAATCCAATATCTGTAATATGATCCACACCCACCATCAACATTGTGAGCAATGAAATGGCATTAGTTACAGTAACAATACACAGAACAAACTGGTTGGAATCCATGTAATCCAAAGCATGACATGCCGCATTACCCTTACATTTTACCTAAGATTAGCCTCCAACCGTAAAGCATTACTTATGACTTGTGGTATAGGTGTGTGTGTGTGGATGTAGGAAACGTACACAATCTCAAAAATCAACAGAAAAAGTTTTCAAAATGTATCTCAGGGAAAACTTTAATCCCATCAGGTTGCCTTTTAGTCACTGATACTCTTCAAGTGGAGGATCAGTAAACTCCAGCACACATAAAAATTATGATGAAGTAGCATTTAAGGAATATAGGCACTCACAATCTGGCCTGTATCCAGAGCTCCTCGGTGTTCTTTTGACCAGAAGGCTGGAAAGACAGAAAAATAAGAAGGAGGCAAAGTAGGCAAGACAAACTACAAAATGATATTTTTATTATATTGTTTCATACAGTCAACCAGTATTTTGATTGAAAGACTGCTGAAAGCATGCAACTAAATGTTGTACAGGTTGCACCCACTCACTTGTTTCCATAAATCTATTCTCTTTAAGTAAATTCGCTGTCATACGTCAGTGAAATGTCTACTTCCTCTGCAGTGCAGTTGAGCGTATATCAGATTAACTCTTAAGCTGCTCCCTAACACAACCTCTCTAATTCAGAGCTTAAAGAGAGAGTGTCCATTAGTGGAGGCAGAGAGAGCTGTCTGCTGGCCTGTCTACGGGTAGAGCCTCAGCTCTGACCTGTATCCCATCTGTTTATGTTGACTGTAATAGGTCCACCATGTATGGGAACCCACTTGTCTATAATCTATCTCCTGTATGCACACTGCTGTCTGTGTTGTACAGTAGGTGATGGTCCTTACCTTACTACTTTTACCATTTTTGGATTACATTCACTGAGCAGTGACAGCAAAGTCTGCATGGTCCTCCCTGTCTCCACAATATCCTATAAGCCAGAAAAACATTTTTTTTTCCTTCACATTTCCCTAACACAATAGAGATGTTATGATATGAGAAAAATCAGAAGGAATGATAATAATACAACTACACTTCTCATAGGGGACATTAGATTCAGATTTGTAGATAAAACACCCTTACCTCTACTATTAGGACATTCTGTAAGGACAATAACATAAAAGGTCATTATAGAATTATTAGATATAGCACCGGTTAGCAAGTATACATTGCAAAGGCACCACATCATTTCAAAACAAAACTAACCTTGCCTTTTAGAGAGGACAACTCATCCCCTCCAATGACTTTGACGCTGTTCGTAGACTGATCATTCTAAGAATAAACAAGAGGGGTGGCATACATTATGTTTCAATGGGCTAACAGCAAATACCGGAATCTAATGGTCGCTTCAAGTATTTTGTTGATACAGAACAACTGTTTACAGGCATAAAAAAGGGATCATAAAAAAGGGATACAGTCAGCCTAAGCTAGATGTAAATATACTTTTAATTAAAGGCTTGATCTAACTATGCCAATTTTGTATCTCAATAAACCAGCCGTTCTTGGAACTGAATGGGGGAAAAAATCTGCTCACACAGTAGCTCTTTAGTCTAATGAAATCCACAGTCAGCGGTACTGATTTATCGCTGTTCTGGTTTAAAGACTTGATGTAATCTAGAAGGTCTGCGAAGAACTTGTAGCCCCCCTTCAGAACACACAGGGCCACTATATGGTGTCCACCCATGTCACGGATAATGTCACGGGCCAGACGCTCGGTTCTGGACAGTGGGAGAAGGAGAGAGAGAAGAAAACAGGGACAGAAACATAGATTCACATGTGCTTTATACAAACCAATTAATAGGATGTGAAAAGATGTCTTGAAATGTCACTAAGTGCAGCTTAATTCAGGCAGGTCAATACCATCCCTGACAGATCCTCTGCATTGGTCAAATTGATAAAGACCCATTTCTTATGCATAGCCTGCTCTATTTTTGCGGTCTCAAAAAAAAAAATGTTTTAGATTAGATTAAACTTTATTGTCAGAGTACAGTACTAATCATTATGTCAACAAGGACATGATTTCTCCTCAGGCCCAGTACTCAAATCACATGCAAAACAAGGGAGCGACATAGCCTGTGGATGAGAGTGAAAGTATCAAGCTCTTGACTTGACTTACCTGTCCATGATCAGTCCATGGGGTATGATAACCCTCTCCAAATCCTCTTCGTAGTGTTTGGGGACGCAAAAGAGGTCCAACTCATAGCCCTTTGCATCATCAGCGATCTAAAATAACGAAACAAAATATAATAACACATACATTGCTAAGCTTCCAGGTGAACAGTTAGGAGTCTCCCTGGCAACAAGCATTTTAACCACCTGCTCTACACACCTTGGCCGTGACTGCGAATCTTAGCCCGACGTCTAAAGTGTATTTCAAGCACGAGTAGCATCGAAGAAGATGCGTGCTTGAAATTGTGCAATTTAATTAAGCTCCACCGTCGCTGCTTTCTTATATAGCCTAAAGCTTATTTAATTCCCATTGTAAATGATAACTGCTTCGACTTACCTGGAGAAAGGAGGCCATGTTGATGCTTGTTTGCTTTCTCACAATATCTCGGAAGTCATGCTCATGTCCTTCGGGAAATTATTGCTTGTGGCTGAGTGTATCGCCGATTTGCTCTGTCGACTGCCTACTTTTCCGTGGGCGAGTAGCTACACGATGTTCCCTCTATATGGCTTTAAAACCTTACGTCACAAATCCATTTTACCTACCGAATAATCTTATTTACCGGTCGACGCAATTTAAGGTTACAAACTTTAATTGCAGCACATTTTATTGCCGTATCTTAGTGATTCAAAAATCATGAGTATTTCAAACGATAATAATATTAATATTATAAAAAAGCTATTGCCACGCAACATGACTAAAATTACCACAATTTCAGGTCAAGAATGCATGTTATATAAAATCACTTAAAGACAGTGTTTCGTCCTTTTAGTCCTATGGATGAAAAAAATGATTTGTGCGGTTTATAATCATTACGTTACAAAACCAGGCTCTTTTTCTGATACATCCAATCGATTAAAGGGGAAACAAATGTCACCCGATACAGGTGTAACTGGCACAGAAAAAGCTAAGCCTATGTATTATTTTTGTCATGGCCATGGAAATGGTTTTCCTTCTCATTTACACAAATTGATTACAATGAAGTTCTACATGTCTTACTTAACTCCAAGGGCCATGTGGGTGCACCGTACAGATCAATTAGTCCCGTACTTTATCGGTTTGATCCCTAAAATCTAGAAACCAGGTAGACATGCTCTGCTTGAACTCCCAAATAATGTCAGACTTGGAGCTCTTAATAGGATAAGGTCATGCTTTTATCTTGTAAACAGAAGTATGGTTGTAACATTTTCTTTTATGTCTGTAATGTATTATGGTGATATTGTGTACAGTATTTGCATGCAGCATCTACTCTATTCTAAAGTTACTTGATGCAGTTTATCACAATGCTCAGCATCGCCTCACTGGGGATAAAATGTAGAACTCGTCACTGTACACTTTATAAGAAAGTTGAATGGTCCTCCCTTGTGATAGAGAAAAGACATCCTCTTTTTTGTTTACTAGGCATTGCTGGGCAAGTTGCATTCTTTCCTTAAATCCCTTTATAGAACAAACCCATTGGTCATTGTTCACAACACTTACTTCACGATTGAAAGCCCAAAGGTACTTGGGAAATTAGCTTAGCTTTATTTAATGTTCTTTTGGAGTACATGGAAGTTGAAGTCTTTTTTTGTTTGTTGTTTTTTAAAGTTGTACTGTATTCTAAACACTGTAACAAATGTGTATTTCAATTTCTGTTATTGTCTTAGTTTTGTTTTGATTTATATATATTCTCACGTTACCTTAAAAGCAGGGCACAACTAAAATAGACAGTCTCAGTTGGTTAACCATTTATAAATAAATAAATTACAATCAAATATAAATGAGCTGGAATAGTAAATATAAACAAGATGGAACAGTAGACCACTATTCAACCGCATAACTAATTATCTCCATTTTCAAACTATTATAATCTTGGCACGCTCAGTGATAGCGTGACCTCATAATGCGCTAGTGCAGCCTATATTTAGTTTCCATCAGTAGCTCCCTCTCCGTTTCTGAAGAGCTAGCTACATTACTGTCCTAATCGGCACTGTGGAAATGATTTAAATATGGTTGCCTACCCAAAGGCATTATATAATTATGTGGCACGACGTTAGATTGTTTACGATTTTCAGAAACACAAGCTTTATACTCATTAAAAAAACATGAAATTATAAACAAACAAAAAAACTTTAATATATACGCACCTAAACTACACAAGACACAAGCATTGGTTCATTTTTTGCACAATTATGCGGGTCAGTTGCAAGTGCCAGTTATGAGGGCAGGTCCAAATCTCAAATGGCACCATACCCTATATAGAGCACTACTTTTAGAGACCTACATACACAGAAGTAGAACTCCATGCAGTTGAAAAGTGCATGATTTGAGAGAAACCCTTCCAAGAATGCACTTATTTTTTCTTCTTCTCGTCTTTCTTAGAAGTAGCGTCACCTCTTTCCTTATCCTTATCTTTCTCTTCTTTCTTCTCCTTATCCTCCTTCTTTTCTTTCTTGCCGTCATCCTTCTCCTGTCCTTCCTTCCTCTCGGCGTCACGGTTGGAGATTTTGTTGTTGATCAGGTTGTGAAGAGCCACTACTGAGCGGATGAGAGAGGCCAGATAGACCACCAGCATCTGGTCATTGGTCTTCAGGTAGAAGGCTTTGGTGAACTCCTGCAGCAAGACAATAACATTTCATATAGAAACTCCTCCGTGAAGCATACTGGTACACAGACCAAAGTGGAAAGGTCCAGTTGAGAGAACAATGCCCAATTCAAACCGTAATTCCAATTATTTTTGAGACTGGAAATCACATGACTAAAGACAGAGCCTACCAGGAGATTGACGTCGGGCAGCAAGTTGAAGACATCCTGCAGCTGGTAGATGATCTGGTGGTTGATGGGCAGTTTGCCTGCTGTTACACTCTCCAGGTACGCCCTGATATCCAACAGCTTGGAGTTCAGGCCCTTCAGACCGTGAACCTGATTGGTGATGCGCTGAGACAGAGTGCCCACTGTTGTGTCCTTGATGTCTCTGTCGGCCAACATTAAAACATGCCCCACCAAGTTATAATGAAATGGAAACCACTGCCGTGTGTATGTGTGAGCTGGTTTAGTGAAGGCGTGTCTTGAAGACTAAGGAGCATACCTTAGCAGGTGCTCCACCCCCACTTCCTCTGCCTCCTCCGCTCCGATCTCACTCGAGACATGTTCAAACGTCTTTGATGTTGGAGTCCCATCCTGGGAATGGTAGAACAAGCATTCCCATCCTGAATATGTCCAATGTAACTACTTTATACCTAACTAACAAGTGTGTTTTACGGGGACTGTCTGAAAGCACTGCGGTGCATAATGAAAATAATTCGAAGATCCCAAAGTTGTTTTTTTTTTAATCAAAGACAGTCAACATTCCTGGGACCTACGTCATGTATTTCTTCCACAGAGATGTAGGCTTCGGTAGGCAGGCCAAGGTCTTTTGGCTTCACATCAATAATCACCAATACCTAACAGAACAAAAAACTGAATGGATGTGGTCTAATGGACTGCAGATAAGCAAGAAGAAACTAGAAGTCATATTAGAAATCACTTACGGAATTTGTGCAGTACTGCTTTATGAGTTCATTGATGGCAATGTCATTTTTGTGCAGTTTCGGACCGGTATGGTACCATCCCACTATTCTTTCTCTGGCTGCAAAAGAAATGCAGCAAAAAATATGTATTAAAGGTTGTCAGGGAATCAACAGCAACTGTGTCCTATATGAGATTGATATACTTTTGGGGTTTTTCATACTTTAAGTAAATTCTTCATTTCACTATTACAATTTTTTTATACTGTCCCAGAAAAGTTTTACTGTCAAGCCCTGAGATGTACAGTGGGGCCAAAAAGTATTTAGTCAGCCACTGATTGTGCAAGTTCTCCTACTTAGAAAGATGAGAGGTCTGTAATTTTCATCATAGGTACACTTCAACTATGAGAGACAAAAATGAGAAAAAAAATCCAGGAAATCACATTGTAGGATTTTTTAAGAATTTATTTGTAAATTATGGTGGAAAATAAGTATTTGGTCAATAACAAAAGTTCAACTCAATACTTTGTAACATAACCTTTGTTGGCAATGACAGAGGTCAAACGTTTCCTGTAAGTCTTCACCAGGTTTGCACACACTGTAGCTGGTATTTTGGCCCATTCCTCCATGCAGACCTCCTCTAGAGCAGTCATGTTTTGGGGCTGTCGCTGGGCAACACAGACTTTCAACTCCCTCCACAGATTTTCTATGGGGTTGAGGTCTGGAGACTGGCTAGGCCACTCCAGGACCTTGAAATGCTTTTTACGGAGTTTTTACCAAAAAGTTTTTACCAAAAAGTTCTATTTTGGTTTCATCTGACCACATGATATTATCCCAATCCTATTCTGGATCATCCATATGCTCTCTGGCAAACTTCAGATGGGCCTGGACATGTACTGGCTTAAGCAGGGGGACACGCCTGGCACTGCAGGATTTGAGTCCCTCTCGGCGTAGTGTGTTACTGATGGTAGCCTTTGTTACTTTGGTCCCAGCTCTCTACAAGTCATTCATCAGGTCCCTCCGTGTAGTTCTGGGATTTTTGCTCACCGTTCTCATGATCATTTTGACCCCACGGGATGAGATCTTGCGTGGGGCCCCAGATCGAGGGAGATTATCAATGGTCTTGTATGTCTTCCATTTTCTTACAATTGCTCCCACAGTTGATCTATTCACACCAACCTGCTTGCCTATTGCAGATTCACTCTTCCCAGCCTGGTGCAGGTCTACAATTTTCTTCCTGGTGTCCTTCGACAGCTCTTTGGTCTTGGCCATGGTTGAGTTTGGAGTCTGACTGTTTGAGGCTGTGGACAGGTGTCTTTTATACAGATGACGAGGTCAAACAGGTTCCATTAATACAGGTAACGAGTGGAGGACAGAAGAGCTTCTTAAAGAAGAAGTTACAGGTCTGTGAGAGCCAGAAATCTTGCTTGTTTGTGGGTGACCAAATACTTATTTTCCACCATAATTTACAAATAAATTCTTTAAAAATCTTACAATGTGATTTCCTGGATTTTTTAAGAATTTGTGTCTCTCATAGTTGAAGTGTACCTATGATGAAAATTACAGACCTCTCTCATCTTTCTAAGTAGGAGAACTTGCACAATCAGTGGCTGACTAAATACTTTTTGGCCCCACTGTATAATCAATTACTAGAGAAGCCTAAAATCATATTCCATGTGCTATTCTTGACATAGCCTTACCATTGACCTTTTTGAACATGCCAGCCATATTCTCCAGGTAGTCATGATCTAAGAACCACACCGAGTCATCCTTGTCATCCTCATCAAATGGTACTGTGTTTCAAGCAGAGATAACATCTTAAATACTTTGGACAAGGAGAATTCAGCTCTATCCTTCGTTCGTGATTAATCAAAACTGAATATTTTATTCTGTTTTACATTAAATAGAAACTCACCTGCGAAGCTATTTGAGACATCAAGCACTTTCTTATGCCAAGAGCCAAGAAGGACCCCAACTACTCTTTTCTGGTTGCCAACTTTCCCTATTCTGTAATAGAAAATATAAATACAAACACATTTACAAGATTCTCATGAATAAACTTTCATAAGTAGTTGATATGACTTGATTAACAATTAGCTATCGTTATCTTGCATTGTTACTAGCACTGACGTTTTCTAAGCTGTACAGCCCAAGTGCATGGATTCGTTTCTGACTCAGCACAGATCGCGTTAGCTGCTAGCAAGCTACCTCAATGGTAGGCAAACAAATAAACCATGTCAAGGAGCAAATCCATAGAAAACGCAGAAGTAGACAGATAAATAGTTTAATTCATACCTATTGAAATGATCAACTACGCTGAGTAACACGAGCGGATGAACAACCACATTTTCTACCACTAACTCCGGCATTTTTTGCGTAGACACAACAGCCGACCAATGGTTTCTGTTAAACTTCCTTAGAAAGTGCTTACTTCCGTTTCTAATAGCAACAGAGGAACGCGAAGAAGAAAGCCGACATCTTCATAATAGTCAGCTGGCAACTGGATCGTTTTTATAATTATGGTAAAACCAATTGGACATGTTGTTTTATTCACTGTAATTACAGCACAGCTGAATAGGTGTATCGTGGTGATTCTATTGCCATTCAAATAACCTAAATATATATTCTAACGTCACGTGGCTAATTTTAGCTAGCTAGCTAACGTTAAAACTTCACGTTCGAGTTGTCAGAGCATTACTAAACTGTGGTTACTTTCTGTCATTCAGGCTGAAGTTGAGGAGACACTGAAGAGAATTCAGACACACAAAGGAGTGATTGGAACAATAGTTGTGAATGCAGAGGGTAGCTAAGTTATTATTTCTTTTTTTTTACCTAAAGTGTAAGAGTATACTACAAGAAAAGTTTAGTATAGTATTGTCTTAAAATTGTGTGCATGCACAGAAAACTTGGAACTATTGTCATCTGAGCTAGACAATATATGCATTATTATTTTTTGGTTTGTTGTTAGGTATCCCAATCAGAACCACATTAGATAATTCCACTACAGTTCAGTATGCAGGACTGCTGCATCACCTCACCATGAAGGCAAGGAGCACGGTCAGAGACATTGATCCCCAGAATGATCTCACTTTCCTCCGCATTCGCTCAAAAAAGCATGAAATCATGGTGGCACCAGGTAATTGTTATTCATATTACAATATAAATATTTTACATGGATGTCAAGTTATGTGACCTGGTGTCAGGGTATTATAAAAAAATATATATTTAAAAAATATTATTCTAAGCCCCTTTTCCCTCCTCTCCTTTCAGACAAAGAGTATCTATTGATAGTCATCCAGAACCCAAGTGAATAGCCCCTGGCCGTCCACATGATGATCAGGCTCTGGTTTAAACGCCATTGGTATTTGTCTGATATTAAAAAACATGTCTGTTTTAAATTGAAAAAAAAAGTAAAATATCTGCAAAATGGAATGTACTCCGTTGTGTATTTTTTTTATAAAAAGGACCAATTATTCCTAGTGTGTATTTCATGAATAGTCTTTTTGTTTTGGGCAATATCTTCAATACCTCTGTTTGTTCTTATAATTTAGACTTTATCTTTTATTTTGTATTTGTATTTAAATGTGCCTTTGTGTATGGTTGTTCTGATGTGTTATATTTCAAGCTAACGTTATAAATAAATAAATAAGTGAAAAATATATTTCTCTTAATAGTCACACTCACTGTTCACTTCAAATTCCAGAAAGTACTGGTGTGTTTTGTCATCCAAGATGAAGCCAAAGCAAATCTTTTTTCAATTCCTTTCCAAGGATCATCAGAGAATTGTGTCGACTAATATTTTTTTATCCAGGCTCAAGACTTATTACTTTGAGCTGTCATTTGATTCAGATATCCTGTAAAGCGCCTTGAGGTCTACCCAGACTAAAGAAGCTGTACAAATCAATATTGTATTGCAGTTTGCACGTTCCAAGTCCTTGCCAGTAGAGGTCAGGCTTAGTTTGCTTATAAATTGGTAGCTTATATAGATCAATTGTAACCAACAATATTTTCTGGAAATGTCTATTAATTATACTACATTAAGTATCATCACCGATGCTCATCATTGTCAAGTAATGTTGCCCAAAGAGTTGCCTAATATGGTTTTAAGGCTCATAGCTTCAGTGAATCATTTGAGCAGCCTTCGAGAACTTGTGTGAAGAAGTGTCAACAAAACCTGTTGATCAATGTGCATGCTCTGGATTAAAGGTCAGTCTGAGACAAGCCAATTAATTAGCGTTTTACAAACCTTTTATTTGAAAGTTTAATCAGAACTTTACAGCAATATATTGTTAATAAATAGCTCATAATTAGTGATGCAACCAAAACCGTATATATTACATGACAAAGAATGAAAGCAAAAACAATGAGACATAATTCCGCAGCATATTAATTAAGGAGGTTGAACAGGTGATGATGGGTGGAGGACAAAAAAAAAAGGATGCTTATTTAAAACTGCAACTTAAAACTTTTGCTGTTTCTAGGGGACATGTAGAATTTCAGAATAAGTATGAACATTTCCCCTTTCCCCACAGATTACCTTGGATTTAACAGAGGTGAAAATTTAAAGTGAACACAGAACGTGTTCGTTGTAATTCCTGCCATTCTTATACATTTTTCAATGTACCCCATCATGATATTTTACACAGTGATAAAGGCAAGCTATGCTGAACATAGCACACTGTATCAAATATGTTTTGAGCTAACTGATAAAAACGGGGAATGTGTTCCACAGGGTATAAATGCTACGTGGCAAATTAGTTAGATGCCACATCATACTCTGGCGAAATCAATAGACCACTCCATGGAGTTGACATTTCTGCTGAACACATATCAAAGTAAAGCATTTCGCAAGCTATCTTGAATCCATACCATGGGAAACCACGTGTTTTCCGAAAAGCCTTGATTCTGTACAGTCATTCAGGGGAACAGTACATCTGTAGGTTGGCACTTTACCTCTGTCGTGATAACTGTGCTCTGGGCAGCAGTTGAACAGACACTTAAGTGTTCTTGTTTTTATTTCAAATTGCTGTCATTGCAGGTTGGTAGTCAGGTTAAAACAATAGGCATCATAGGTAGTGAAAGATGCTACACGGAGACTGAGATTTGTCCCCCCACCTCCAGTGCTCCTCCAGCCAATATAGAACTTTCTTTTCTTTATTTCATTCTGACCAGCAGTATCAAACAAACAAATCATACAATTTTCCAATATATGTGGAACTCAAGACTTCAAAATAAAGAAAAACTAAGACATGTATTGTCTATCACACCAAACCTTTAAAAAAAAAAACTATAAAAAGAAAATGCTATTCAATACAATATTATAATTGATCCAGAATTAAACATCCTCTATCCCTTTTCATTCTAAAGCTTCTGGATGAGCGATCCGACTGTATTGATGCTGTGCTGTCACCAGGCCGAGTACATTCCTCGAGTTCCATTTCAAGTGCATGACAAGTTGAAGGCCTGATGTGTGTGTGCTCTGCTCCTACTAACTCTCATCATATCTCTCTGCTCCGCCCACAGTGACTTAGTCATAAGGGATCTGTGAGCACTTGATTGCTCTTGGCCAAGTAATTCCTTATGGGCTACGGTAGGGTTAACTTCTCTGTCATGTCATGTTCAGGCATGAGGGAAATGTAAAACTGGAACAGGTGAGGAGCAGGTGAGGGAACCAGAGTTCACACACTGTCAGGTCACCAAGGGCTTTGTTTCCATGGAGACGGTATATTTGGTAGTGGGGTCCAATCACAGAGTAGCACTTATTAGCCAACATGTACATGGCTGATACATAGCTGGCCCCTCTAAGCAAGGATTGGCGGTCTTGAGTGCTTCCAGTAAAGAGAAAATGGTGGGAGGGCCTATCTTCTTGAAGGCCTGTTACCCTTACTCGGGGTGTGGCCGATAGGGACAGGTGTGATCCCACAGTCCGGGATAAGTGCAGGAATGGGTGGCGCTGGGAGTGGTAGGGTCACCTAGGAGTGTGTCCATTGGCCTGGCCCCTGCCCCAGTGCACGTTGGGAAGCGTCAAACACTTCCTGAAGTGCTCGAGCTGGGCCTGCAGCCTCTCTCTCTCCTCTCCCACATTCTGTCTTCGACTCACCAGCTCCTATGAAGAGAGAGAATACCAGGATAAAACAATGTTCAGTCGACAACAACAAGCATCTGTCTATAAAAACAGACACACCCTTATTTTATGTGTGTATTTATTGTATTACTTTATATCTAATTTGTGTTAGCATTGTTTGAGAGTCACATTATGATAACACAATTTTCCTCTGGATCGATAAAGTAATTTCCATTGCTTTGCCTTTTAAAAGGGCCGACAGGTCGGCAAAGCAGCAGACAGCCACACTACACTCACCCCCATACTGAGAGAGAGCTGTTCTGCTGTCCGAGTTAGAGTGTAGTTCTGAGCCTCAAGCCGTCGGCACTGACAGTGGAGGACCTCTCTCTCTATTCTGGTCTCTGAGAAGAGGAGAAGAGAAGAGGGTTTGCAACAGTTAGTATCGGAATCAGTTGGGAGCAGTCGTGTTTCAACCTTTTCCTCCCTCAGAAAGCTAGAAGGTAAATGTGATCCCACCATCCAAGTGTTCATGGTAGGCTTCAAAGATGGATTCAATCCCCTGCCACCTCCTTGGAGCCTCCGACATCTCTTCCTCATCCTCCTCCTCACCAGACTCTTCCTCCTCCTCCTCAGACAGCTGGTCCCGGAGGCCCTGGGGGTCTTGGTGGGCCGGTAGGAGGTGGGAGTAACGGCCGTTGGTGTGTGTGCTCTGAGGCTTGGGGTGATGTTGATGGTGAAAGGAATTTGGTCTCTTCAATGGAGGGATATGGTGAGGCAAAGAAGGGTCCGACTTAATGCCACTATTGGAAAGCGCTGATTAGAAAAGGAGAGAATAAGAGTGTCAGGGACTCGTTTACACTCATTTTATAATTGACGACAACGGGTGGCAGAATAGTCCCTAGGTGCAGTAATTCACCAGCATAAGCTAATGGGAGTGAGGAGCATACCTGAGGTCTTCTGCTGTGTGCCATGTGTAGATTGTAGCACCGCCTGGTGGAAGTGCTGAGCAAAGGCCTCCGGGGTGAATCTCTCCCAGGGCCGACTCCTTCCATTCTGCCCAGGACTGAGTTCCTTTTGCAGGGCCGAATGACCCACTCCGTTCCTCAGCTTCTTGGCTGGAAGGCCTTCCAGGAGGCCAGCCTTCTCTGGATGGGGGGCCAGGGGAGGGGGTGGACGGCACGCTGGGGTGTCCACAGAGTTGTTCGATGACTCTGAGTTCAGGCTGTTGTGGGGGTGGGTGTAAGAGGGTGAAGTGCTGGGGGAGTCTGGGTAGTGTAGGCCATTGGACAGGTTAGGTGGAGAGGCGGATGATTCACCTTAACAACAGAACCAATCACAAGGTGTTGGAGATTTGTAAGAGTTCTCTGTGTGTGTGTGTGTGTGTGTGTGTGTGTGTGTGTGTGTGTGTGTGTGTGTGTGTGTGTGTGTGTGTGTGTGTGTGTGTGTGTGTGAGTGTGCGTGTGTCAGAGAGAGAAAGAGACAGTAGGGGTCCTCACCAGTTTCAGGTGCAGGGGGGCTGCTACAGGAAGGTAGTGGGTTGTATCTGAGGGTGTCCAGGGTCACAGTCTTCCTCTGTATAGCCTTCAGCAGCTCCTCAGTCTTCTCTTTCTCTGCACAGAAAGACACAGAGGGAGGGCTTAAGAATAAACACCGTCACCGGATCCCCGGTCGGTTGTGAGGTGGTACGGTAACGCAGGGCACCCAGTGTTAAGGGGGTGGGGGGGGCGTACCTCTCCTCTGCTGCGGGGTGACGTGGCCCAGGCGGAACATGGTGAGGAAGTGCTTCTTGTCCTCCAGCTGGGGCGTCCGGTCCATCTGCTCCGGCGTGAAGCGGGTGGTCAGCGGGCTCGGCGGGGAGGGGGTCTTCCGCTTGCCCGGCACGGCCGGGGGGGACAGGCTGCGCTCCCTCAACATCCGCCTCCTCTTCCGTCTCTTCTGACACAGGAGCTCGTCGCGGTGGGCCAGCGTGGTCAGGCCACACACACCGAGGAACTCTACTTTCTACAGAGACAGAAGTGGGTAGGTCAAATAGGTGAGCAGCACAGAGCAGTTCTCCATTGGATATATAGGCTACTGTGTGTGTGTGTGTGTGTGTGTGTGTGTGTGTGTGTGTGTGTGTGTGTGTGCCTACATTAGAGGAGGTGTCTAGTTTCAGAGGAGGCTGCTCTGTCACTCTCTTGAGGTGGGCTTTCACCTCCTCCTCGTCGCTCTCATCGTACGAGTCGTCCACGCTATAGAAGTAGCCTGGGGAGGAGATAAGTCCTGTTAACCTGGCTCTCCGCTTCACACCGTCCTCCCACGCCACACACCGGGTTCCTGGGTTTCTTACCTCCCTCCCGGGCCTCCCTCCTCCTCTTCTCCTCCAGGTCCAGCTTGCTGAGGAGCCGGCGGTGCTGTTGAAGGACCTCGTCGTACACCAGCACGGGGTCGGGGGCCTGGCACTGCCGCCCGACGGGGGGAGAAGGGCACGATGCTGGCGGCCTGGTCCCAGGCTCGGAGCCGGAGCTGTGGGCGGGAAGGTGCGGGAAGGGCCTCTGGTGTGGGTGGTTGACTTGGTGATGGAAGCCGTGGCTGGATCTCTCCGACTCCAGCCTCTTCCAGAGGCAAGGCTCTGGGAGGCTGGAGCCTCTCATGGGTGGATACCTGTCCAGGCCCTCTGTCCTCCTCCTGCCCCCCTCCTCCAGCCTCTCCCCCCAGCCGGGCGATCTCTCAGCTCTGGTCAGGCCCGGAGGGGGTCGGCTTGGGGTTGCGGGGGGGTTGAACCTCCGACGGGAGTCAGGCACACTCTCGACATGAGAGGCGGGGTTCCACAGGGTGGTGGGAGGAATTGGGGCATGGGGCTGAGGTTTGGGGGAGATCAGTGGGGGTGGGGCTCCAAGGCGGGGGGCTGCTTCTCTACTGGCTGGGGTGTAGTGGGCTGAGTTGGACCTGCACAAAGAATATCAAGCTGGTAAAGTAATTCCATTTCATGTGTTCAGAATGTAAACAAATCCATTCTTGGTAGACATACACTACAATGTAACACCAACAACCCAATTGAAAAATTAGTTAAGTTTTGCAAACAATAACTTTTCAAATTTGAGCAAATATTGTCATAATCAGGTGTAATATCACTTTACCTGTGGATAATGTGCTCACCTGCACACCCTAGGTAAATAAAACATTTTACTCAACATGTTCTTAACTACAAAGAAGAAACCAGATGATCGTCTTCTTCCAAGTCTCTTACCCGTGACTGTCTCTCTTAGGCTCCGCCCCTTCCCCCGGTGACCTCAGCCCCAGCTCCGCACGGACCTCCCTCTCATGGCACGGCCTCCGTTGCCGTGTCAACCATCGCTCCTCGTCGTTGGCTCTCTGAGTCATGGCAGCAGCGGTGCCATGGATCCCTGCGGTGGACACAGCATGGTGTTTCCC